>WARS01000038.1:4896009-5473613 GCA_008933995.1 Datnioides undecimradiatus
ACACTCTGCATTACAGTGTGACCTACATCACGTAATAACAGGCGTCTCTTATGGGAGAAGTCTTGATGACTTTTTCACAGATCTGTCACTGTTAATTAGTCAGTTTTAACCTCAGTAATCTTGGGGAAATACATATAAATTACCACTAATGGAACCTTTGCCCTCTGTTTATGTGATTGTATGTTTTCCATTTAGTTCATTTATTTGTTTTAGTTACACTTGTACCGTAGTCTGGTCTTTACTTTAGCAGTATGCCACTATCCACGGTTTGGGATTAGACTAAACTAGCTCCAACTAGTGTTGGACTACAGATGGATGTGATCTGTGGTGCCTAGAGGATGAGTCTGACTTTGGTGATCTCCTGACTTTCCTCATAGTGCCACATTGTGTCACTGACACTGGCTCAGGATATTCAGGCTCCCTTCGTAATGTCCGGTCTTTACTTTAGTAGCCCTGTAACTTTTCATCTAGCATCATCGTCATATCAGTTATTTTAATTTGTGCTTTTGCTTTTGGTTTATGGCCAAATACCTGCAGACCTCACCCTAAGCATTAGGTGTAAGTGTTAGCATGCTGACACTAACACAACGCGCAGCTAAGATGTGAAAGTGGCAATTAAATTTGCTGAACATCAGCATGTTTTTCCATGTATTGTCTTTGTGTTAGCATTTAGCTCAAAGCACTACTGTGCTGGCAGCGCTTGGTTAGCTGTTTTGGGCTAACAAGGCCAGGCCTTTATGTATATCAGTGGGGCAAGAGCAACACCTCATATCACTTTCACTTGTCACCACAGCATAAAACTGCTTGTATTCAAATCTGATAAAGGGTATTGGCGAGAGGGTAAACTTAGTTTTTAAAGAATCAGCCTCTTTTTATGGCTCAGTCCAGCTTTGACGCGATGCCACCATCATCTCTGGCCTCAAGCCTTCAAAATACCTTAAGTGTTTTTCCTTTTCCACTCTTTACTACATACCTGAGGGCTTTGCTTCAATTTTTAGCTGTAATAATAATAATACTCTTTTTTTTATTAAGTGATAAATAATTGAAGTGAAATCATTTCTCACCCATAGATAAATTCTAATCATTTTAAAATATACATATTCCACAGTCCTCTTAATTTTTCTGTTCTGTGTCTCATATCAGAAGCCAAGCTTTCCCATCACACTCAAACACTACCCAGCTAGGGAACCAGTTAACTGAATGGCTCTTTCAAACTGCCGGGGCATTGTCGTTGAATGTAACCGACCCAACTGCGAGTGATTTAAATCAGGAGCCCTGGGCACACAAAAGAAACCCCTCTTCTCAAGTCGTTCAATTTACATGAATGTTTTATACATTTCGCTGATGTTCCTATGAGAAGTGACAGCGCTCGAGAAGGGATTTAATGTTTTCCTCAAGAACACTTTACGCCCGGGCCGATGTTGGGGGATTTGACGTGAGGTTCCAATTACGATGCTATCTCACTTAGCGCTAAGCCATCCTGCTAAGCACACACTTTGGCCACATATCAGCAGAGCATGTGTTGCAGTGTCCCTTAAAGCCTATATAGATTATTACCATTTGCAGGAAGCACCATGCATAACAGAGCAGAGCCTAAGGATAAAATTCTCACCCAATAATTGAGTGCATGGTGGGGTAAATGTCAAACTATTTGCAAGCCATTCGTGAGCTGTGGTATTCTTCTCTATTAGCCTAATGTGCCAGAGTTACTCATCTTGGCTTTGTGCAAATTCATATTGGATTTTTATTAAAACTCAAACCAACAGTAATAGATGTGCCTCTGGGATAGCTTTAAAAATCAATTTGCTAAACAGCACAAAATTACCCCCATAATTGTCTCCTTGGACCGCATTACCCATCGAAGGTGATTCTCATTCGAATGTGAGTAAACTTTGCCTCATCGACCAAAACGTTCGCCTCACTCTTGACTCCGGAGCCATGTGTCCTCTCATTACTGTAACAACCCAAACAGACAAACGGGATCCTGCGCGCACCGCTGACAGGAAAATCAGAACGCAGATCCTGCCTGTCAAACGACCCTCCGGCGATTCCTGCTGCTAATGAAGTGAAATATTCTGGCATCTGAATCTGAAATAGAGCTGTATATTTGGACACATGAATATGAATACAATCAGCTAGACTTGGCTCATTAATGAGGCAGGGAGAGCAACCAGCAGACAGGATTAATTAATTACAGAGTGACATTTATGGATAATAACCTTCTGGTGGATATCACGGCTAATGAATATGCATAAGACTATCAAAGGGGAAGCATCCAGCCAAGATGAAATATCTATATTCAGATCCATGATGGGGTTGCTGCCACGTCATGTGAACCAGCAGCACATTGTGATTTCAAAGTGTGTGATGTTTTGAATGATTTTTCACAACTTGCCATGTGGTGAGGCAACTGTAACCACCTTTTACACTGCAACTCTTTGGTTAGGTTGGAGAAACGCTTCAGAAATGATTAATGTTGAGGTTCCATAAGACGGCTACAGCGTTGAGCCGCTGCTGATAGAATATGACTCACTGTGATTGCTTTGGTGTTTCAGGAGGAGCTGCAGTCGGAGGAAGAGCTCATTGTAAACTGATGCAGTGTGGATGTGTGTGGTTCAGAGTTTTGGTTTTGTGTTTATGTGTGTAGTGCAGCAGTTAAATCTGGTCATCTATCATATCTCTAAGGATCCCAATATACAGAATATAGATATATTTACCACAGATGTGTCAGTGAAGATATTTTGCGGTACTGTGTCTATTTCACACCTCTTGCTGTATAAGTCTGTTGAGAGCAATGATGGCAATCAATGAGCAGGACTGCTTATTGAGCAATATTGGATTCAGAGGGAATTTGCATTAACGTAATGAAAACCCCTGATATGTCATGTCATTAACAGAAAACAGGCATCCCCATCTGGTAATTTTATCTATAAATAGCATCTCAATCGAATTTAGATAATTCAATATAAACCCGCGCATATTGTGATTGATATCATTTTATGCATCCTTAACATAGCATAACTCTCGTCTACTTTGTATCTCTTAGGATTTGCTATCACAATCAGCTCACTGTCTTTGTCACATACCCGAGCCACAAATTCAATAAAGTTCCTGAAAACCAGGAAGTCTTATTGACAGGTGCAGCTGGGAGAGGCTAACGGGGGGTAACCTTGGCTGAACAGATGTAAGATAAACCATTAATTATCCTTCCTAAGGTGCAAGGGTCTGCATGGCTTACATTATATTATCTGCTCGTGACCACAGAGGGCCACAGCAGAAAATGTGCAGACTGTATGAATCTACTTTACATGGGGGAATTCATCCGTAATACGTGCACAGTTAACATCTGCTATAATCAATTTCTTGATATTAACAATGGATCCCGTGTGCTCAGCTGTACAGTGACTTATATATTGTCTTTAAGATTGTGGTTTTGGTTTCACTGCCCACAGCTTTACTATTTCAGTTTACTTTCACCACGCTCACATGCTGTGTTTTAAGACACAGTTAAAAAGGGCTAAAACCCTCTGTGCACTTCCTGTTCAGCAATGAATAGTAGAGAAGGTTGGTGATGAGCCGGTGAACACAGTGAGTTGGTTGAAACCAAAGGCGGCGCTAAAAGGGAAATTACTATTAAACTCACATTCAGAAGGAGGGAACAAGTTTTCACTTTCATTCCACCGCCTCTGATGTGACCTCTGAAAATACCATATTCACAGATTTAAGAAGTAGCACGAAATGACTTTAAGTATTGAAACCCTAATTACATCTTAACACATTTCACTGTTGTCAAGGAATATTACAGATCTATGCAATAACAGTCTCAGTAACAGTCTTCCCTGCTGCTTGGCAACATGTTTCATGGTGGCTAATGTGAAAGTAATAATAGGAGAAAAGCCATGCGCAACTTTTAGTAACTTTTGAGCAAAGGTTTAATCAGTTTAACAACACTTAAGGTTGAGTTCATTGCACAAACTACACAGCAGCACTTCCACTAATGCATTTCTGCCAGTGTACAGCACATAATTAACCATCACAGTGAGGCAACACCTTGTCAGTGCAGCAGATGGTAGATAAGAGCATGAAAATATTCGTTAGGAGCAAGGGGCCACTGTTGTCCTCATTGCTTGTAAGACAATCTTTCTAGCATAGGTCTTAATTGAATTCCCTATCTGAACATTAATACGATACCCCAGTGGGTCAAACTAATTAAATAGTCTTAATCAATAGGGTTATACAATATTACTGTGTTAAAGAACATACATACACGATCCCTGTATAAGAATAATCATCACTGCGAAGGTCAAGTTAATTAATGTCCCTTCCTGATCACCATTCACTGCTCTTAAAGCTGAGTGGACATTAAATTTAAGACTAAAGTGAGGCAACGGAGCAGTGTCAGTGTCCACACCAATGACCTTCTGCAAATGATGATTGATGCCGCTCCCTCTATCTCATTGTCTCCTTCCTCTGCTGTATCAATCACTAACAAGAAATCGTATAAAGAGATGTTCGCTCTTCTTATAGTCTGATGGAGGTTAAACAGAGGAATAGGCATCAAACCCGAAACATATTTCTGGCTACTGTGAAATAATGCGCCGTTTAGTGGTCAGATGCAGTGGGTCATAAACTATGGCAGTCGGAAAACTCTTGTATATGTCCTCAAAGTATCTAGAACCTGGATGAGAACATAAAAGGCACTGGACAATATAACACCTCACGATCGGTGAATACCACTGGTGGAAGAAGAGGGTCAGCTTCTGCCTTTAGATCAGCTTCGGTCCTCATCGGCCGTGTGTTTGTGAGAGATTGGCTCGTTGCTTCAAAGGGAAAAGCTTCCAGTTCTTTTGAGAGATGAAGGAATTGGAAATGCGCTCTACGCCCTCTGTGCTCCACAACATCCTGTGAAGGTTCAGTGATATTTTGATGTGAGCATCGGGAAGGCTGTGGACGGCTTCTCGCTCTTTCCTGCCATTCGTGAAACCTAACTTCCCTCTGTTTCTGCACATGTCCAGATTGAGAAAGAAAGGAGGGAAATGACTCTTGCATGTTATTGGAGCCTTAATGACAGTACTGTCCAGTTATAAGATCACGCTTCTTGTAATTTCTCTCAAAGTACATTCACATTATGCAGGTTTTAGTATAGATTAGTTAGATTAGCAAGTATGCTCTGGAAAAAGTGTGAACTTTACATGACAGCCATGAAGCAGATGGATTGTGGTGGTGTTTTCATATGAATGTTGAGCAATTTCAGGATTAAAACATGTTTTATTAACAAAGGAGCCGGACTGGAAAGCAGAAAAGGCTCATTTGTGCCTCTGTATTGGTGCATACCATATAAAATATATAGTACTGCATGCAAACATGCTCCCAAGTGTACTGTAAAATGACTATTCAGAGGCGAAAAAGTGCAAGTATGGAAGCTAATGCCTAATGGTGTAAGCATCCATTCAACTGCCTGGTTCAATTTTAACCTTTGTTTACATTTCCATCTCTTTGACAGACTGTAGTTGGTGTACATTTATTTGTTACTTTGTTTGTTCCTCTGCATTAGACGAATATAATGGACTTTGTGAGTGCATTCATTTCCAGTTACAGTGGGTTAGCTAACAGGAATAAACTGGAAGTGTGTGTGTGTGAGCATGATTATCAGACCTTTCCTGCTGCTTTCAGCCATGAGCGTGGGAAATATATTACAATATTTATGATTAATAAGTAAGAAGCATAGAAGGAAGATTAAGGATATAGGTTATAAAGAAATTCAAAATCACCAAAGTTGGCGATACGTGGTGTACACATTTTATTTGGAGCCTTTGGTTGTCAAATGTTGCCTCGTGGCATTTTTGACCTGTTATTGGATGCATTATTGCTATTGATTCTGTCGCATTATTCCATCAATTTGCCCTCCAATATTCCCTAATTATTCAGTGCACATCTGAACATCCAGCGTGCCCAAGTGACATTTATTATGTATCATTAACATATCTGTTCATTTTGGGGTCTGTCAGTCAGGGCACAGAGTCATTTCATTTTGCAATCCATATTGGTTTCGGTGCACATCCCCGGAGTCGTCCCCTCCAGCCAACCTGTCCGCCTGGCAAGAAGGATGAAGCCTGTCACCTTTTAGTGTGCGCCGAAGGTGAAATGACATTTGAGCGCCGTGCCAAATGTGAGTGCACTCTCCACTCATGCGCTGCTGTCAGGAGTGATCACTGTTATTTCAGCTGCCCGTCCAAAGAGGGGCTTCGATGGCTCACCCCCTCTGCTGCGTTAAGGTAGTCAAGACAGGAGCCCTGCGTTTGCCCTCGCTCTGCAAATCTGATTAGAGGGGCTGTAATAGCAGGTTGTGTGGGAGAAAGCACTATAGCGTATGAGGAGAGGACAGAGCAAACACACCAGCCATCTTTTTGTCTCCCCCACTTTACCCGCTCCCTTACTGCGCTCCCTTCAAAACAACATGAAAGTGTATTATAGAGTATCATGCTGTCACCTTGGGATGTGATGGGAAATAGAATGGACTACTCAATAGACCGCTAAATTAACTTACTTTAATTTTAGAGAGCAGGCAGCACACAAAGGCAGGAAGATACGCATGCCTGCGCATACACACGTCCCTGTGACTTAATATGTTATATGGATGCTGCTTCAAAATGAGATGTCCACCCTCTGAAAAGGTGACAGATGCTGTTTGAGAATGATCGCTGATGCACTACATAAATAGAAATGGTCGTACGTCTCCAAACACACATGAATCATCCAGGTGCAGCTAACACAGCAGGGATGACACCAGCTTCTCTGTGGCTCACAGGATGTTTGTGATGTCTTCACCATTTAAATATCGCCCACGTATATGTTGTCAAATCAACAAATAAGTGGGAAAAAGTGGAAATGGTTTCAGCAGTGGAAGTTTTCATCTGCAGTTGTTTATGAATTGCAAAATAACATTTAAAGGCTGCAACTTGGAAATTGGAAGAACATACTGGGCTGTAATCTTTTGTTATTGGGCTACAGTCACACAGAAAAGGCAAGTTGGGAGTGACTGTTGTTTTATTATCAGGCTTAGGAGTTTTAATTAATGCAGTCCTATCAGGTCGGTTATTATAATTGTTCTGAACAACACAGTGTCCTCACGAAAACCCCAAAACTGACTCGCATACGGTGAGAAATATGAGTTAGAGCGAGAGTGTGCTCTCCAACGTCGCTATGTGTGAGCAGTAAAGTGTGTGGAGCATCTGTTGCACATTTATTTCACAGACTCTTGAGGTTACCACACTGATGGTATTTCTAATGCATTTTAACACCATATACTGTATGACAGTGAATTCAGTAGAAATAATGGCTGATGAGTCACTGACTGGTAATATAGTTTAAAACCAAGGAGGGATATTTGAGACAGCGGTAGCTCCTTTATAATGGAGATGATTAAACCCGCCTTGTTAACTTTACGGCTCTTGTTCCTCATCCTCCTTCTTGAATCTCTGTAAGTCGTCCTTTAAGTCATGCTGTGTGAAAATCCGGGGCTGTATTCACTCTGCAGGTGTACGAGCTCAGCTCCCAGTTCCTGCTCATATCCTTTTTCTTTTTTTTTTGGATATTCCTGCGTTTTATAGGATGTGTTGTACTTCTGAAATCTGTTATGAACTGACAATATATTTTGTAGTTGTTACTTAGCTGAAACGAGACACTTTTCATTAGGCTTTTGTGTTGTTTGTCTCGACTTGTTGTCTGTGTTTTGTCGTCATCCAAGCTAATTGTGTCTCATCATGAGCAGGGTGGCTTTGAAAAGGAACGTCGAGTAGATGTACCCTCTGGATACAAAAGATGCTAATAAGAAGCACTGGGCTTCGTTCAGCTCCTGCATAATCTCGCCGTCATGTGAGGTTACCTTTCCTTTTCTTATCTGATGCATACAAACATCCTCTCTGTTTTCTGGTCAGTTGTGTTCTGCTTTGAAATGGTAAAGTCATGTTAATGGGAAGCCCACACCTGCAGCTGCTTTACAGCTTAAGCCTGAAAGCAGCACCGTGACACAAAGAAACACCTGCCCCCTTTGGATACGGCAAAAGGAACAGTTCAATATTTTGGGAACCAAAAGCTTTTTCACTTTCTTGTAGTGAATTAGATGAGAGGATTGCAGTGTTCGAATGTAAGTAGGTACAGTACTCCAGTACTGCACGTGTGATTCAGAAATGGGCCTTGGCAAATGGTAAATATTACTGGAAACAGTAGAAGCAGTAAGCCAACCAGCAGAGGCTCCAGGAAAGTATTGATCATAGCCAAGAAATAGTCTGTCCCATGATAAGACATGGATGTTAGTATTTTTTGGACAGAGCCAGGTTAGCTTTTTTAGATTTATGCTAAGATAAACCAGCTGCTGGCTCCAGCAAACACATTAAGTTTGCAGATATTTATAATGGTATCAGTCTCCTTATCTCATTCCCAGCAAGATAGAAAATTGGTTTATTTCCCAAAAATGTTGAACAAACCTGAAGTTAAAGGTTAATGTGGGTAATTCTTCTGGGCTGTGTCTTGATTAACCCTGGGTTAAAATAGTTTATTTGCAATTTCCTGTTTCCCTTTTCATTTTGGGAAAAAATCATCCTCTGAGTGAGAAGGACATATGAGACAAGGAAATAATTAAGAAGGACCGATGTGTCCACTGCTCCTTCCACCCCAATCTTTACACTTTCATTCACAGTTTGTTACTGTCTCTGTCTTTCCTGCCTACTCTCCCCTCTGTCCACTTCCTGTCCTTTCACATCCTCTGCCTTTCGCTCTTTCCACTCAGCGGGGAGTCCTGCCTCGGGCTTTTATTTGCGATTTGATCTCCACTTTCATCACAAGTGCTTTTTTTTAAAGCTTCAGTTCCTCCTTCTATAAATATTCCAAACCGGTTTAGCTGACACGCTAAATCATGTTCTCTGCTCATCGTGTGTGGGTTTACCTGACAGAGAACTGCCGTTTTTTTAAACCCCAACAAGTATCCTGTCTGTAAACTATTAGATTTTATTACGCTTTGGAATAATTAACCTCTCTTTGTGGCCTCTGGGCCAACTGAAAGGATTAATTGTTGACAGCCAACCTGGGTGTTTAGCCTTTGGATTGAAAGGGTCTGAAACAGCTTTTATACCTTATAAATGTTTAATTAAATTGCCTTCTAGCTGATTCCTTTTGCCCGGCCACAGGTTATGTCTTTAGTTGACATTTGGACATTACCATCATGACATTATGGCTTTTTTATAAATGGTGGGCTCGCAGGGCTCCCACTGAAATTAATTTTAGTGTCCCATCTCGTTAGCCTTCTACCTCTATTTGGAAAATAATATTCCTGCTTGTGTGATCTGAGCCTCAGATTAGGAGAGCACACTGTGGCACTGACTTCCAGATGTAAAAAGGTCCATTTTGGATTCATTTTAATGAGTTACTTTACATCACAGTGTGCAGTGTGGAGGCCGCACACCACACAACCTCTATCAACCCCAACAGCGCTGCAGGGAAAGCAAAGGAGTGCATCTCAAGCCAACAGATTTAACTTGAGTAAACAAACACTTCCTCTACCTGCCTACCACGTTGCTGAAATCACATTTGACCATGAGATCTTTTTATAAATAACCCCCCCAAAGCATTCGAGTCACCAAATCAGCATATAACATCTGCTTCGCTTGGCTGCTGGCCAGCTTGCGCTGAGGCGAATGCATTGCGACGTCCCTCCTTTTCATGTAGTCCACCAGCGTCCTGTCGTCGTCAGCGCCCTCACCGGCTCATTTCCCTCCCCGACCCCCGCGTCGAGCTCCCTCTCAGGCCTCTTGGTGAGCCAGCAGCCTGCCAAGCCACCCCAGGGTCGCACGCGGTCACGGCTAATGTGACAAAGCCAGCTGCTCATCATTGCCCAACCAGCCTCTCACCAGCTGTGATTGGATGTAAGGGGTCGCCCATCTTGGCCCGCGGGGGCCCCGGGGCGGATCAGCCAGCCCAGACATGTCCTCTACACAGATAAGTGAGCTGAACTGTGTTCCTAACTTTGAAGCTGCTTCTGTTGCAAAAGCTGCTGATCAGAAGTCAGTTTTATTAGCCGGGTGCAGAAAAGTTTATCCGTGTGATTCGTCTTCGCCACATAAAGCAGATCAGAGGAGAGACAAGATATGATAAGGAGTGGGGACTAAAAGGAAAGGTCAGGTCTCTGCGAGCAGCAGGAAAAGCAGCATGAAAGTAAAAGGATAAAATCTTAAATGTACAGTGGAACAAATGATCTTTCAAAGCAGGTGTCTGGTATCACTGTCTTATTATTTCAGGTATTTCATTTCAGATTTTTCTGCCTTTTGAGCCCGTTCACCTTTCTGTGACATTACACATACAGCGTCTCATCTTGTCTGTCATTTAATTGGTATTTCATTTTTCTTTTCACGCTTTTTTAATGATACACCGTGTCGTTGGTATCAGGGGTCTGAGTTTTTCACCTCCGGTTGTTTTATTTAGGGACAATGATAATATTAACATTTAGAGTCAACAGATGAGGAGTTTGTGGTCCACTTAAAGTCGTGATATATTACCCCCTTTAATCTCTAATTTAACACTATCAGGCCTTCCTTAAATGGTAAATTAACTCAATTATTGTGCGCAATTAAACACCAGCTCAGAGTTAAATGTGGCACGTTAGGGTGCAAGCTGGCCATCATTTGCAGATAAGTCATTGTGCTCCTGAACAATGATTGTTGAATGATTGTTATTGTTACCCCTCAGATTGATATTGCAAGTGTGCTGACCTCTGGATGTGACAGTCTTGCAAACAGATTTAACGCTGAGGTGCTTCAAAATACCTAGCACTTTAAATAAACACACGCCAAGATATCTGAAATGTTTTACTTAAGATTTTGTGTTTAAATGCAAGTGCAGTGACATTTACTGCAGTTAGCATCTTTCAGAGAATATGCAGTTTTCTTTAACAGGCCCCTGTACTGCACTGTGCAAAATGAGTAAGCCACATATACGAAAGAATATTGTTTTATGAGTTAACCCTTCCCTAGTAATGTCTCGACCTTGTTACCCTGGAGTTTGAGTTTGTCTCCTGTAAAACTTGCAGGGCTAGAAATGATATTTGTCAAGATCTCCCTTTGGGCGTTGACAATCAGGACTGAAGACAATACTCAGACAAACAACCCCAGCTGCCTAGGATGCCACTCTCAAAACAATCAGCCACAACAAAAGCAAGAGAAAGCCCCCTCGCCAGCACTAATTGTTAATAAGGGGTTTTGGCATAATTGATTTTTCTTTCATTCAGTTCCCAATTTGCTCCTGTTGCGATGGTGTTTGTGTCCCTCGGGTCTAATCTAACGTTTCTGTTTGAACCCGCAAATGCTTTTTGCAACAAACAGCCCAGAGGAGGAGGAGGAGGAGGAGGAGGAGGAGGAGGAGGATGCCGAGCTCCAAGGAGCTCAGGAGCCTCAACAAACCAGATGTATTTCATATGGAAATGTCAGAGTGCCTCAGAGACTTTGCTCATGTTGGGGATGAAAATGTCGACTGAAGCGCAGTATGCGAACTTGTGTTGTCTTGAGCCCTGAGTGCACATCTGCATGAATTCTGCAGCTTCCTACTCGTTACATCAAATTAAACGGCACTACAGGTAGTTCATTTAAATGAAGTTAGGGTTAGTTAGCGACAGTATTACATATCAGCCGTCTGGGGTTGCTGCAAGTTTAAAAAGCCCATGATATGCAGAAGATGTGTTTATCAGCCGCTAGTACCAATATTTTATCTTAATGGTGTGCAGCAGGAAATTGCATCTTTGCATTAATGAGCTTTTTCAAACACAGACGTCGGATACTGGGACATAATTGAACACAAAAGCACGTTTAGAGTCAGTTAAGAAAATAATGTCAGCTCGGATGACGCCGACATCTCAGACAAGCAAAACAACTCGTATGTGTGCACACAAGACGCGTTATGCATCGGCTTCATCAGCTTCAGATGAAAGAGTTCACATCCTCTGAGCTTCCCTCACGTCAAATTTGAAACCACTCATAATCAAATGAGATATAAAGCAGCTCGTGTTAATTCACTAGCTGACAGCTTCTGTGTTTCCTCGTTGGACAGCACTGGTCTGGATGAAAGAACAGATGTCTTCTTATTTTTCTCCGCTTTCCTTCTTTAAAAGAGCGTCTGAGGAAGGGTTTTCCTGCGGGCCCGGGTGTAACGGGAAGCCAGATGCTTCTTTAAATCTGTGTTGAATTGTGCTTGAATTCTTTGATAGCACAGCGGGAGATAAGGCAGTGCAACTTATCTTGGAGCTGCCACCCATAAACAAGCACGGCTGTACATATGCATCGATAAGCAGCCCGGCCTTCACTCCTATCTACCCTTGCTTTGGTTTATCTCAGTATCACATGAGTGCGTTTCTTTAAAAATACGCTTCAAACTGGTTATTTTTCCCCATCATTCCTGCTATATTTATCCCTCTTCAGACTGTTATGCTTGCATTTACTGATTGAGATTAACAATACAGCAATATGCTATATGTGTTAGAAGTGAATGGGAGTAAGTTACACTGATTTTTAAGTACCCTGACGTGTGTGCACTTTGCTCTCAGCGGCATTAGGTCACTGCCCCTCAGATTTCCTTTTTGTTGAGCTGCCCGTCAACGACGACCCACTTAATTCACGCTCCATGTTGGAGGCAGTGTGCTGTGGTAAAGGCAATTTGAAGCGCAGCGTGAGGTTTTTTGAAGTATATTATTAACCTATAGATGACTTGCGAAGCCATATGGGCTGCGCTCAGATAGCCTGAATCATTTGGTGAGTTATCCATCTGAATCATGCCCTGTAATTACAATAAATGCTAATTACTATTGCAATTATCACACTGGGGTGATCATTTAATTGAGGCCTGAAATAAATAGAAATGTTCCCGTTGTCATGAATTAAGTGAGCATTTTATATTTCTGTACCTCCCTTCAGTAATAATTATGTGATGGGATATTTGAGATATTAAAATATGCCAGCACTCCTGGAGCTGTCAGAGGTTTAGTATATTGCCAAACAGCATTTCAGTAGGATGAATACTTGCCCACAAAGACTGGCATTGATTCACACAAACCCCACCTCAGGCCCAAACCAGTGGATGTTGGGTCTTGAGAAAAATGACAGTGTCAGTCGTTTTTACCCTGAAACTGCACATTTATGCTCAAATGAGAAAGCCCTCTAGTGGCTTCAGTTATTATGACACGGCTGAAGAAGGAAGTGATGATGTAGTCAATGGACAGAGGAGGTCAGGATGGATGTTTTTGTCAACAGAGCATTAGGTTTTTCCTCAGGAGAGTGTTTATAATTGACAGTTTGTGCATGATTCAACCCAAACTGAACCAAATCTTCCACTGTTGTGTTTTCCCATCATAGAGCACATTCATTTGTTGTTTGGAAAGCAACATTTATTTACAAGTGTCACTCCATAAGGCATGAATAAACAACATATTTTGTTGTTTAATATGAACGACTAGGGGACTTCTTGGTGATATTGTGTTAAACCCAGGCTTCAAGACAACAAACATCAGTTACCGCTTCCATATTGTGTGTCTAAATATGTTCTGTTTGACATAAAACATGGATAAGTCCATAACATACAGTAAGACTTAGCACTCAGATGGTGTTGAGTCAAGAGTGTGTAATCCTCTGGATTTCCATTTTCAAAAATACAAATGTTTAGAAAGTTAAACCAGCATCAGGATTAAAATCCACAACAAAATGAACCTTTGGTTGATCATATTTGTGGTTTTTGATACCTGAACGAGTGCCATTTCAACCTCACATCACCACACTGAGACATAAAACAGTGGTAGAGACATACAGTGACCAGAGTCAAACAATAAACAGCAGGATGAGAACACAAGGACGCCCATAGGGAATCCCATGGTGTGCACACTGTGTCACCACTGAATTCATCCCCATTAAGTTATGACTGTTTAAATGTATCATGTTGCTTTACACCACCAAATCTTCGCCCTTTGTTTGCTTTTGCACAATATGTTCAGCGGCTGATGTCGCATAGTTTGGGCTCATCAAAATGTTACGTACCAAATCTGCAGAAGCTTGAATTCACTTTAGTGAAAAACAAGACGCCAAAAACAGCTTTTCCTTAGCTTCAATTTATCCATGTTCACTGAAAAATGACCTCATCAGTTCTCAAAGTTTCAGGTGTCTTTAGCTCATCTCTGCATATAGAAACGAGGCGTTCAGGGCCCCCTCCAGGAAATGTTTGAACGTGTATGCCTGCAGCAGTTGTTGTATGCCGTATCGCCTCTTTTTCTCCCCTTTAATTTAACTTTCCTCCGGTGTGGAGTGTCTAATGCCACATAAAATCTATACAATTAGCTTTTTTTAAAGAGTCATTAACTCTCCATTTTGACAAAAATGGGTAAAGTGCCTCCTTCATGCACAGAGAAAACTTAAGGAGTGCCTCAGTGAACACGGGGGAACACAAAATGTTTGCAATAATGAATGTATTTTGGAAAAATCAAGACAGGTTAAAGAGCAACTGATTTCTCTTTTAAGGCGAGCACTGTTGCAAATTAATGAATCACCGAAACAAAAGGTGCAGAATCCACCGCTCTACCTATCTCTGAAGATAAAAGACCTGCATTAAACATGTATTTTCAGGTGCTTTTCCTCTGGGAGCTTGTTACTCACTCGCACCCTGTAAGATGGAGGTCAACAACCAGTTTTGGAAATCGGAGCACCCCCATGGCGAGCTCATTTTGCCAAAGCTCCTAACATGATTTCCCCGCTCAGTGCTCGCCTGTCTTTACCAGTCTGTTCTAACAAACGAAAAAGAAGTCTCCCTGTGTAAAAAAAGATCTCTAGTAACGGGCAAATCTTTGCTCCCTCATTTGCATTTAATTAGACGATTCATTCATAGGATTCACCCAAAAAGCACATAATTAAATGAAGAAAACTGACACACCATCTGATTCATTTATCATAGGGGCACTGAGGCAACCTAAGACAGTGAGTACTCTATGTAAATGAGGGAATAGACGTTCTTTGAGTCAGTAACAACCCCTGGGAGATCCCTTTCCTTCTTTCCACAAGGCACCTTGATAAGACACGTATGAACTTTATCTAAGACGGGATGTTTGCCTGTTGTAGAGCAGCGCTCAGCAGTTTTTTGGTAATTAACTTTGAGTGTGTTGCACTGAATCAGTCAAATTATCAGGCTTTGATATCTTCTGGGCAAAGTACTGTGCTTACAGTAACTGCTATGATGTAGCCCAGCAGAGGAGGGCATGCAAATTTTATCACTGCACGTTTAAACAGTGGGAAAATGAACTGAAGTCAATTTAAAGTATTAGTGCTTGAGTAGTTCCTATTTATGAATATTAACATTACATTTATCTGACTGTATGAGCTGAAGTGGATTTAAAAAAACTGAATTTTACAAATAAAACTACTGTACAACTTTTAAAGGCAACAACAAAAATAAATATATATCTTTTATTTTTTAAAGTGTTGCAAAACTACCATAGGCATACTCGTAACATTTAAATTTACTTATTACAGAGTGTTTCTGCACTGTGGCATTAGTCCTTTTACCTGCGTAAAGAATCTGATTACGTCCTTCACCACAGTATTTTACAATGTTATCATTCTCTTTAGATTAGACCTCATATTTAATACTTTTCATTGCCAACATTTCAGCCATTCAGCATATGTGCACCTCTATGGTAGTCTTCAAGAAATGTGACTTTCCTTTCAAGGATTCAAATTGCACCTGAATATTTATTCTTAACCTTGGAAATAAGAGCTTGACAATAAATAAAAAAGTAACTCTAACTGCTGATAAAGGCCCTGTGATCTGGCTGAAAGCAAAACTGCAGATCCGAACTGCAGATGTACTGCAAGAGAATGTACAAGTAACAATGCATGAACATGCGTTATTTAAACAGAGGTCTGTATGTGCGCATGTTTGCTCTGTTCTATTAATTCACTGTACAGTAGGCTGTGAAAGCTGTCAAGTGGACTCGTTGTGGTTCAGTGGTGTGAAAGCAGACTGTCCAACCAGAGGACTGTGTGATACTGTAGTTAAGCCGTTAAATCCCATCTGCTCTTTGTGAGCTGCCAAGGATGTGGTCTTATAAGTGAAATTTGCTGTAAAAGCAGCAAATATATTTAAGATTATTAGGTGTAGGTGTGTGCCACTGAGCTTGTGTCCTCCTGCGTGTATTTTTGGCAGTTTCTCATTAAAAAGTGTAGCAGAGCGACCAAACAAAGCAATCACAGAAGGCAATATAGGCTCAGTGTGTCAGACATCACTGCTGACTCTCTTCCTTATAGTCCTCCCTTAAAATAATGTCGCATATTGAATCTGCTCTAACCACAGTTTGCCTTTTTGTGTCGCTGTAAACAGAGACACAACAGTTCTTCTGTTGAATATGTGATGGAGTGGCAGCCAAGGCTTCTGACTAACTTGTTTCACCGCCATGCTGAAGTGAATCAGCTACTTCAGTACATTTATTTACTATAAACTTGTGTTCCTTCGTTAAACTAGTTCACTATATGCACTCTTAACACACTGCAGGATTCTGACGCCCACTGGCTGCTGTGAACCAAAACATCACGTAATCATCCGATTCGAATGACTACCAGAGAGGATTATAACACATTTTGTGTTGTCCCTGGAATGATGGGATATCTGGAGCCCTGGTGGCAGCTCGTGTGGCTGATTCACGTGTCATTCACTCTGCACTTGCTGTTATGACTTTAGGTGGCAGATAGAGAAAACCTAGCTTTTTATTTGACTCTTATGTTACGTAGTGAGAGCTCTCTCGCTGACAGAACCACAGACGTCATCTCAGCATGTGCAAGATGAGGCGTAGAGCATATAGAATATGCAGTCAACTGTCTGCTGCTTAATGTAGGATGTCACGCTGACAGAAGT
Source organism: Datnioides undecimradiatus (assembly GCA_008933995.1). Lineage (NCBI taxonomy): Eukaryota > Metazoa > Chordata > Actinopteri > Lobotiformes > Datnioididae > Datnioides > Datnioides undecimradiatus. Next base: position 4,912,936 of record WARS01000038.1, read on the forward strand.
TGTAGCCACACTACTTAAAAGTACAGAATAGCACATTTACTCTTACTTTAAAACAGGAAGGCTGGCTTGCAGACAAGCCAAATGAAATCATAAAGTGGATGAATGACTCAGTCAACAGTGTTACCGTCGCTGTTTCCTCCATAATTTTACAGGCCAGGCCGAAAAAACCCCCAAAACATTATGCCTAAATGTCCACATATTGCCTTGTAACTTTTGACTTGATGCGGGTGCTACTGCTTGAAAGTTAGCGAACGTGAACAAAGGTTGAATGCAAATATAAACTGCGGCCGCCTGCTGTGCCATCTGACCACACGCCTGGTCTGTTCAGGGTTTGCTTTTGGGTTTTTTTTGGTGTGAATCAACAGGCCTGACTTCTCTTAGGACCTTGTTTAAAAGTTTGACATCTCATTTGTGAATGTATACAGCGAACCCAGTATTCTGCATGTTGCGTATGGTATGGCAATCACTGACAGGGGTTCCTTTTTTAATTACGGAGGCCAATTGTCTCGGTGCAAAGGCCAGAGACGGCTTGGTCTGAGTGGGCGAGGGGGAGTCAACCAGCCAGACACTGAAGAGTTGCTGTCTGTGGGAGATTGGATTTTCTGATGCATTATGCACCTCGGCAGACGCTGTATCTCTCACGCATGATTTATTTTTTGTCTTACTGTATTCACAGTGATTCACTGCGTGGCCTTGAATGTATGTAGTGAGGCCACATCACGGGGGAGAGCACTTGGTGTTAAAATAAAATAAATAATCACTAAGAGGGTAAATACAAACAAGACGTGCGCTTTGTTTTGTCCACACCAGTACACAGTCTGTGTTCATTCCCTTCCTCCCGTGCCCACCGTGGTCACTCTCCCCCTGCAGAAGTTGGGCTTCAAATAGCTTCGGCTGCAGGAAACATTTGCAGGATGGGGATGCATTGTTTACGCCTCCCGTTGTCTGAAATAATGGGAATTGAATGGATTAGATGTGCCTAATGTAGCTGTCAACTTTATTTTTTTTCCCTCCGCACCCTCCTCAGGTTTCATTAACATCCCCAGACCACAGCACCGCAGTGGCAGGCTATACTTGCAGTGCCTGAGCATTCATTAAGGAGAAATTCAAATGTTGCTCTCTGGGAAATTGTCAGAACAGATGGTTACTATTCCAGGCCTAAGGACAGGGAACAGACGACGGTGGTTATCTGTTTTGATAACCGACTTGCTGAATTGAAATCATGTGAAGCTTTTATTTATTTATTTATTTATTTATTTATTTTGTTTTTCCAGCCACAATCATTGTGACTCTTTTGTCCTCCGGTGATGCTCAGGGAAGCTCTGAGAATCTGACTCTCCCAACTTCCGTTGCACCTTGTTTGAAGAAATGAAATGCAGTTGCCATAGCAACCCGGCAGACGGGTGACAGTTGGCCGGAGTCGGTTTAACCTGGAGTAGCCTCTCTTCAGAGCAGAGTAGACTGAAAGAGAGGGGTAGCCGGACTATCAGATTCTCGTGTACAGTGGATTCTCTTCCTTCTGTGGGCCACCCTTCAGCAGGATGACTCAATCAATAAATCTTTTCAGATGGAATTGCCTCTGAAAAACATTCTCCCGCTGAAACAAAACATCTATTGACAATACAAATTCAGAGCCCTTTGAAGGCTTTTTTGAGATATACTCAAGGGAGCGACCCTGAAAAGAAATTGCTTGCTGAGGATGGAAATGCAACGCCACAAGAGACCAAATTAAGGGTTTTGCCTCCCAACATTGCTGTAGACCTACAAACATGGTGTCATCAAAATAACGAATGTGCTAGTCCTTTAATGTTTTCATGAGGAATAAGTATTTATTCTCAATCTGTCAGACATACTCAGCTGATTGTTTCCGACTTTGGGAGTGTGATGTTTGAGTTGTCAGTAAAGACGGAGACATCATTTGTGCCAGTCGCAGCCTTTTGGCTGTGTGCAGTTGTGTCACGCATTTCAATACAGCCACTCCATTATCTTTGAACGCGTATCATCAGTTTGCAAATGAGCCAATTAAACAACATGAAATACACTATCCTGTTGTACAAACAAATGCAGCCAAAGCCTCTCCTATCGCAGTCTATTCACTTCTCATTACGGCTCAGCAGGGATTTTTGTGGCTTGGAAGTGTTGCCCCATTTTGCTGCGCAAAGCAGCCACTGTGTATCTTTGCTAAAGTCTAAAGGCAGCTAAGCTTCCTTTCCTCTGTGCAAGAGGAAGACAGAGTTACATATATATATATATTTTTGTTGTTGTTGCCTTGGTGGTGATCCAGGGGCACGAGTAAGACCCAAGCCAGGGCTTAGCCTTTCTGTGTTCTATTACAGAAAATGGACGATCCTATTACATCGCTCATAATCTCACTGGGGCCAGGCAGGATGCGGGGGGATATCCCATCCACCCCTTCCTCTCCTCTGGCCGGGGGCACAAGCATTGCCCACTGACCTTCTGGAGTCCATTTCCCAACAGCAGATCCACTCCAGTAATCATTTCTTTGAGCTGCTGTGGTGCACTGTGCAAAACACACAGCAGATATGATGGGAAATGTAGGACACTCAGAGTTCATGTGATGTGTCATGAATAACAAATTGAAAACCAGTTAGCTGCTTGTGGAAAGTAACTAAGAACATTTACTCACATGTTGTACAGTTCCACTTTTCTTCGGTACTTTTTTATGCTACGTTTCAGAGGCAAACAACATCAAACACAGATATAGTTAATTGTTATAAAATGTTCCAGGATGAACTGCGTTGGTAAAGAATGACCCAACCAGGAAAGTGGTGTGTAGTTCCCTTGTCAGAAGTTTTCATCAGTGAGATTTCACTCCTTTCATTTAAATTGATTAAACAATTAAACTAATGAGACTATTCAGTGTGCAAAGAGGACAAATCGCACAATGTTTCTCAACAAGAGCAAAGCTCGGAGCCGTGGTTCCCAAACTTTTATAGAAGGCCGATGAATATTAGGCTAAACAATGAATGAAAATTAAGTATGCTCTTGGTAAATCGCATTTCTTTTGTTCTGCTGAAAAGTTAAATTAACTAACATTTAGGTTTTCGCCGACAACAAACACACATCTTACATCATGCACTGATTCTGTTTTTCATTTACGTCTCTTAATTGCGTGAAGTATTCAGTATTATGCTGGGGGGTTTTTTCGTCTTGCGATGGTTCAGCATTCAGGTGTGAGACAATTAGCTTCCCTCCTCCTCGAAAAGCTGCCGGTACTTTCTCACCGCCTGGCCTCGTTTTACTTCTTCTAAACAGTCTCCAGTCTGTTATCGCTGAGATGTAACTGCGTCTCTGCGAGCTACAGTCACAAATGTTTCCGCCGCTGCTCTGGCAGTCGTCATTTGTGACTGCTGTGTAAACTGCAAACTTATATATGGAAAAGAATGTTGGGTTACCATGACAACCTGCAACCTTGAGCTACTGTAATCAATCAGTGTGGCAAAATTGCAGATTGTTGTTTATTTGACTGTTTTGACATGCTTTTAAACACAGTAGGAGATTATAGTTTAGGTAAATTAATAATTGCAGCCCCCTTTCTCTAGTAACAATCTAATAATGTGACATTTCATAATATAATAGTCTTGTATACTCTGCTGCTAATACTTTTACTTTTAATACTTTTGTACTTTTACTTGAGTAGGACTTTGAATGCAGGACTTTTGGGGATACTTATCAATATTTGTTAAGCATCTTAATTCTTTCTAAAGCCTGAAATAGCATGTCTGAAATATGACAGAGAGCCAAGTGATTCCCAGGGTTGCCCTCCTTACAGTACCAGATGGCATGCTAAATTACATGCGAAACAGGAAAATGAAATGTGAAGTTAATGATGTAAATTTTGGCAGCTTCCAAACACGAGCCGGGCCGTGAGATTTGAGAAGGATTAAATTAATTTTGCTTGGAGTTCTAATTAATATATTGGTTTTGTTTTTGTTTTTTTTAAAAAAAGGGCTGTGATTATGCTCCAATACAAGCAAAAAGAAAAAAAAAGTCTAATCAGATGCTCTGGTGTGTTTTGCACTTTGATTTGATTCAATTTGAGAGTGCTCAGATTTTGAGGAACCGTCCTCATAGGCTGGAAAGAAAAGGCTCAGGAAATCCTTAATCAAAGATAATAGCTCCAAATGTTTCTCATGGGGAACGGAGCCTTGTTTATTCAGTTTCAAACTCCTCAGGCACCTATAAATTATAGATAGAAGGTGCTTTAGCGTCATGATTTAATTATTAGTATTTTCATAATCACACTAACGTGCTATAATCCTTAAGCAAACTTGTTGAAATAGATGTGGTGTTTATTTCAGCGAGCTCTTCATCTCGCCATTTCTTATTACTTTGGTAATTCTTTATCGCCACATCATGCTGGCAGGCTCCGGTTCATTCTGCTGGATTTCTTCTGCCTTTATTATCACATCTCGTCTAACAACCTGTATATGTTTCATGTGGGGGCTGGATTGTTGTGATAGCACTCGGCCTTGTCTGTCACCCCCCCTCGCTCTGTGATTATTGGGTGCGTTTGTGTCTCAGGTTGCAATATTGAATGACCCAGTATCACAGCCCCAAATCAGCAGAAAGCAAGATTTGAATCTTGCAGTATATACCTTTAAGCAGTCGTGAAATGAGGAGAGAAAACTGTCTTTCCATGATCTCCTTTTTGTTACCTTTTCCGTTGACACGAGTGAATGTTTGTTCTTCAAACCGGCAGAACAGAAAGCGTAGCTCATCCCACCTCATAATCTCTGATGCCCTGCCAGCGTGCAGCACAACTCTACAGGGAATCAATTAGAAAAACTCGGAAAAAAGCCTTTGATACTAAGTAGGATGACGTTTTTAGGGAAGGGAGAGCATTTCCTGGCGCAGCTTTGGTGGTGTTAATGTAGAATCAAAAGCTGCAGCTATAAGCCTGTAAAGTCCTCTGAATGTCGAAGGAGCAGCACGAAAAGAAGTTTGTTGCGGTTTTTCTTTTTTGGCAAGGATCGATGGTGTTTTCAAATGTTAATCAGACAATCAAAGAACAGAGCTATGATTTGAGTAATTCTATAAATTGAGTTTCAGGTTGTCTATGCAAATGTCCGTCGATTTACATATAGCCACCTGCCAATCTACACCAACATCCTTTCTGCCCGTCTTGTATTTGAATCAAGTCCAATGAGTTTTCTTTTGAGAGTAAAAACTAATTTGTGCTGCAAATATTACCTATATCCCAGGTCTGCGCTGGGAAGAAATGACAGCGGCTGACAACACGCACTGTGAAATTGATAGCAGTGGAAAAACCTAACTGGCGCCCAATGGTTTGGCCTCCCTCATGTAAGTCATATTATTAGCCAGTTCAATGGACTGGTTAATGACATAGTGGTCTATTACACTCATGTCTGTAAACAGAGGCACATGTTGCCGGTGCCAGAAATCTGCCCATCACAAGTTTGCCTTTATGAGGGCTGTGATCTGCTTTCCACAAATGAAAGAAAAAGGAAAGATCTTTGAAAAAAGCCTCAAACATGTCGGATCACTTATTGAATCCAAAACAAGGGGCCCCCAGTTCATAATTTGAATATATACATGATCACAGTGTTTTGGCTAAACAATTTATCTAAATTTATTCACAAATCAACACAAAAAAGACATTTTAAATTAGGTATTGTCGTGCTACAGAGAAGTCCAGGGCCTATACGTCATATTCAACATCTTTGTTCAAATGATCACATTTGGATGTTTCCAAAGATGTGACTTACGTTTTGAGCCCTTGCTATATTAGACATTTTATTCCTTTTTCTCCCCCCAGACCACACGAAGCAGCTTTACCAGGAAGTAGGACAATTTGTTAATTATGTTTACAGCCGTGATGGCAGTGTGTGTCATTCTGACAGTCAGTCCATCACCACGTTTCAACAACCGCGTGATGTATTGCCATGAGGTTGTCATGTGACATAATTGACATAATCAGCATTAGCGTTGTCATTGTGAGTATGTTGCTCTGATATTAGTATTTAGTTGTTGATGGCTATAGCTCATAGTCGCTGTCAGCTTTGTAACAATAACAGAGTATATCAATATCAATATGATACTGATGTGTATTGATTTCAACCAGCTTTAATTCAACCAACTTGGACAACAGCTGTTTCATCTTTGTCTTTGGAAAACTGAAATATCTCCTACACTACACTAATATGGTTGAATTTCATTGATTTTTCTAATGCATATTTCATTTATATCTGTAATTTATAGTTGAGCTTCACTCAGTAAGCGCATAAGCTGAAAAGGAAGAATATCACATTTATTCCTTTGAAAGCGTATGTACACTCTCCTGTACCAAAAACTCAACAGAAAGTAGTTTTTAAAAGCTGATTTTCAACAAGTTTTCCCAAAGGGAGCATCACACCCTGCAGCCCTGGAGCATTTCAGTGTAAATGTCTTTGTAAAGACTATTTTCATGGCATTTTTGCTTTATTAGACAGTTCACAGTTCAAAAAGAAGCTGAAAAGAGGGAAAGTAACAAGCAATAAAGGCCCTGGCAGGTTTTAAAGTCAGAAAACTGCTTTTACATGGTAGCTGCATTCACTGGCTGAATGACAGGACTGTCCAGAAGTTAGCCTTTAGGAGAAGGTTTTCTATATCTCTGTATGTCTGTGTGAAATGTGTAATAGCCTCCTGTAGTATCCCATAAGTCAAATTAATAAGTTTTTAAACAGTGGAACTGGTTTGAAAAGCCGCCTTAGCATTAAATCTCCTCAGCTGCTCTCAATTTACAGTATATTTTATTGTGGTTTGCTTGCCATTTACAATATGTAGGGTGATTTTAAAAATTGTATCCTTCACAATGGAGGTGATCTATCACCCCTGCCTCATTTTTAATCCCAGGTGACTGAAACATCTGTCAGGATGACTGAACGTCGATAGAGCGGTACGGCAGGGAGAAAGGAAGTGGAGGGAGAGGAGGAGGAGGGGATGCAGATCCTGCCAAGAGTGATGGCTTTGAGACAGCCAGAATCTCATCTAGATATGATGAGTATCACTCAACAGCAAGCTTATGTGTGTGTGTGTGAGATATAGGACACACAGAAACTTTGTATAATACATAAATAGATGCTCATTTTTCCATCTGATGGATGCTTTTCTCCATAACAATGTGATGGCTGCGCGCATTAAGGTGGCACCCAACAACCCTGGCAGAGATAGTGTCATACTTTATCCACTGATGCTATATGGTGTATATGGCGCCAACAGATGGTCTATTGGAAGATGTGAAACGCATGACAACAGCCCCCATGGTGCGTTCTAGGGCAGCTGTACAGCAGACGCTCAGGAAAGTCTGCCTTTCTCCGTCTTTAACTGACAAGGTTATCAGATATTCATAGAGCCTAATTAAACAAGCACAGCCTGTGTTTCGTCCCCACAGCACATTTCTTAGTAATGACACATAGACCTAATTAATTTTTAGTTTATTGGAATATGATTTCAGCTCTCGGCCTCTGAAGTTCATAAGGTGCCCTCCTCCTCGCTGTGTAAAATGCAGCCCTCGATAGTCACTATTAAAGAACTTTGTGTAACTTCTTTCTCTCAGCTTCCCCACCATATGCACATCTACAGCTCATGCTTTCTTACATATTCCGAGATACAGGCCTGTCCAGGTCAGCATCCCCAGTAATTACTCTTACTGCATGTCCAGCGCCAAAGCTGTAAGGTGGGGGACCTTTTACAGGAGTCTTAAGCAGGAAGTAAGTGTGTGGAGGCTGTAGTCGTGGGTGGATGTATGGCGTATTCTACATCCATGCAGCAGATGGTCAACATGATTATTAGCTAACCTTAAAGCTGCCTGTACAAACAAACAAAAGTTGTGTTTTACATTCAGTGTTTCAGTCAAAAAGCGTTGTTTGCATCCTTGAGGTCAAATGAACATCCATTTCCTTTTTAAATATCTTCATTTGTGCATGATTTATGTTGCAACCACCAACTCCCGGGCAGCAGAAAACAGTCTATCTGCATATATGCATGATACAGCAAACTGAGGACAAACTCATACAAACTTCGCTGACTAACTTCAGAGGGTACCTTTCCTCAAGTGTTTTTGTTGCCCTGTCTTAACCTTAGTTTATTTTATATAACCGCAGTTTTTTAGAACCTTAAAGAGTTGCTTAACACAACATCATACCTTGTTGCAGCCTCCTTTACAAACTGCATTCAAACCAACAAATCAACCAAATTAAAGGACAAACTGTGTTACTTAGAAAAGGGTTCTCTGGTCACTGTTCACGCTTTTCATTTTAGGCACTAATAGGACTTAATTTGGGAAGCATCATGGTCTCGTTCAGGAAATCCCTTCTTAAAGCCTCTCAAAGGGCCTGAAAAAAGGGGAAGGCTGGTCCTGGTTACAGCTCTCACATTGAGCCAACAGTTGTGTAGTAGTTAATGACTTAACATGTGTATCAGTAAAATCTGATTTTATAATATTACTTTAATATGAAACCATGACATACATAAGCTTGTAAACCAAGTAACAAATGACCGCCCATTAGAATCATTGTAGTAATAAATCATATTTGTACCTCTGCTGTAAAAGCCCACAAAACCAGAGGTACGGTCCTCCCATCTGCTCTAATGCAAACTGTGCTGCAGGCTTTTAGATTTGTCACCAATTAACACTCACACACCTGTGGTGCGTCTGACTGCCATGTCTTTATACTGTAAATTCCTCTGGTCAAACTGCCCAATGTAAATGTCATAAAACCAATTTGCTTTTCCGTTTGAAGAAACACCCAGAGAGAGGATGTTAAAATTCAAATTACACTCCCCGACACCGCCGCAACCTGCTTTCCCTCGCCATATCGCCTACTGCTTGCATAATTGATTAATAACAGTAATTGTTAATACATAATGGATAATAATGGTAAAATGATAATTAGCAATGAGAAGGCCTTCAGCAGTTTCTCCCATTCAGCTGCCAAGGAGAAGGATTTATTAGACTGTGGGTGCAAGGAATTTAGAGAGTTTGTCTTGTCACATTTAATAAGGAAAAAGGTTAAGAATTTTTTTATCTTAGCTGTGCAAACAAACATTTAAACTTTGCTTAACACTAGTGATAAAGATAATATAAAATGGAAAGTAACATAAGAAAAGCCGTTTTAAAGAAGCATTTACAGATGCCAGATAAGCATCAATGTTTTGCATTTGCTGCATGGACTTGTTGTGTAAAATAAAGTAATATGGAAGTGGAGGTTTACATCTGGTTTGTACATGCAGTCGGCATTAACACAGGGTCAGGTCTGAGTGTTCACAAGGTTGTAGGAAGATTTCACTGGGGGGACTGGGGTCAGGAGCATGTGGTTAAGGTCGAGCATTTAAATGACTGTGTGGTCTTCAGGGCTAAAGCATCGAATGAAACTGAAGACTCCACTGTTTTGAGTCACCTCCCTGTATAAGCCCTGGCATACCGGAGCAGCAGTGTCATCCAAGCCTTATTAACAACCCAAACAGACTGCTGCTCACTGCCCCGTGTACCTTATAAAAGTTGTTAAAATCCCAATAAAGGTGAGGGGAAATGCTGCCCGGATGCTTAAGTGGCAGGCCTGGACAGCCACCTGCATCTATTCCTGTCTTCTTTTGCTTAATTAAGATACAGATGTCAGTTAATGAGAGCGGACACCGCTAATGAGTGATGCTAAATCCAACGGGTCACAGTTGGCAGTGCCACATGTGCTGCTTTTGATCTGCTGGCTAGTGTCTCTCTTCCTCTGGAATTATACAGAAATTATACTGAAGCGAGGCTATTTACGTAATTTATTTATTCATTGTTTGTCTTGTTTCATTTTCCTCCCGTGGCTCCTTTTTTTATTTATTTTTTTTCTAATCTCAGTCACCTTTCTGGCAGTGTGTGGCTTTAAACCACAGCCATTTGCCGTTTTCAGAGTTTAAGGCCATTTAGAATCATCATTTTTTCACCAAAACTCCTCTCCTGCACAAGCACAGTCGAGCAGCTTCATTTGACAGGATAGAAAAACTCATTCCACCTCTCACACACAACATCGGAATTAAATGACTTTTCCCTTTTAAAGCACAGCACAGCACTTTTTCTTTCCTCCGCGTATTACTTTTTTTTATGGAAAACAGTAAAGTTGATGTAAGTATTACATTAAATTGCCTGTAAATGTACGCATGGATGCATACAGCCGAGATCCCTGACGAGTCTAAGGTGGATAAACGAGGAATTCATTTTTAGGGAAGCAGAGGACGAGCTGTTAGGCTGGCGTTTGCACACTTTTCTGCGTTCCCGCCACTTCCACACTGAACTAAACTGTGAGATGGCATCACGATTCACACGGCGTCCTCTGAAGCGCGCACACACACGCGCACACAAAACTCCCACTATGCTGGAGAGTTCTGGCTAATCCAAGACCTTCATAAAGCATGTGTTGGGCCTTAGCGACACATCTGTCATTCTGACGTCCGCTAGCACGGTCTGGACTGTCGGTTTCTAATCCATCTGTGCTCTGCAGAGACAGTCTGCTGCCAACTGGATCTTTGCTAAGCCTTTGGAGAAGCCGACTGAAAGGCAGCTCCTGCCAACTTGCTGAAAGTTTTTATTTATATCTTACCATTTATTTGACCGTTTCCTGTTTCCTTTTTTTTTTTTTTTAAACACTTGCCTGCTTAAGTGAGTATGTTGACAAATGTTTTCTCTGATGAATCAGATACTTGTGCTATTTGCTTTGATGTTGCCAGGCGATCAGGAGTCCATGGAAAGAGGGTAACTTTAATCCCAAGCACCAAAGGCAGAATAGGGCCAATGACTTTGATCTCCCTCATGCAAAAAACCCAGTAATTTTCCACTGCAATGCCACCGTGCTGGTAATATTGGATTAAAAACTCCCTCTTTTCTTCTGCTGTCCACTCATGTATGGCCTAAGGTGTGGATGAGGTCTGTCAGGGATGCTTCGGCATCCTGCACAATAGAGATAGAGAGTGAGAGAGAAAGGGAAAAAGCAATTTTGACATATCTTCTTCAGTGCCTCGGTGAGGCAATTCAGCACGGCAGAACAACATTTTCACGAGGGTATAAACTCAAACAGGCACAGTTTGTTGATGGACAACCTGTTGGCACCTCTTTCAGGCTCTACCTGTTTACATGCATCAAGCCAAGTGATATGTTTATGGGTAAATAATGTAATAGCAAGCTAGATGTAAGGATTTGTGTGTTTGTGCCTGGGGCATAAGCATGCCATGTTCGTGCCGGGTTTTCTAAAGGACAGCGCCGGCGGTTTTCTCGAGGTCAGCGAGCTCATTCCTGGCCACTAAGATTCCTGTGAAACAGCAGCGTTGATTATACGGCAGGGAAGTCAAAGGGCCATGGCAGTGTGAAGTTCAGATAATGAGTCATTACCAAAAATTAACAGCCGTGGTGATGGGCCATCCGATAGCAGATGATGGATCCAGTAATAGGTTTTCAACAAGTGGTCATATTGTCATAACCAGCTTCATTACCAAAAGTATCTCCTGCACTACTCAACCTCACAACCGTCCCGCTTGCTAATTTCAAAAGACAAACGACACAATTTTGCAGTTCTTTGCCCGTTGTGAAGACAATGAAGCTGGAGGGCAAAGTCCTGCTGGAGGGCAAAGTCCTTGTCCCCTTAGACGGCTTCAAAGCTGCGCTAATAAATATTTTGTATTTTCACAATAGATGACATGACTGTGTGCAGTAAATAGTGAGCCCACAGAGAATAACTTGACTCTGCAGTTCCCTTCACTTCCACTTAGCATTTTAGCATCTTTGATCTCAGCGCTTTGGTTTTACAGCCTGATTCAGCCTTATTAACCTAAAGAGCCCGATATTTGTCTCAGGCATTAGTGGAGACCAAAAACAGAGCTGAAAGGTCAACTGGTACTTCTACCACTACTGAATGTTTTTTTTCACAGACTTGCACTTTATGTGGAGGTTGCAATTAACATTTAAATACAGCTTTCATCATCCTTTCACGTCCAGAACAAGTGACAGGTCTAGAGGCATGAAAATCTGATGTTGGCATCCAGACCTTCAAAAGAAGATATGTCAGATGTCATGGTCAGAAGCAGCTCAAACATACAGTATGTTCATGTAAAGGTGTGGATGTTTTCAGGCTGAATGTGCAGGCATTAAGTGATCTGGTAAAGTAAGATTAAATTTCCATATCAGCTGTGGATGTCAAGCATATGAAAGTCTACCATGGGTTGTGGTGCTGCATCGGTTGCTTTCCAGATATCTACACAGAAAATGACAAAGATTGCATTTCTGAGAAGAAGAGACTGAGAGGCTTAACCTCTGACATGGCAGAGGTACAGAGAGCTGAGCAATCTCTCTTCAGGGTGAGTGGCTTTCCTTGTTTGGGGCTGAATAAGAGATTCAGGGAGGCCTAGGTAACACAAGCGCAAAGGAAAAAGTCAGAAAAGATACGGCGGTAGGGAACAGTGAGGAAATTGGAGTGGCAGAGTTTGAGACAGTGAGGCGAGAAAGGTATGACAGAAGGTGCAGCAGAGACAGAGATCAGGTCGTATTTCATCACTGTATGGACAGTGGAGAGGGGTGGGGGGTGCTGAAAGGCCATCGGAGAGGCCATGAAGGAGCATCAGTCCAAAACTTAAAGGAGATTGTCAAGGCTTGGTTTGTGATGCAGGTTTTCTGTGCTGACCTATTCACACAGAGGGTCGACTTGTCAAACAAACACAAGTTTTCTCATACCTGTGTGCAATGCCAAACTTTGCTGAGAATCCACCGATACCCTCAGACCACGCTGTGTGTGGTCTTTTGTGTCTTTATGTGCATTTATATACAAATTAGATGCCCATGTTTACGACTGCATGCACAGGGATGTGAGATCCAGTTTGTTTACTGCTTTGAAATCTCAACACAGAGTCTCAGTGTGGGATTGATTGTGTAAAGAGAAGTGCAGTTAATGAATGTGGAAACGCTGTGCTCCCATCCCAAAGTAGCTCCCATGTTGTGATCAGATTACCACCAGATCTATAAATCTTAAGAGTGCTGCAAATAATTAGTGCAATGGGTATTTTATTCATAAATTCATGCATTAACCAGAATCCATCTCCTCATTTCAGGTGATTTCAAAGCTGTATGTTTCCCTCATTTCTCGTTTAAGATGAGTAAACAATTTGTAAAATGGATTTGATTTCTATGTTTGCCGACTCCTAGTGGTTAAAATCTTAAGACACTGTGGCTGAAAACAATGCAAGCAGCACAAAAAAACATCAGTTTTCACTGTGACTGTCTCATTTTTCAAGAAGGTTCTGCAACCACATGAAAAATGCGCTCTTAGAGGCCCCTGCATTTGAGTTATTTATTCCCCCTTCTTATCTGATTTGTCTTGATTTCCATCTTTCCACTGATGCAATATGTTTTTGCCCCTAATTTCCACTATGAGTTGAGTTATTTTGATGTTTTTCACCCTTTCATCTTTAATTTATGCAAATAAACTCTGGATCTCTCAAAACTCACTAATGGCATCTTGCTCTAATATGATTTACAATAATATCAGAACAAAATTCAGCATCATTCTCATTAATATGCAGATATGGACTGTATAGAGCTATCATTATCAGTCGCAGTATCATTGTCTGTTTGATTCAGAGGCTCAAAGGGAGCAGGGGGTTTAAATTTATCGCTGTCTGATTCTATAGCAGCTATTTTTTTCAGCGTTGTCCTGCGATCTTGAATGTTTCTGATCCTCCCAACACCATATCTGCCCTCATCGATCACTGTGGATGGTTTGGTCCAGACCCTGCCTTTAAGATGGATGAATTCACTTTCCTTGGACCTTCTGAGATATGGTACATCCCATACCACATGTAATAAAACGATCAATGAGGCGCGCACGCACACAGATGTACGCGCTTTTCTCCTATTTCTCCTTAGTATTAATCTATATGAGCCACCATAATCATGTGCGTTCTCGGGGAAGGGGAGAAAAGCCGAGTTTTGAGCTGCGTCTTAATGTTTTGACTCGGCTGCCTTTCTTCTTCAGTGCAGCCGGATTGGCAGTGACGAGAGGCAATTTGTTGGCGAGCAGCAGGTGGTTGGGTTAATTGCCCACGGTGCTGGTTGGAGAGAAAGTGTCTTGCTGAGTGTGGAGTGCCTTCTGCACTGGCAGAGCTCGAGTCCGGATAAAGAACAGCAGTAAGCATATTGTCATCTCCCACCTCGCCACCCTAATCAGTACTGCTATGCACTCCCATTGTTCAACCGAACTGGCTCGCTTCCCGGAGGAATTCTCTCTTTCTCTCTCCCTCTCTATCCTTTTTCTTCCTTCCCAGTGCCACCCACCACCCACATCCTCGTCTTTCAACCCCTTTCATCTCCAAATTCACTTCCTTTCTCTATCTCTCTGTTGCTAATGCCGCTCGATCTCCCCACCTCCCCCATCTTTAGCATTGAACTCCCATTTCTCTGGATCAATCCTCCTCTCCCTCTTTGCTTATTACCTTTCCTCCTTCTTACTTTCTCCCTATGCACCTTATCCTCATTTCCTGTTACGTCCACCCCACTTTGCTCTTGCCCTTTCTCCCACTATCTCCACCCCTTTCCTCTCTGTCTGTCCTTTCTTTTTCGTTTTCTTCCCAGAGGAGCGGGATATTGATGTAAACACACACAGAGCTCTGAGTGGCTCTTAAGCTGCTCTGACCGATCCGCAGGCCTCCCTCCATTGTCCCACCAACTGTAGGAAGAGACTTGATTTCCAATAGGCTTATCCCACCAGTCCTCCCAGTGCCGCATCCATAAAAAGATGGCGAGGGGTTTGAGCAGATAGCTGTGGGGTTTGGCTGGACTGAGCATGCCTGGCTGTCAGCGTCACGGCTCCACCGTGGTAATGGATCAAAGAGATGTGGGCAGCGGGTGAGAGGCAGCGCTGTAATTAAGTATTTGAGACCACGCTGGCAAAAATAGAAGTGGAACTAAAAGGATGGCTACGGCAATGACGGGTATGGAAAGCCACATTTGATGAAATCAAGTCAAACCCTGAATGGCGATTACGCAGTGTGGACATGAATAATGTGGAGATTGAGGTCCTCCAGCACAGAATGATTATGTGACGGCGACGTGAAGAAGGGAAAAACATTGTCATGTGTTAAAACGTGAAAACAGACAGTCTTCAAGCACTTCAAATAGCCCGTATTTACTCCTTTCTAGCACATTATCTCCCGCGGTTGTGAGAGTAATGCTGTCCTCCCCTGGTAGCAGAGGTGGAAGCAGCATGACGTTGTGTTGTTGCACCATCACAAATCGTCTGAGGGAGGAGGTCTAGGTGGATGTTTGGGTCAGCAAAGTGATTGAATTTGACACAAAAGCCTGTGGTTTGTGTTCATGTACCAACAGTCAGTGTGGTGTTTTTCTAACCTCAAGCATGACTCCATTCTCCCTTTCTATGAGGATTTTGATATCAAGCCTTTTTCAGAAATCTGCCCTCTTGAGAGTCATTCTCACATTTTTCTTTTGGTTATTAACTCGATTCGAGGTGTTATTTGATTCGCTGAAATACTGTCCAGCAGGGCTGCCAACTTTTAAATTCACTTTTGAGTGAGATTCAGCAGGTCTTCTGTGGCATTACCCGCGGCAGGGGTCGGGTTCGTCATTCTGCAGTACCCAATAATTTTGTTTTAAAGGTTCAGCAGCTGAATTCACAGTTTTTAAGCGTTTATGGAGGAAAAGCCAAGCCAATAATCACGGTCTATGATGAATAAGTATGGCTGATCAGCACACTTGCCAACTGCCAGACACCATAGCCAAAATTGGGAGACCAAACCTAACCAGGGTATCTGGGGATCTTCCCACAGAAAATTGCTCATTTCAGAGACAGTTTTCCTTCATTCCAGTGAATTTATGGAGTCATTTTGTCGCCCTAATGTGAAGTCAGGAGGACAGGGGCGAAGCGGGCATTGAAAAATGGGACTCTCAGGAGAATCTGGCGGGTTGGCAAGAAGCTACATCTGCAAACAGTAACATTGCATGAAAAGTAAATGAAGGGGAAAAACAAATTTGTTCAAAGACAGTGGATCCCGCAGGATAACTTTGTCTAGAAAACAAACAAACTATATTTTTTATCATGCCAAAGCCAAGGACAGAGTTCTTAGCTGGACTATTTCATTTGGCTGCCTTATTTTTCTTATTGATGATGTCAGAAGTGCTTTCACACATATTTACTGATAAGATGACAAAGGCAATTCATCTTCTGACACCTTGGCAGCTAAATTAAGATATTAAACAACAGCAAAGTCTGATAAATAAGAGCTAGGATAAATACTATGTGTGATGCACCAGCATAATGCATTCATTAAGCGATGGTGTATCTGGCCTGTCAGCTGGAGTTTAACTAGCCTTAAGGATTTGTTGCAGCAAAGCTCTCATTTGCATTGCTGTTTAAATGTCACCAAGGGAGTTTCTAGGGTCAGTGGAGATCAGGAAACATATTTGATTGAGTCTGGAGGTCGTGTGTCTAACCCTAACCCAGTGGATATATACTATACTATAAATAATGCAATAGCTATCTTGTTACCCTTATTCATCATCGTCATGTTAGTATTGTCACTAGTAGAAGTTGTAGTAGTATCATTATTTCCTCCTTAAATCACACTTCCGGGTCAGGTTTTTGGTTCTACATTGTACAGAAGCATTCAAATTAAAAGAATTGTGTATTTATGAGCACTTAAAATAGTCAAAGATGTGACATTGAAGCGCAACATGAAGCGTTACATACATGAAAGGTGTTTTCTGGTGGTCCACATTGTGTGCCATTCAACATGCATAATTACATTCTGCGGCTTCCTTTCACTTGTTGTATTGGATACCCAGTATGATATTATGTTAACCTGCAAGTTGAAGCATCAAGGTACAAGTACGTTCATCCTTTGCATCGGCATATCAACCTATAAATCTGTTACTGAGAACCATAACATTTTATGAAGTGTCAGAGCGTAACCATAGTAACTCACTCACATTCCTGGCCGCATGCACACAGACGCTGTGCTGCTCTGTCTTGTCCATCCAGCTTTAAATCTTTTATGTGTATTGTTATTCCTGCGTGAGAAGATGGACATGTGTTGAGACAACATGTGAAAGGTGTTTCACAGTGAGTGTGTGTGTGTGTGTGTGAAGGAGCATTGTGAGGTGGCTGGAAATGACTAAACGCTTCGCCGAAAGTTCCTTGGAAAGATTTGGAAAAATGTATACCCATGAGCAGAAAAAAAGCTCAATTTCATTCTTAACAAGTATTCATTTTATATTCATTTATTTATGTATGCTTAACTGCAGACCCACATCACAGCTTTGCATATTCACCTGGCCTGTTACAATGACTTACAGACCCTCAGGTAAATAACTGGAATTATTTCGCTGCTCTGTAGGACAATCCACTGCGAGTGCCGACCCATATGCAGCTGACCTGGTGGCAATTGTTTGAAATTACTGAACAGAATTGTATTTTTTGTCTATTTAAATGTTGCTTTTTCCTTGTGGTGCTAATATAAAAACCAGGCTTCATATATGAACCAACACCCTGTAGTCCCTGTTTAAAGCTACATGAAAGTCCGTCCATATTCCCAGCTGCACTGCGGTTGATTCAATATTGTCTGCATTGCTCCTTACAAGCAAGAGACTCATTCCTTCATTCTGATCACTCTTACATGAAGCACCTTTAAGGTCAGCCAGATAAAAGATTTAGTCAACCTGGCGGGCTGTTAACCTTATGAATTAAAAAAAAGTTTTAAACCTAGTGCAATACAACAGTTAAAATCCAGCTAGTCATATTTTTTTATAGCTGCACCATTACATCACTTTAGAAAAGAAAAACTCTTCATGTTTTGTCATTTCAAATACGTTCCCCTGTAATTCAGCAAGACGTAGCCGGTGTCTGTGGAAACTTTGCGATCTTGAACTGAATTCGAAATCAAGTTCTGCGAGTATCAAAGAATCGAGGACATGCTGCATGCATTTGTAATGTTGCTCCAGCCAGACGGGGTAGCGGAGGTGAAAGTTGGGCTAAGGAGAGGTCCACACACCATCCTAATGTGAGTCTTCACTTCAACAGCATGTTACTCTTATGTTTACGCTTGTAAAGTGCTCTCCTTTTCCACGCTACAGTACCACAGGTAGCTGCAAACACTTCCTACCTGTGGGTGTTTACTTTTTATCAAGGGCCAATATACCGCCACATTCTGCCCCTGAATGTCTATATATAGTATAGACTGGAAATGTATTTCAAGGCATGTCTGCACAGTGACATTTCTTTTCACAGTAGATGAGGTCTGCGTTTGTATTGATGTTGTTTATATGTCTGGGTATTTTTTTTTTTAACTTAACACTTTGTCTCTGTATTTTTCTCCCTCAACCTTTCTCTTCAAAGTGACATAAAAGGCACCCGTCATGCCTGACGATCAAAGAGCAACAACCAAAGCTCTGGCTCTCTGCTGCGCCGCTGTCATTTTCGCTCTTTTAAACAACAAAACAACAGGGACCTTCAAAACTCACGGCCATTGTTGATGAACATGCAGTCGTCACGCAGTCAACTCGGGAGATCTTGGCCTTGTCTCAGTTTTTTTTTTTTTTTTTTTTGTTTTGTTTCAAGTTGTTTGTTTCTGATATTGGCGTGACATGAAGTTTGAGTTGACATAATTGATCCTATTATAGAGATGACAGTCATTCAAGAACCTCTGTTCGTTGCCAAGAATAAAAAACCCTCACCGACGTCCTGGCAGTCGGAAAGTGGTTTAGTTAATTGTCAGTCATTCAAAGTGGACAGTGATGTTTAAATGTAACATTTATTCCACTTTAAAATGCTAAAAACCTGCATGTTATTCCTCATATATATCGTGTTGCTCAACCCTACTTTTAGGCAACACAAGGATGTGAGGAAAGTGTCCATTTATTACAGTGATAGAAGGATGCAGAATAAGTCTCCCTAATAACTTTTTATGATAGACTGCAGTTGACTTGGAGCTGCGTTGTAAATTTCTTTCTGCTGAGACGCCCCGCTGTCTGTTGTGAGCTGATAACAGCTGTGTTTGATGTCAGAAAAGGAAAACTACAATTTATAGTCCAATTGCTATGAATTACATTTGCTTGTGTTGGAGAAATCAGTCAAATGTCTTGTATAGACAAAATATCATACATTCATGCAAAAACCTTATCCAAGCTTGTACTATTCAATGCATATAGTAACCTTTTTTGTAAACACAAACCAGAATGAAGTATTAGTTTTCCTTTTTTGCAACACCAGACTTAAGAACGCCTGTATACATATATGTCAGGTGAAATAAATCAAAATACCATTACTGTTTGCCCTCATTTGGGCATTCAGGAGCCAATAAACTGTCCCTGACATCCAGTATGAGCTTCTTCAGCAGGAATTGTCATGTTTTAATGATGTGATGTACTGTAATGCTTAACTGGATGGAGGGCTTAGACAGCACACAGCTGTAACCAGTGTGAGCTGACGTCCAAATAATGCTGCTGGTACCATGACTCTCTGAAGTCAAGACAACAGGAGGACGGCAAACTGTCCACCAGGTCACAGCAAGAGTTTGACTCTGTAAATGCCTAATCTGACCAAACATCACGTAGTGTGATTAAAGAAACAAAACCTTTTTGCTTTAGCATCGCTGTACTTCGTGGTAGTTACACATTTCCTTTTCTTTCCACAAGTACTGATTTTAACTGATAGTCGTTCATCAAACAAGCATGCTGGTAAGGATCTGAGTTCTGAGCGTAAACCGCTGTGGTAATGCAACTCATTACTCGTCGTGGCTTTCATGTCGTCAGTGAGGCTGTCAGCGGTGGCTGTCGGTGTCAGGGAGGATGTGGATTCTTGCCGCGGTGAACATGAATCGTCCATACAGTGAGCAGCCGGACTGTCAGAGATGCATCAGAAAGGGATTGTGTAGCTCTGACGGGGACACAGAGGATAGAGACATGCTTGAAAGGTTGAGGTATTGAATTTTACTTCCTGACAGCTGAGTGACCTTTCGGCTCTCAAGGGGGACGAGACAGAGATGGATTTCGCAGTCGTCCGCCTTGCTCTCCGCTGCTCCTCCCACAGGGTTAAGAATTAATGCTCCTTTCTACCTCTCTGCTGAGCAAGGAGACTCGAGCTGAACCGCCTGACTGAGCGCCGTGTGCAACGTGGCGGTACACAAGGAAGAGACACCTTACAAGTGGTTATTCTCATGTGAACTTGAGCAATTAGAGGAGAACGGTGTGAATTAGCTCGAGACAAGAGCGAGTTGTCGTGTTCATTTGCATTGCAACAGCTGCGGAGAGGAGCTTGGCATGGTGTTGAACCTGGCAGCGTCAGGACAGTTCAAGAAAGAGGTCAGCGCACCCACACAGTAAATTGCACCCTGTTCTCACCGATACCCTGTTTCCCTCTTCACACCTCAGAAGAACTGCTATTCATAAATATATGCAGCACGACTGGGCCAGGTCCCATGCTAATGCACCGAATACCAATGAGACGTCTGGTCTTGACTCTCAGACTGCAAGGCAGTTCTCTTCTTTGGTGCCTCTGGGCAGAATTTACAATCTCACATCCCCTTTCTGTGGCGCTAAGGTGAAAGTTACAAATCACAGTTTCATCTGACGGCCCCGCTAACTCTCCACAGGATCACCAGTGTCTTTAGGAGATTCGAGATAAGAATACACCTCAATGAGTTGACTCGTTTTATCTCTCGCCCGGTACACCGTCAGTATGAGCTTCAAGCACTATTTTTCCCCCTTAAAGTTCACTGACTCTTTCGCTTTCCTAGTTTTGCCTTGCTCTGTTCCTGCGGTGTGTGCAGGATAGGTTTAGAGCTGCTTAGGCGGCGTAGTCACGTACCGCTAGTCTTCCTGGCAAAGTGACCAAGCACTGAGAATGATAGACCTGAAATGACAGCGGGTGATTTCGTTCTCCATCTATCTTTCAAGGCATCACACGCGGCGGCCAATGGCGTGGCAGCCGTCTCTGCTCCATTACTGCAACTGGCCAATGAGCCATTTACATGAAGGGCCTCATTGATTCCTCTTCACTCATGCTTTGTGAAAATATACAGAGCCTGGTGGAGTTAAATACTGATGCATCAGGAGGCGGCTCACTGCGCAAAGACAAAAACCAGCCAGTGGAACGTCAGAATGCAAAAAACCATCAGTTTATAATGTGTTTGTTCTTTTTCATTGAGGATTGAACCGGCAGCGCATTGAGGTCAGCAGTAAAGATTCTGTGTCTTGCTCAGGGACCCTTCAGCAGGACGAATGCTTGCCAACACAAGGGACTGAGCCGAGATCATCCAGCTGAAAGGACGGTCTCTGCTCTCACTGAGCCACCGCACTGCTGCAGTATTTGCTATTCACAGGATTCAGAGCATTCACCATAAATTCTTCATGAGCATGTCAAAATATTGTTGTGAAAGAGAACTTCTATATTTCATACCTCGCATTTATTTGAAGATCCTGTCGGCTGGAATATCTATGATGTATAAAACAGATTTTTACACTCGGTGCTCAATTTAGAAAATAAAAATAGAAAATAAAGAAATGCTGCATAAAATCCTTTAGAAATCTGCAATTTTCCACTGATGTCGTATTAAAAATAGCATGGCGTCATGTCATCGCAGCTTGGAAACAATGTCACGTGTTATTTAAAATCAGGCACAAATACAGTCAACAATCCTCCATGCTGTAAAAAAGAGATGGTGAACTGTGTGATTGCTATGAGTCACTTATTTTTTAACAAGGATATGCTACAATACATGATATGCCCTTACTTTATCAGCAGCACTTCTGCTGATATGCATACGTTTTGCAAATATACTGTATGTTTCACTTGTGCATATCGTTTACAAGGTCGCCTAAGGTTTAGATGTCGTTTAGCTTTGAATTCATCCTGAAAATCCAATCCAATCTAGTGGTTCAGTCCATTTTACATCCACACGACAGCTGAAGCTCAGTCTTCATCCAGTTGTCTAGACCCCACCAGAGTTTGACTGACAGCTATCAGACCAGCCCAAATGGAGCGAAACAAAGAGAGAACTGCACCCATATTTCAGTTTTTTTACCTCTGAAGTAAGACTTGACATGTAGGTTGTGGTGTTATTCTGTGTTTTTCTTACCTAGTCTTGGGCTCTCAGTTCCTATCCAAGTCTAAAACATTAATATTTCAAAACAGATCATAGATACATTGTAGGGTTTTTTTAAAAAATAAGGCTGCAGTTGTTTTTAGAAAATCTTCCTCAAACTACAGTGCACTGCTCGGGAACTATTTTTCAGCAACGGATTAAAACACATTTGTTGCAAACCACTTGTGATCCCTTTCAAATGAAGCAATGTCAACGTGCCATGAGCAGCTCAACCAGAAGTTTTTTTCCTTCTTTGTTTTATTTGAATGATTTGGAATATGTTAAATTATGCAGTAAAGCAGCAAATATTACAGGCAGGTTTGAAATCATTTAGTTCAGTATAGCAGAAAAAGGTTTTCTGCTTTAACTAAGCTGTTAATCACTTGTGACCCTCTCAGATTATGGGGGATCCTGACCCCATAATGTGGCTTTGGAGCTCTGTTGACTATGATTGGTCTAATCAACAGCAGAAACACTAGAAAATCATAGTTTTTTAAAGTCATGGCAGCCCAACAAAGATGAAATATAGTTGTCAATCTACAAAACAGCAATCCAGGTATAAGGGTTAGATGGTAATTTATAGGCAGTTGATGAGAGTGTGCTCCAGTGCAGTCTGTAGTGTGTGTTTTTCCCCACTTATCCCCGCAACTCTCCTCATCTATACCCTTAATCTCTGCCCCATGTCAATGTCAGACCTAGCGTGATATAATGAGGGTGTAAGGATACGACAGCTGGAGGCTCTCTATATACGAAATACCACCTCAAACTGCCATTGTGCCCTCAAAATAACCTGCCAGCCCCCCCTGTGCCTGCTTCTCCCCGCAGCTTTGACGGCCACTTTCCTCGCACCATGAAACGTGTCCGATGAAAGGTTAAAAAGGGAGGGCAGGGAGATTGACAGACTATCTTGGTGAGGGAGGGAATAGGAGGAGGAGGTGAAAATGTTTCGATTTGCCGGTAACGTGCTGGTATTTGAGGTGGCCATTGCTCCAGAAGGAGCTGTCCGAGAGCCCTGATTCCCACAAGATCAGAGACTCTGTGTCACGACCCGGGCTTTGTTGTCTCCTTCACCGTCCACCTCTCCTCGCACCAGTTTGTGGTTCACGCTCAGTCATGTTTAGTAATTTCATATGATCCACTGCTTTCCTGCCACCTGCTTTCCCATGTGTGACACATGAACCCAGAGTCCATCATCCGTCTTCATCACAGTGAGCTCTGGACTACAGGCGGCCTTTATCCTTATAGAGCAGCTTTCTGTGTACACGACTAATGTAATGAATAAGTCATGCACTATATAATATTCCATATGTTTGATTTACCTCCCTGTGCTGTAGCATAAAGGACTACTTGTATGATTCACCTGCAGCTTTTAAACATGCACGTCACTCTGGAGGCAGTTTGTAAGATGTGATCACCATTAGATAGCCGCCTTTTGTCTCACTGCTATAGTATTCAATTCTACAAAATAAATGAATCAAGATCAAAAACCCCACTCTTTCAAAAGTGCGTCACCAAAAGGCATAAATCAATAGAGTTAAAGAGCAACATCAAATATGTACAAAAGACAAAGCCATAGCTACAGCACAAATGAGGAAACCAAGGTTGTGTTCTCAGTGGGTGTTCTAGAAATCTTCTACACAATAACAATGACAGGTTTTACAGCTTATTCTGGCTAAAAAAGACAAAAATATAGTTGAATAAATTAAAAGGACACTATGTAACCTTTGATAAATAGCAGCCACAGATAATTGTAAATCAAAAACATGCTGTACTTGTGAGTGTAGCTTTAATTTATATGAAAGAAAAAGTATTAATTGGGGTTTCATATGCAAGTTCATGTTACGTTGGTAATAGTTACACAGTTAAACTTTGGAAGCTGTAGTTTACTTTAAACTCAGATTATCAGAGCTGACAGTAGAACATTAAAAAAAAAAAAAAGATCTATCCACGCTCAAGTTCACACTCCCTCCTCTAAACAATAACAGCATAATGGTCGTCTTGGCTTGACTTTAATGGTTCTTTCATTATTTTGCAAAACGTAGACAGGAATTTAGAATCAAATCAAACATAACAATAAAGGCTTCTGTAAAATATGTTGCGTAACTTCCTTCAAGATAATGAGAAAATACTATTCAGTTGTGCCGGGGGTGAAACACAATTTTAAGAGAAAGCAAGGTTTATGTAAAAATCCCTTGATTTAATTTTTTCTGACTATTGTCTCACATGATGAATGGCGCTGTCTTTGTTTCTTGAACTCTCCTTTGTGACAAGTTTTTTTTTTTTTCTCCCCGAAGCCCTGAAACATCCGTAATTACATTTCCCCATCTGTCTCCTCACACAATCCCCCATACATCACCATCACAACAATTCCATTAACTCCTGCTGCGTTAAATAAAGAGGGGAAAAAAGAAATGTGGGGTGCATTCATAAACAAATAAGAGATGATGCCATTCAATCGTTTGGAGGAAATGTTTGACGAGGTTAATCCCACAAAGCCATTTGTTTGGAGATGTTTTGAAAGAGATGCTATCGTAGGGAGGAAGGATTCAGCGGGCTGAGTTTCAACCTCTGCTCCCTCCTCCTCCCCCCTTCCCTGTCTTTGTCTCTATGCCCTTGGCACCAGCCAGACTCCCCCACAAGATGGTGAAGTGTAAAGCGGCGACCACATGGGAAGTAATTACGGCGAGCTTAAAGCACGGAAGTGTTGAAATGAGGAGGAAAAAATAAGTTGATTGAACGACAGAACCAATAATGACCGAATTGTTGTAGACACTAATGGGAATCTCTTGACGAATTACCGTCAAAGTTTGTAAGCAGAGACTGAGATGCATAAATGTGCACATACGCATGCATGGATGCACGCGCGTGCACGCAGTGACAGTTCCCAGTAGCGTTACACTTGAGGAGATGCCTTCATGTTCACTCATTCAGTATATTTACAGTATTCCCTGTAAGTCATACATCTGGTATACAGATGTGTCCCTCATTTATAGATACAGTGGATGATAAAATCAGAATAACTGCTCAGTTTCCATGTTTGTTTTCATTTTGAAAGTTTAGCCAGATGTTTTAGTTTTTGATCCCCGCAGAATGAGAGGATGTTATTGAGCCAAAAGGAGTCGCTGATGTCATAGCCTAGCTTAGCATAAAGAGTGCTAAGCCAGCATAGATTTGTTCAAAGTTAAAAGTCCAGCATTTCTAAATCCACTCATTAATCCTTCTTACTTCGTTTGTTTAAACTGAACAGCTTGATCAATGAGATCTGTTCAGTGTATTTGAACGCAGCCAGACTAGCCATTTCCAGATGCTAAGCTATGCTAATTGGCTCCTGGAACCAGCTCCGTTCTCACAGACAGGTGTGAGAGTGGTGTCAATCTTCTCGTCTAATTTTCAGCGAGCCAAGGATACAGGAAAACACCAGCATTTCCATAGCGGCCATTTATACAGATGGATTAGACCTCTATTCATTTGGAAGGCGGGTGAAGCTATGCAGAGAAATCCATGTGGTCACCTGGATTTACATCCCAGTAATACTGACAACGCACAGGTCTTTTACTCAGCAGATAACTTACATCAGCACAGCTGGTACTAAAAACATTAATGATGTCTCTGCTCGACTTGTGTGTCAGCAGTAAGTCATAACAGCAAGCCAGCGAGCACAATACCAAGACTCTGAAACTGAAGAAGCTATGGAATTCAGCCATCATTAATTTTATTTTTCCTCCTGTGGCACATCAACATGACATGTCTGCTGTGAAAAAAGGCCTGTTTGTCCCATCCTAGCAGGTGCAACAAAGCTAACAGGCAAGTGAAGGACACCACAGAGTCCAGAGAAGAGGTCTAATTAGCTAAACTAAGCAGAATCACCTGTAGGAAACCAATAATTATCATTTAAACAAGTAACCAAATTATTATTAATAATGATCGGTTGCACATTTAAAGTAAGACTCTCTTTTACATGTATGACACTTATTTAGCCCAGTGTCTGTGATGCATTTAGTAAGTGACACATCGTTAAGACACCCATGAGTCCCAGGGTATTTGATATCAAAGACGGCCAACCTCCAACAGCCCAGTTTGTTACAGGCAGCATAGTTCCCCTGTGTTTATCATGGACACAGACAGTAAAATACCCACCATGGTTCTATATAAACTGTCTCATTTCATGGCTCAAGTCAATCAGTAAATCAATCGCATGTCTTGTTTTTATAGATGTATGTTTGGTGGGGGGGGTTTATTATTTTGGTGACTACATTGGGAAAAAGTGCACACAGGGCGGATGCTGAGCTTTTTATGTGTTGGGTGTCCTAGGTGCACTGATGGATGGATTCAACCACGACAGCAAGAGTTGCAGTTTCTTTAAGAATGGATCATGTGAGAGAGGATAGAACATTTAAAGTGGCTGGTGCTTTTATCCTCAGTGTAATATTACATGTTCATTTCAACAAAACAGTCTTCAGTTGGTTGAGGAGGTCAGAAAGGAAGAAATCTTGACTTTCTGACCTTCAGTCGTGATGCTGTTAAGTGGGAATAAAGGATGTTCTTTTCACTTTAAGTACCCAGATTTGCCAACATCCATCCACTTAAACAGGTTGATAAAGTATTCAGGCTAAGCATCAAGCACCAACGCGAGGTAACGGACACATAGAAATGCATTTATGCCACATTTTTAGGGGAGAGCAAAGATTTCAAAGTTAAAAAGAGCAAATCTGTGCCTTCCTGCTTTACAAACTGGTATTTTTACAACTGTTAAATCGACCGCCCCTGAATCCTAAAAAGATCACACACTTTTTTGTAAACCTAATGCTAACCCCCAGGTCAGAAACCATCCCTAATTTATACCTGGGAAAAACAGTATTTATCAGTGTTCTGTACTCACGGGAACATGAAGGTAAAAAAAGAGGGAAACCCACTCAGCCACCCACCACCCGCACACACACACACTCTTACTTATAAATTCACTCACATGCACAGACGGTGAGCAAGGCCTGGAGATGGATAGTTGGCTTAATATAGTGTGCTTTAGACAAGGAGGGATGGGGTACAAATTGGAGACGGATGTACAGTCGTAGCCAAAATCAATAATAAAGACTTTCATTTCCAAACAAAATGAGGCGCCAGGAGTTGATGTATAGATGTGACGCTGATGTACGGATCTGGCTCCCACACGTCCATCAGACAGACAGGAAACCTGACCTGCGACCAACTTATGACAAATGAC
This sequence comes from Datnioides undecimradiatus, assembly GCA_008933995.1. NCBI lineage: Eukaryota > Metazoa > Chordata > Actinopteri > Lobotiformes > Datnioididae > Datnioides > Datnioides undecimradiatus. The sequence goes on from WARS01000038.1 coordinate 4,940,297, forward strand.
TGACAGAGCCAATGCTACATTAGTTCCATACTGGTAATCAGATCAGAGTCAAGGGAGAGGGGGAGTAAACAAACGATCTCTAGGAGACTAGTTCAGCTTGTTTACTTTGCTGGAGTGTCTCTGTGACTGTCACTCATAGCTCAAAAAAAAACTTCCTCTGCAAGAATATAATAACTTTCTTTAATGGATGCTTGCAAATGTTGGTACAATAGAAGTATGCTTGTGATATGTATTGTCTGCGGCAACTGATCATGTATTCATGCTGCAGGCAATATGATCAAGTTAGCACAAAGTCCATTCCTTTCCTGCAGAGCTGAGCAGAGATGGCTTTTTTTTTATGTTCAGGTGCCAAATATAACCAGTGTGTTATGATACCGAGGGCTACTGCTATAAAAGCATTCCTATGTGCACAAAAGGGAGAAGGCTTCCAATGAAATGAATTATCAGTACAAATGAGACCAGCATATTTGTTTGCTGTTTAAGACATGCGCGCTAGGTGATGTGTGTCCAAAGAGACACCTTAAGCGTGCAGAATGAGTAGCATGTAATCCTGCAAAACAACTTGAATGCTAACCTGACAGCATCTGCCATGCTAAAGAGTTTTTGCTCAAGTCCTAATAGGATCAGAAAGTAGAGTTAAGGGCTTCCCTGTGTCCACAGGAACAAGCAAAGGTACTGCATCCTGCAAAGACTGCAAGCTGGTAAACATAGATGTAAACATGCTGGATTTAAAATTGGCTTTGCAGATGGTTTATGACAAAGAAAATGCATTCAACGCACTCATAAGACCTGGATTTTAGTCAGAAACAGTGCATGAAAACATAACTTTATTTTGTTTACAAGAAATCTCCACAAGGCTCCTTTAATTGAGTGATTAACTCAGTTTTGTTGAGCCACGCCAGCTACAACTGGCAGAAAATCAGCCACATTTTGCAGGTTTTGCAGCACCATAGCACTGGCATTATAAATAAATAATATATATTCTGCATTAGCTCTGTTGTAGCCAAATTTCATCCTATAAATGATTCTAAACAATGATTTTCACCCTTCACCTTCGTTTGTCTCGTTGCATCCATCTCTAATTGTTTCTCTCTATGACTGAGCTGGAAAGAGGTATGCCGCCTTTCAAAGCTTTCAAGGTACAACTTATATTGAATTATTTACATTAATGTCTGCAGCAATATGCGCCTCATAAATGTTTTGGATAATGGCAGCATCCATTATTGGAGTTAATAAAAAGCTTTTAAGTCGTTCCTTTGTCTCCCAGTTAAATCCTGAGTGGATTAATGCATTTAGTACTTGCAGTAGCTACCAATATTAACTCAGTGCTACATTAAAACACATTAGATTAGAGAAGGCAGTAACTGCTTTGTTTGTGCTCACTGTTTTGTATGCACTTATCATAGTCTGCTGAATGAATATGATGTAATATGATCACTGCATGCAGGTACAAAGATGCATCCATGTTTTCAAACAATGCCATCAGTCAAAAATGATTTTTAGTCTTCACACAAAAACAGATAATTCCATGAAAACACTTGGGAGGTCATGTGACTTTACGCAACCGTATATGTATTTGGCCATCAAAACAATCCTCTGCACCCATTTACGTCTTTGTGAACCTGCACAATGGTGGTGATTTTAGCACATAGTCTGTCATTTTGATGGTGTGGTAGAGTAATTACAGGACCATCACCAGTTTTGTCCGTGGTTAATAGAGATTAATAAGATAATTTCTGCATGAGGGGGGAAATTAATTAACGTACAAAGTTCTGACCTCAGTCTCTGCAACCTCTAACATCCCTAACCACATCAGGCCCTTGAATTGCATTTTTAGAGGCTCTTTTCATTCTGTGTATTTAATGATAGGAAATTAGATTCCAGTCTGTGCACAGATACACTTTTACACTATTTCAGCTGCTCCTTACGCCTTTAACGCATTGTTCCTTATTTACTTGCTTGTGTAATTAGCTCTCCACTCTAATTTTCATCTACATTTCCTTTCGTCCCCTTTGTTCTCCCTCATGTTGGTCTTAGCGTGACATCATGCTGAATTAAAATGGAGCGTTAACAAAGGCTCGCAGAACACAAACACTATCAGAGAGCTCAGTGCAGATGTATTTATATACTCATCAAAACACACATTCCATTAAGCTCCGTCATGCTGACATTTTATTACATCCTTCACATTCAGCCAAATATGTAGCTGGCATTTGTGTCAAGGAAATACATCATTATTTTATGTGGACTTTAGGGACTGTGTGAAAATTGTTTTGGGTGAGGAGGAAGGTAAAAACTTACGTGGGTTAGATGAAAAGACATGAGAAGAAGCTTTTAGCCTGTTTCTGATTTTCAGAGATTTAACACGTCGAGGTTAAGAGCTGCTGGTCGACAGTTTATGTTACCTGTGCTAGAGCTGGGCCACTCCGTCCCCCCTGTCTTCCATTATAGCTATGCTGTGCTAGTTAACTATGCAAACTGGATGATGGCTATAGGTGCATTTTCATTGTACAGATATGAGAGCAGTGTCGTCCATCTCATCTGACTGTCTGTAAGAGGTGAATGTGTTTTTCCCAAATTGGTGAACTGTCACCAGGACAGTAGTACTCGTTTTTAATTGTTTAATATTGTAATCTGATATTTTTCGAAAGTAAAGTAGATAAAATACAAATCTCAAGTGTGAAAGAGTTGCTCTCTCAGCAACAACAAAAAACCTTCCTTCCCTCTTTATAACTTTCCTACAGTAGTTTAATGAACTTTCATTGACTTCTCATTTATATACATTTGTATTGACTCTGATCTCTCACTTCTATCTTGACTCAAGTTAAAATTTGATTTGAGCTACATAAAGTGCATATTTATCGTGCTGAAAGGCTACATGAACATTAAATTCTGAAACGCACCTGAATCCCCACAGAGAAAAATGTTTTCTTATTTTGTAAGTGCACAGTAAACTTACTTCTTATATTACACCCCACACATTCACCCCAGGCTCCATACAGGCACCCTGCAGTAAAGCAAAAAGGAAAACACATAAAGAGTGTTCTTCTGTAATTACAGGTACTGTTTGGCCGCTGTTACCCAAGTGCTGTCAGCAGCAGGTAAGTACCTATAATCATGGTAAAGAACATCTTGAAGGTTGTTGAGACTTTTATATAGCGAATGATGCAGCATGTGTGCCGGGTAAGACGTTTTTCTGAAATGCACCATAAACACATCCACAAAAAAACGTGAAAATGTGACGCGAAAATCAGGAAGAGAAATAAAAAGAGGCAGTAACTGCAAAATGATTAATATCACAAATTCAAAACAAATCTCAGTACTTTTTATCTGTATTATTGCTTAATGAACCGACTGGGAACTCAATAATTTAAAGATATTGAATCATAATCTGTACCCAATTATATTGTTTCCATTTGAGAAATGAACTTATCACATGTTAATTCTGGTTTAGGGTGGATTCGTCTTTATCGGGGGGAAAAAAAACTAATTTCTTTGACAAGGATCAGGTGATAAAAATCCAAAGTTAGAAATTAAAGGTACCTGGGGGAAAATGACGGCAAAGTGATTAAAGTATGGCAATTAAGTAGTTTCTCTTTATTATCCACTGCAGTGAGAGTGAAATGTGGTGCCAGTTCACCTTCTGCAGAGTGACTGTGTCCCTGTTTGAAGTGAATTGAATGATCTTCGTATTTGCAGGCATTTGGTAATTTGCTCCTGGCAAAAACATCCTGATCAGAACAAAGGCATGAATATTACTGTATTTATACGTGTGTGTGTGTGTTTGTACCCCACTCCCCACCTACTCACATCCCCAGCCACTTCATACCCTCATATAGACACCATATCACTTCCATAATGCTCCCTATCACGTTAAGCCTCTCATCCCCATTCAAACCCAGCGCCTTCTTTCCCATTTCAATCTGCACTCACTGTAATAGAGTTCGCTATCACTCTCTCCCAATGGGGCAACTTTGCCTCACAGCCAATCTCTTTAGCTGTATGTTTTTATACTGTCCCTGGGTGTGAGTCATGGGTCAACAATGAAACTGTGAGTACCCCCCCCCCCTCCACACACACACACATTCACACGCATACACACACCCCACCCCACCTCCGCCGGCTCTCCATTGGTGCTCTGAGACCCTGGCGCCTCACAGAGCGTGGGCTGCCCCATGTTGGATCGTTGGAGCGCTGCAGTGTCAACAACCTCTTCATGCTTTGTGCAGGGGTGAATAACTCGGGGCATCCCAGCTGAGATGTGTTTTACTTAGAGTCGCGCTGTGGTCCTCCGCCCTGGTATAATCTGCAATGATAGAGCTCTTGTGGTGTAAACAAAAGACCTCCAGAGCTAAGGCCTTTACACCGCATATTGGTGTAAAACTTACTGATTCCTGTTTTTTAAAAAAACAAATATGCTTAGAAACAGCAGATGCTACAAAAATACAGTTGTACAGTTTCTAATTTAACCCTCTCAGGCTTAAAGTGCACAAGGAATTTGTTGATCAGTTGATTATAGAACATTAATTAACAATAATTTAGATAATCTTTCATTGCATTTTCATGCAAAATGGCAAAGATGATCTAGATTTAGCTTTGCGATATGATGATTTGTTGTGTTTCTCTATTTTTTATCATTAGAGGATTAATCAGCATTCATTAATCATTAAAATTATTGTTAGCTAGAGCTCTAAACTCACCAATGCCTTCCCCCCTCTCTTCTTAATTCCTGTGTATTTGAGGAAGGATACTGAATTATTCTTATACATACATGTGTCCTTGTTTTAAAGACTTGCATTGTAGCTTTGACTGGTGTGGCTGTATGGGCGTTCTCAGTTAATACTGTTGAGAGCACAAACATGCTAGAGATTGCTCTGTTGTTTTAGAAGCAGCTACGTGTTTCTTTCACGGTGACAATGAAGTGGTATCTCCTGATTGCAAAACGTCCCCACATTAAGAGGAGTCACGGCAATCTCTTGATTTACGCGTGAATCTGTTATTCTGATCTCGCAAACAATCCCCAATTTCAAAAATCATGTAAAGCTGATTGGAGTCTTTCCAGAGGGGTGTGTCGGCGCGAACGCAGCGAAGCGGGGGCTGATTGAAAAGATTTACTGTTGTTTGGCATGGCGTGCTGATCAAAACCAAAGGCCGTGCTGTGATGCGTTAATCAAACCACCACGTGTGCAAAGTTCCTGTGACTGATGAAAAGGATGCTGATAGGTGTGTTCAAACTGTAAAAACCCAGCAAAAATCCACAGGAATAAACGCAGCCCTTATTTGACAGCGTGTTCATTAAGCACTTGGATCTAAAATCTCCATCATTACTGGAACATCTGCGCTGCTTGTTAATGGCTGCTTTAAAGAGTGATATTTCAGTGTGAAATGCAGATTTAATCCCATTAGACTCCATATAATGAACAAACCATGTCCCATCAACCAACCATCCACCAATTCCCACTGCTGTTTTCAGAATTCCATTATAATAAAGCATTAACAATAAGGCTGTGTCTCCACAATATGGAAATCCTCTTTTGCTATCTCAACCTTCAGGTATCTCCATCACATGTGCCAAGTAGAAGCAGGAACATGTGTTGGCTCTTTTGCAAATTGATTTCATTGGTTCTCAGCGTCATTCACTGAGGTCACATCCTCTGTATTTGTTCTGAGAATTTAATGGGGGTTTAAATGAATCAAAGTTAATGTATAAATTGTATCTGTCTCATTTGATAATACTGAGGAAACAAGCCTAGAAACGTGACAATAAGGATGAGGATGGCGAGACGCGCAATGGATTGACTGATAATCATATATTGATTGATTGATATCCATAAAAGACCCAAAAGACTCTTAAACCTTTTAAAGATAAGTAACATATGAAAAATCCAATATAATTAAAGGCGAATTTAACTATGTCTCTAAATCCTCTACGATTTACTCACAAATTAACAACCATATGTCCGTACAATCTCGTAAAAGTTTCAGTAAGGTTAAAAAAAAGACCTGACATTAATAATAATTAATATAATAATATAATGACATTCTCTTCCAAACAGGGGAAAAGCTGTATAATCCTATAAATATAAATAATTAAATGACAATCATAATCATATAATAATTATGAGAAAGGAGTTCTTAATCAAGAAGAAGTGCATGCATGAAAGTGAAGTTTAATGCATTAAAGAATTAAACATCGTGTTAATTAGCATTCGTTACCTGGACACATCAAGCTAGCTGTTAGTGACTGTCTGCTAGCTGCATATTTACAGAACATACATGTGAGTGGGATCCATCTTTTTATCTAACCGTTGAAATGCCCCTTCAAACAGAAGCATGAAGTGTGACTATGAAGGGAAAAAATCATTTTTCCCCAGAAATGAGCACACTGTGTTTGGAGCAAAATAAAATTAATATAACAGAGTTTTTCCCCAGTGCAGTGCTCGTGGCGAGTAAAACCCTATTCTTCTCCATCTCAGGAAGCTTCTTCACATATAGAGCACAGAGCGGTCTCTTGGCAGCTGGCGCATTATGCTATTCTATTAGAGGCTTCAGGATTAATAATTATGGTGTTTAATCTGTAGCATGGCTAGTGTCCAGCATGGCTCCCACTGTGCCGTTGTGCTGCAGTGCATTCAGGTCTCGAGCTGGGCGAAGGGGTCGCTCAGGTCTCCTATGCAGTGTCCTTTTATAGAATGTCAACAGCCTGAGAAAAAAAAAAATCCAATGAGGAAAGAGCAGGTTCTTGCTGAGACTCCAAATAAAACAATTTACACACAACTGGGGACCTTGACTCAAATCCTCCCGAGCTGGGAGCTAATTAAAAATGTGACCTCTCACAAAGGGGAGTATAAACAATTTTTATCCCCTTTGCTCTGCTCTGGCACAGTTTCTTTCTCTGTCTGCCTCTTTCTCCCTGCACACATACACACCCTTCACTGTATGAGTCTCAGGGGTATACAACTCAGAAAAATGAATTACTGATTAAACTGCACTCTTTAGGCTGCAGGGCTTCACGGAGCTCTCACTGATCATTCACGTATCATAATTAACGTCACGTGTCGATGCATCTTTCTCCTCTCTCCAGGTCTGTTGACACACAGGTTGCACGCAAATCGAAAAAAAACCCGCTATCGCACATAAAAACTCATAAGGTTTTGGCTTTCTGAAGTTACTTCCTGCTGTGGCTTTCCCACTTTGAAGTAAATTAATCACTACAGCAGCCACATAAAAATGGGTCAGTTGATACAACATCGACCAAGAGCTTTTTGGAGAAATATTGGAAATTTGTCTTCCTACATAATTCATGCCGGGACTGATTATACTGTGTAAAAAGAGGCTGACATTTGATGAATACCTCGATCAAACAAGCAAACTGGTTTTGGTGCATGCAAGAGTGCTTTCATGTTGCCGCTTGAGCACTGAATACCTGTGTCGTTGAGGGTCTGCCGATGCTGTTAGGCCTTAGTGAAAGTGGATCTTTCAGATAAATAGAGAATAATCCCTGCGTGACCCGGCACCGACGTCGGCACTGATCAATTTAGATTCAATAATGTCTTTCCAAGATTCCTGCTAGTTCGCAGTCTGGCGTTTGAATGTTTTTTCCTTTAAGATATGTAGCTGTCAGTCGGACTGACAGTGGGCGAGCAGGAAGCGATTCAGTGTCTTGCTGAAGGACATTTGGAGAGGATAAACGGCTTTTGATGGATACACACTGGCTGTCTGCTGGGATAGAACCTGTGACCTTTCCAATAAAGGAATGTCTCTGTATCCACTAGGCCACCCGGCCACCTCATTTCTTTTTTATAGACAACAACCAAGGTCAAGAACACGCGTGTTACGTCTGCGTCTGCGTCAGCGTGTTAAATCGAGGTAATGTAGGTTTTTAACGCTGATTCTGCCCATGATCCCTGCACAAATAGGCTGGACGAGTTCTGCAAAAGGACTGAGTCTGCCTATGTTTTATTGAAGAGTTGATCATTACCAGCAGTGGAAACCAATTCCAAGCACTCTCCATAATTAAGTGCTTGTTTCATGCACTTGTAGCTGCTTTTGGAAAGGTAAAAATATCAGTATCATGCGCTGTTGTAAGCTGGAGCCTCCACTGCAATAAGCCTAGTTTTTAATTGCACTTTGTGAAGCATCACTGAAATGAATATATACTGGTTGTTGGTATTGTGAATATGGCCTCTCATTTATTTGAATGAGGACAGTCTGGCAACACAGCACTGATCCTAGGTTTTGGCTTAGTAGCGACCATTACTGACATTTTCACTGTGACAGCACTGTTACTCATATGGGTACTTCATATGGGTAATAATGGCTTTGTACTCACATATTGTTACATGATAGAAATCTCACTTTCTACAGTTCATGTGCCTGGAAAACATGGCATTCAATAAGGCTATCATGGTGTATTGAATAATGTTAAGCAGACCATGGTAACCTCCTTGAAATCATTAGGCAGTCTGTATCTTTGGGTACTCTGGTGGATCACTCGTCTATTTTAACTGAGGACATCTGATCATCACATGCACAATTTGCATGATAGTAAATGATATCTTTTCCTTTTGCTAACTCACCTGCCGTTGTTGATTATTAGAAGCCCTGTTATGCAATCACTATGATTAGATAGAAGCCAATAAAATTGAAAAATTGTTAATGAGACTTTGAAGCCAAAGTAGTGAGAGTTTTAAAATGTCCACAGGTGGGCATTCCAGCAAACTGATCCCCTACCTGCTCCTGCACGGCTGTAATGAGACACCCAGTGAGTAGAAAGGGATGCAGCAGGGAGAGAGACAGCGCAGAGCAAACTTCCACTGAGCCAGAGATCTCAGCAGCACCCTGAGAGGTTTCACTCTTCTGATGCTTATTAATCCTGAGAATGAAATGAGGTTAACAGCACCGAGTACTTCAGAAAGAGCCATCAGCAGTATGGTGTGATTTTGATCCGCGGATAGCAGAGACCTCTTGAGTTTTTGAGATTCTGACAGGCAAAATTAGTCTTGTTAGACTGGTGGAGCGAGATTTCCATGATTTTAAAAATTGGACCTATATGGTTATAAGATGACTGACAGCACCAGGTTAAAAGATGCAGTTTTTAGTCTCTGGTTGACACAGTGCAACAGTTTAACCTGGTGGATCCTCAAATATTTTGTTTTGTATGTCATGATTTTGAAGGGTCTTCATTTGTGTCCATGAAGCAGCTGTTGTAATGTCACATGATCATCATCATCAGATCCGATTTACCCCATTTGGAGAAACATCGGACCAATCAGTGGATGTAAGACATGGCTACTTGGCTACATACATAATGAATAATGACGGAGAAATATCAACGAGCACAGATGAGACTGGCATCACTGTATACTGCTGTAAATAACACATCTGACAGTTGCATTGACAGGACAGGTACGACACGTTACAGCTTAGGTTTAGCCCGACAGGTCAAAGGTCAGAATTCTAGTCAGTCAAAAGAAAAAAGAAATGAATAGGAAGTGAAAGCACCACAGATAAAACTGCCACAACCTCAATTTTATAGTTGTTAAAAATACATGTCACCATTGCTAAAAATAATCTATGAACGTGTTTGTTTTTCAGATATTTATTGCATATTATAGGTAGTTTGTTAGATGTGTCACCCTGCATGTTACATTTTAATGTGCTGCTCACCCTCCTCTCTATAATTGTCCCCGTTAATCCAATCTGCTTTTCATGGACAAGTCAGGGTTTTTGTGCAAAATTCATATTCAGGGTGTCAGACTGTGTTTCATGCTTTATTCTTACGCTCCAGTGCTTCTTGGTTATTTGTTTTATGTTTCTTAATGCATGACATTTAATGAAAATTTGCTCATCCAGCCGTGCCGCTAACACTGCAAACTATTGCTTCAATAATTTGCTTTTCATCCTACTTTGATTTTTATCTGCCAGACGGAAATTAAGGACTTTAATTTGATGACTCAGACATGTGACTTTTGGGCTTAATCTGATGGTACAGTATGGCTCGCGCTGAAGAGAGAATCTTAAATGTGATTTTTGTTGTTGTCGGGTTGTCTTGCAATAACAGCTTTAGTGCTTGCTTTACAGTACAGCTTTTACAGCCAGACAATTGCACAGATGCTTCTGTGATGATTTCTTATTTGAATGTTAAAGCTGCTATAATCATATGCAGCATTTTAGCGTCTTTCAGCAGATTGGTTTTATTGCTCTGTTTTGCTTTAGCATTGCACCTCATGCAGCTGATTTCAGGTGAGTAGCTCTAAAAACCTGCTTTGTCATTTCTGCCCTGCACTAAAACGCAGACAGACAAAGTTTTGGCAGCATGTTGGTGAAAACAGCATAGCACCTCAAGAGCAAGATATTTCATGAATGGTGGAGACCAAAACAGAGCTAAAACAATGTAAATCTATCCATATTGGACTTAAATTCATCAGATGTCCTGAATGCTAATGTTGCTTTGTGTCTGCTGGATGTGTACATAGGTAACCATTTGCTATGTTGTTTATATATCGCTGCTGTAATTCCATCTTGTCAGGCCACCCTTAAAGATGGATTCATGCAGGTTTAAGTGCAGTTTGCGTTTCTGTGTGAGGAGCTTCTTCTCAGTCAGAACATGCTCACTAACCAGTATAAACTGCTGTCGCAGCATCCACAAACATTCAGTACCTTCCTTCCTGTTTTCCAGAGCAGTTTCTTTCCGCGTAGAAGTGCTGAGAGCAGCAAATGCAGGGGGGAAAAAAGCTTAATTGTGTCATACTAATCAGTGTTAGAGTGAAGCAAAACTGACATTTGTTAAAATAATAATGAAGTGGATTATTACGTGGAAATTGACCCTCTTTTGGGAGAGCTGCTCGAAGAACGGTAATAAAAACTTTTGAACCGTAGATGCAGTTATTAAACATTAATTACAGAGCCTGTCATCTTCATGAACGTGGAGGTGTTTCGGCAGCCCAGGACGGAATATGTCTCATGCTGGAAAATGTTCAAGGGCCACTCAGAAGTCTTTTATAGGCTGCAAGTGGCCCCTGAGCGGGACTGTGAGTACCACTGATCTACAGTACCATGTGTCAGCGAGACCATCTGAGCACGTAATTAACTGGAGGAGTTGGCTCCTCTCACTCGCCGCAGTGGCAAGAGTACAAAACTTTTCTTCAGTGCATGTTTGCATAGTGATAAGGAATATTTTATTGAAGGTGTGATATGGCCTCCCCCCACAGAGGACGGAGGTAGTCTCTGCTTAAATCAGAATCACACATAACGAATGCAGGGCAGCGCATTGCCAGTGCTGCAGGCGAGATTGCTTACGCTCCCTTCAGTGTCTGAACTCATCCAGGAACACATAAGTGAAATAGGGGTCATCACACTCCTCTGTAGTCCCACAAAGTTCCCTGTGTGTGTGTATGTGTTAGTGAGTGGGCATGAGTGTGTGAAGGATGGCAAGTGAATGAAAATGCGAGGCAGCAAATCTCTGAGCAAATCCTTTGGCATCTATTTATATATTCTTTTGAAAATCCTGGAGCTCCTCTCTCTTCCACTTTCATGGTTGATACAGTCTAGAAATGTGGTGCCGCTGCAATCCTGCTCACTCAACTGCTCAATACTATTTTTATGGACAACAACAATAGCTAACCATCATGGCCAACAACCATTAACGGCAATGGCACACATGGTTCTGCGCTACGTCCCCCGTGGCGCTTGATGAAAGGTGCTGTTGAGAAACACTGCAACAAGCAGACGGTGATATTCGTTACCTGAATGATGCTTCAGGGCTTCGATATAGTGGTCGAGAAGTATGAACGCCCCTGTTTCTGCCCCATTGGCCAAGAGGAACATTTCCCCACAGTCTCACGATTAGTTTGCCGGCCTCTTCCCTCCCCGTGAGGTGTGATTCTCCCCTAGAGCTGTTTGTCACAGCCGTGTAAAGTATTGCCCTCCAGTCTCGTGCCGCTGCACTAAAATGCATCAGACGGCGAGTTTGGCAGTTCAGGAAATATGAGCTTTATGCGCCGGCCCGCTCGGCTGCTGAGTGTTACGACACCTTAAGCCAACCGTGCCTTCCCACGCCGAACAATGGTAGCTTATTCCAAATCAGGTCGTAGCATTTGCATAGAAATTGGTTCTAGATCGGGAGATGGCCCTTCAAAAACACACTCTCTCTCGCCTTCTTCTTCTTCTTCCTCTCTCTTTCTGTGTCACACACACAAATAAACAGAGTCCTGGAGAGAGCCTGTTCCTTTAAGGCCCAATCACTTCGAAACACGGAGCACTCCTCAAGGAAGTCAGAGGGGAGGATATGATGAGAAATAGATCTAAGGCGACCCTTCATGTTTACCAAAAGGGTGAGTGGCAACGAGAGAGGATTTAACATGCAGGAATGCTCTGTGCGGCTTTCTCTTTTAAGACATCTGTAATTTACATGGCTTTGGTCCTGCAAACTCCATTCCCAGATGTTTCATATTCATATGTTGATTATGTAAGGAGGTCTTTAGAGTTTATCGGGCCTTAGCATCAGATATCTTTGTTGTTCCTGCTTTTCCTGAAGAGAAGGAGAGAAGATTGACTAGGCAGGAGGGGGAGAGAGAGAGCGAGAGGGGGGAGCATGCGGCATCGACAAATCCATCCAAAAGTCCGTCTGTCGTCCTGTAACAACGCTCAAACTGCTCCACCCATCCAGCCACACTGACTGAAAACAGACACCCATTTATTTGCAGTCTCCAACATATAATGAGGAAAATAACCTGTCTACTGTTTTATGGCTCCGCTCTGCCAGATTCACTCATATGTGTATAGATAATGTATATTCAAGACACAAACTCAAGTTTTCTGGCTGCTGGTGGTGGTGGTGTGTATTTCCAGGTGGGTTTCGGTGGACCGGTTTGAGACTCTTGGCAACTTTTGTCTAAATAAAAAGGCGTTGCACGTGAACTGTGTTGGAGTAAAGGTGAAATGTTTAATATGTAATTACACTGGGATGTTTTAAAGGACTTGTGTTGTATAAAAGTGTAACTTAACTTCTACTTTTGCTCCTTATTTACACAGCGAGGACAGTCTTAGCCTTTATCCACTGCAGACTTTCTGCAGAATTTCTGGTCCAGCCACTTTCACCGAAACCTTCTGCTGCTGCTCTCTTTGCCAAACCCCCACAGCCAGGGCAGATAAAACAGGCAACTGGCGCATCATCCTCCATAAACCTTTCTGAAGCCTCCCTGAACTTTTACCACTTCTTCCTGGATAGAGAAAAGGTGTTTTGGAGGAGCCAGGGTTGGAGGGAAGCTGATAAATGTCAGGGGTTGATAGCTAAACTGCGGGCTGAGCAGCAGGGGTCTGGAGAAACAGAGCAGAGAAAATGGCATTCTGTTGTGGAGACACTCAGCTATAGTGACAGCTACCACAGCGGGCATCATGAGCTAATGCCAGGCTGCCTGATGCAGGTGTCTGAACCTAAAGAGCACCTTTCAGTCACATCTGCCATATCGGCGTGTGAGGGCTCTGCTGCCGCAGCAGCTCGGCCATGTCAGAGTTGAAGCGGGGCTCCAAGTTAACAGATGGAAAGTTTTCTTCCCGCTTTGTGAATGTCACATGTGTGATTGGGAATGTCAGTACGACTATTTTAGGCCGACATCTTGAGAAAAGGACTCATCACCTTTATGCTGTGATATATGAGCATGGAGCAGAAATTGTCCCGGTGTCAGAGAAACCTGACAAATGTCTCGCAGAGAGGAAAATCAGCCGGCTCGAGCAACTTTATGGAACATTATCTGCCAAGGACAGTTTGTTTTTGCAGTTAGGTGATGATGTATAGTATTCCACAGCTAGCTCAGACGAGTGTTTCCTCGGTGGTGAGGCAAGGTGGGAGCTGAATCCTGATCAGACGTGATAATGGGCCATAAACCATTTCTTCAACATTACACACAAACGCCTAAACAACAGCTTCATATCAGCTACACGAGACGTTCATTAATGTGACGTATGACTTATCTCTGCTTTCCTCCATGTACTATATGGGATGCATAACATAGGACTTGACAGTAATAAAACGTGGCAGCGTATTTCTTGAAGATGTAATTGAATCTGGCTCACGATTGGATTTACAGTGTATTCATGAAGGAGCCATGCAGCTGTTACAGAGCTGTCGCAGTTGTTCTTCATGGAAAGTCCATGCTAAGAGTTTGTCTGGACAGCGGGGGCTTTTTGAAACCATGTTTGTTCTTAAATTACAAGCCTTTTTATCCCAGAATCTGATTTTCATTTAGACACTGTCCAAAAGTGTGATAGGAATAAAGCAACAATGAAAAACAACATTCATTTCAACAAGTTAGATTTTTTTTTGGCCTTTAATTCTCCTTTGAGTTGCCCCAAATGCATATATAAACACCTGAAGTTACTATTTATCTTGAGTGATTAAATATGATTTTAAATTGTGGCTGTAGCGACTCCAGGTGCTCCACATCACTGAACACAGTATAATGGGTTCCTAAATAAAAGGACCAGAAGAGGGAGGAAACCTTCTATTTAGCATTGAAAGAACAATCTGCGCTATAAAGTATTCACTTGAGAGAACAGGCCATTGATGGGATTTTGATTAAACCATAAAAAAATCAGTTTTTGACAGCTGAGGTTGGCAGGTATAGGGCTGTGTCTCGGATCCAGCTATGCTTCCCTCTATAATTTTAATTACCGGCAGATCATGATTTTGCTCTGACGCAACTTGGATTTGTGAACACAGCCCTGTAGAGCTGCCACTTAAATGTTTCCCGGAGTGCAAAATTATGTATTTGACAAAAGACAAAACCGCTGTCCTCGCAGAGACTAAATGTTCTGCAGGATTATTTATGCACTTGCCTTTTGAAATTCTGAGAAGTTTTATTGCAGCAAATGAGGGTACACGCTGGACAGGTTGGCGCTCGCCTGCCGTAATGGTCTATATAAAGGTAAGTTAACAGCAGGGAATGTTTAACAGCCAGTCGGAGTGAGGAATGTGAGGGGCAAATCTCATACACCTCCTGGCATTGTAAGACCCTTAAATTCTACAGCGTATGTTGGAAAGGCTGCCATGGATGTAGCGCAAAATATGAAGCAAGGTTCAGGTGAATTCGGTCCAGAATGGATGGCTTCCAGCTCTCTAAAGAAATTCATCCCCTGCTCCTCTGCAAACGAGCCAGGATGTTAACACTATTGACATTAGCGATGTAGGCGTACTGGGCCGGGGAGGGGACAGCCAAGTGTGTGCTGAAGTCCCTCAGGCTGTATTCAGCGTTTGTCTCTGTGACCCAGAACTACCTCCTGACAAGAGTGCTACCTCATTTCAATGCTAATGTGCTGTTATGGGTATTTTCAAAGCGTTGCTGCTATTTATTATGAATCAGCTTACCTGAGAGGCGCCGGTTAATCCTGTAGATCCCTGCACAGCTGCTGTGCACCAAGAGGTCATGGAGATAGTGTTTAAATAGACTCTGCCTCCTTTATTATTCCAAGGAGATGACAACGGGCCTGCACACAGCTGGCTGATTCACTGTTTTCCCCCTTTTTCCTGCACGTCCTGTAAGTAGCAGCAAGGTAAAGATCACAGGATTAACTAAGACGCAGCCTTCGCATAACAACGCCTCCTCTGATTGTTTCTTCATTTCTCAGAGGTGTCAAGTAGCGTGTGAACTCTGCAGCTCATAGCAACTGGTCATAACCTGCAGGCTTGCATGGAAGCTATCAGGAACAATGAAGCTTTCTGCGCAGGTTTTGAATAGAAGGCAGCAAAATAAAAAGTATTTGGAACGTAGAAAAAACAATCTCAAAGGGCCTCCAGCTGTTCACTTTAAACACAACTAAGATATTGGAAAATGGACACAGCTGCATCCATACCAGGAGACAGAGAGTAGTAAAATATGTTATCATTGCCTGTCTTCGAGCAAAAATAAAGTAAAACAATTTACCAAATCAAAAGTTGAAACCAAAGGTACAGCAGATTCTGAATCGCTGTCCTCATTTCCATCAAATACCCTCGCATCAAAAACAACCGCATATCCAATTTTATTTAAAGCTGCTTCCTTTATACTTTCTTGCGTCTTGCGAGCATTTTGAAAACACGTTTGCGGCTCATTGATGATCAGTGTGGTAACAGATACTTTGTGGCTTCGCTTTTCATATTTATTCTGTATCCGTATAACTGTATAACTCCTGAACAGTGTAGAGAGCTTGCACGGGGACAATCTTAGCTTTCCTTGTTCTGTTTCACAGCCTGTGGAGGAGAAACTACATAAACAAAAAAACAACTTTTTCTCCGCAAGACAAAGTCAACAAGTGGTATGCATCATTCAATATCATGTCTGTTGTCTTTACATGTAAATGAATTTCAGTCATTTGGAAAGATGAGAAAGCAAAAGACTCGTGTAGAAACGAAGTTAGACAGAAGCTTTAAGCTATGCGAGATCAATTTTGCATGTTGTTGTGTGCCGGAGTGTGTCACCTGAAAGTCATAACTTAATGCAACCACAGCAAACTGCTTGAAGCTTCATTCTGTACAGTAAGTACATCAGTACACATTACTCCACAGGGCCATGTTTGTTTACTACATAGAAACGCTCTGATTAGCTCAGTATCGCCCCCCTGAGAACTGATGTTTTCCACTGGTGCACGCTGAGTATGTTCACACTCAGCTGGGCCAGGTGTTGTCTCTGTATCTGCCTTAAAGCTTGAATTAGGCTTGTCAGAAGAAACACAAAACATCTGAGCATCCACACAGAGAAGGGTGTTATGGGTAACTGCTGGATGTCTTGTAGACATAGGTGTACAACAAGTTGACGGGAAGGATGTTTGACTGAGGAAGAGAGGAAAAATAAGTTGTTCATGAAAAAGAAACAGCCATGTGCATGTGCTATCATGCAGCCCTGAGAAGCATGTTTCAACCTGAGACACCAAGATTACATGCAGATCACTATACATGAGCTAATCAATCCACATTCACATCAGTAACTGATTGCATCACCGCTCACAGCGTCCTCAGTGCAGTCAGACGTTCGGTGTGTTGCTGCAATGTTCATTCCGACATTTGCGCCCTTCATAGGGTTATTAGCCCTGCAGCTGTCTGAAACCACTCACACTTTGCAACGGCTCTTTCAGTCACCACTGACCTCTGATGCTAAAAGCTGCTCAGCTAGCAACACTGGTGATTGAGTGCACTTAGATCAGCTTGAGGGTTTGGTGTTAAAGTTACGTTTGTAATCAGAGCTGAACGTCTCATTCTTTGCTCTGAAACGTAGCCTTGAACCGCTGCACGCCGCCGAGCTCTGATGGGAAGGTTCAGCATCACTTTAACTGCTTTCTCTCTCCACACGATTGTTTTGTGCAGTAATATTTGTTGCATTGATTGGAAGCCAGTCTGTAATATCAGTGCTCCCTTGGTTAACCTCAACTTGCTCAAGATTCAAGCAGCCATTATTCACACCACTCATTTCCCTTCTCAGAAAGATGTTGGTCTGTGCATTTGTTGACAGGTATGATGACCAACATCTGAGCCTTGTGATGACTTCATAGTGAGAGAACCCCATTTTGCTGCTTTCAGCTCTTCAGCTCCTACCACATCTGCAAATGGCAGAAGGTGATGTTGGGGTGAAGGCTGCCTTTGAGAAGCTGAGACAAGCTCTCCGTTTCCTATCTTTCATCCCAGACATTTGAAGACTTTCCCCTCCTACCTCATCTCTCTGTTGACATGCTTCATATCAGCTGCCGGGTCACGTTCGGAGAGCCCAGTCGGCTCTAATCACAATCTTGCTTGTAGCGCTTCCAGCTGCCATCGCTGAAGCTGTGGAAAACCAGGAGGAAAGCGGAGGTGAGACGAATACCAAACCAGGATTGAAGTTCATGATTACATGCTCTGACAACTGATCCTGGATTCCGGATGGATAAAGTTACTGAGGGAAAGATCAAAGCAAAGGTAGTCAAGAGCATAAAATCAGACTTTAGTAATACTCCAAATTTCTTAAAGTCTTTGTTTTACGTGCAGGTTTTTTTGTCCTTTTTCCACCACCAGATGGCAGCGTGCAATGACTCGGCTAATTTGGCCTCACTGGGCTGCTCCTGTTCTTCCAGGTAAATGTTGCCTGTTTGTACAATTTATGTCAAAAATAATTGGGAGAAAACTGTTGCCCTGTGGGAGTCCTGTTTGGATGACTTGGAGCTCGTAGTCTGGTGTGTTTCATTTGTGCTGCTCTAAACCACGGTGGCCCATCTGTACATTTAGCAAGGCTATATGAATAAAACTACTATTAACTATTTTTTAGAATATGCAGAATTCACTACAAACTCGTATAAGGATGCCTGCTCTCAACTTCTCACCTTACAAACAAAAACTAATGTAAAAATGGAAAAGAAATGAAATATCCCATTAAAATGCCCTCGTTTTGACCTTTCTCAAAGAGCTGCTATGCCTCAGGAGAACTTAAAAACTCAGCTTTCTTGCTCTCTGCACATTTCGCCCCGATGCCCCCTCCTCATGGAACACCTGCTGGATGACACAAAGATGGGAGGCGGCTGTGGGTGACACGCTGCACACCTCAGGCTGTTTCGCCAAGCATCAACCATAGTGACACCACTTATCTGCTGTGTTACCACGTACAGTAGTGTGTGTGCTGCTCCGCTCTGGTGCTGCTGCAGTCGGATGTAACAACACTGACATCTCTTGGTCTGATGGAGAACTACCACAGGGCTGCATGAGCGCCGTCTGCTGCTGGAGACTTGGTGGTGTCTATCACAGTACCTGGGGATGCGGTGTGGGAGAAGCATTGAGATCCAAAAAGTTAAAGTACAAATACATTAAAAATAGTTTATTAGATTTAAAGTTCCTGCATTTAAAAACTTACAGAGGTATTATTTGCTAATCTGCTGGTTTAGTTTCTATTATTGGAGGCTCAGTGAAGATTTACTTTGGTGTTAAGCCAATGTATGAAATGTTTTAAGTGTGTAAAGTTTTTTATGTCCCATAAAATCACAAAGTGACTTGCTAAAGGGAAAAAAGCCATAAAACAGAGAGGCAATGTCAAATTTAAAATTTAAATTCAGAGTGCAAAGTTTAGGAGGCATGACTGTGTCTGTAAAGGCAACACCTTTAGTTTTAAGCCTAGAGCAAGAAACAGCCAGCAACCCTGATCGGCAGGTGCCTGGGCGTGCATGTACCTAAAAGTAAAAATACGCCTTGGAGATTAAACCCCTCGATATTTTATATTGGTACAGAGTCTTGATTTTGTCATGCACGTTACTAGATTTTCAATATTTTTTGTATAAAGTTTTTAGCGGCTTCTAAGTGTAAATTGTCTTTGCGGTGTGAGTCCGGCCAGCGGGGGGCGCTAGTTGCCTTTTTCCCTCTGAGTGCAGCCGGTAAAGAAGGCAGCGAGATGGAACCACGCATGCGCGCTGTTCCTGTGCTGTTGTCGCTGTCAGTTTGGGAGATGGTGAGAAAACACCGGCTATAGTGTTGCAACACTTTACGAATATGCAACTTAATTTTAGTGTTAATAAAGATTAAAGATATTTTTTAGTTGATGTGTCACTGAACACGATTATCAGAGTGCTATTTGCATCAGTATGGATTTCAGAAATGCTAATGAAAATGAGCTTAATAGAGCAAGTGAAGCTAATTATGCAGCCACTGAGCTGTTTTGAGTCATTTAAACGGATATATCGAGCTCATATTGAACAATTACTGCTCTAAAAGTAATGCTGCGCTACATATTATCACCTTATTTGTGCGTTTTACGTGCACATGGTCACACCCTTGATAATGTGTTTTGATCTCTTTTTAATTCCTGTCTTTCCAGGTGAGGCTCTCGGATGGAGGCGGTGTGTGAGCAGGTCCATGGAGGTGGTGGTGATGAGGTGGAGGAGCAGGCAGGAGCAGAAGAAGCCATGCTGTGGTCCATCCAGGAGGCTCTGGAGAGGCAGACCCTGCAGATAGGAGCATCTGCCTGCGGGGCCACAGCTGTAGTGGATGTGCTGAAGGCCCTCGGAGTGGACGTGGCCCCCGAGGAGGCAGACCGCTGCGTCCAGACACGCCTGAGGAGGAACGAGTCACCGCTGCTGGACTACTTGCTGTCCCGGAGCGAAGCTGGTAACTGTCCTGATACACAGACACAAGGCCTGAGCATAACATTAATATCACACTCTTCACTCCACTACAGTTTGTGGCAGCTTTGGTTACTTTTCAGACTGAGAGTATTCCTCTTTTGTTAAATATGAATAAACTATTCAAAACCCTCCCAGATTAACTGGAAAATGTGTGACCCAAAGGTGTGTGTCCAAATCTGAGAAGTATTTGTATGCACTGTATTTTACCAAAGTAATAACCCAATAAAGCTGGTGTACACCAGTTTTGTGTATCTGTGTAAAAATATCTGTTGATGGTAAAAAGCAGTGGGAAATATTACACTATTAACACTTAGTGTAAGATTTAAGCTGCTCGCTCCAAACTGTGCTGTGACATTTCAGGCGAAGACATATGAATACATCAAGGATAATGTTGTATTGGTTCATATCTCAGCCCGCCTTCTCACACAGTAATATGTCAGGTGTCTCAGATGCTTGCAGGGACTATAACTTCCCTGCTGAATGAGGCTCTGTGCCGTCTTCAGCCCGTAAGTGTGGTCTCCTGCCAGTGCGACAGCTGGCTGCACTGCCAAGCAGGCACATTCAAAAGTGCCCTCTTGAATTAGACAAAGAGTTTTATGTCTCTCAGAGGAGCAACTGTAATTGACTTTTTCAGCTGTGCTGCACAATTTTTTGCGTTGACATTTCAGGCATTTAGCTCAAGCTGTCATCACACACGCTGAGGTCCTGAGTGGAAAAGGAAACACACCTGTAGTCGTTGATCTTAGACATCATTAGTTCCTAAATTTTCTGGAGTTGAAATAAGGATTTGAACTTCTTGCAGGTGCGACCCACTCTCAGCTCATCCAGGGAGCAGAGGAGGCCAGTGGGGGGAAGGTAATCGGACGCTTCTTCCACTTTCACCCACGACGGCTGGTCAGACTGGTTCCCTGGCTGGCACACTGGATCCGAAAGGGCGCCGTTCCTGTGGCAACCATGAACATGCAGCTGGCTGTGCCTGAAGGAGAGGAAGTCCCTGATGCCTGGCACCATCAACTCATATTTGGCGTTGCAGCAAATGCTGTTTTCATGACCAATCCCTTAGATGTAGGTGAGTAACAGTGTTACAGTGAAGAAACAACTTTGTTTTCCAAGAGACTCCCTCATACTGATGCGCAGCGGGTTTTTTTTTGTTTTCCAGTAAGCGAGGAAGAGTTGCACCAGAGACTCTGCAGCGAATCTGTGTTGCTGATTCGCCGAGAAGACGTCCTGCAGAGACTGACGCCAGACTGCTGTCTGTCCAGTTTATCTGAGCTGCGGTGGAAAGCTCTGGATGTTCAGGGTGAATTGTGCTTTTAGTTATGAAAAGTGTCAACCAGCATTCACACATGTTCTGAGTGTTTTTCTAACAGCTTTCCTCCTGTTAGGTCAAGTGAGGCAGATGCACCAAGAAGAGGAACTTGAGCAAGATGGAGACAAGATGACACACATCACGATCCCCGCAGCGTACAGTTCAGGCATCACGCTCTTTGCCCTACGACAGTCAGAGCTGGGACAGGAGGTCCTCAGTGCTCCTGACCTCCCTCTGGTGTGACCAGACTGACTCTAACGGACAGAAGACTTTATTGTGACATAAAAAATAATACTGATAACACAGCACTGTAATGATCCTTGTGTTTAGGATCAGCAGGTATCTACCTTGCAGGAGTGACATGCGACTGTCCTCGAAGAGTTGCAAGTGATCGGCAAATGTCACGTGATAAATGGCAGGTTGAAGCACATACACATTTACAAAACAAATGAAAGGTACGTGCAAGTGTCGCAAAGAGGATACGAAATCATCCATTAAGAAACAAAAGCACAGAAATCAACTGCTGCAGCTGCAAAACCTGCAAATCAGTTCCACCAACACACTGATGCATTTTGTTTTCTTCATGCATTAAGTTTATTGACAGTTAATTAAAAGAATAAAGTATGTTTGCGAATAGTGATGGGAAATGACACGAGACTACTCTATTAGATTTATGCCATCACCCTGCATTGACTGTTGTAACCACTTTCCCTCATCTGCTCCCTGCTTTCCTCCAGACTCTGAACTAAAATTTAAAAAATCAGATCCCATCAGCCCGTATTTGGCCACTTTACACCGTCTTCCAGTTAACTTTCACATTGACTTTCAGAACATATTGATTTCTTTCAAAGCAGCAAATGGCAGAGCTCCAGCTCATATTTCAGAGCTGTTATGTCCTGATGCTCCAAAGCTTCTATCAGCAGTCTGAGCTCCTCTGATCGCTCCACAGGCCACATTAAACACTAAAGGTGGTCAAGTCATTGCAGCCAGGGCACTTTGATGTCAGTGCAATTAAAGGAATATCCCCACATCTCTTTTAACCCAAAGAGGCAGCTCACATTTCCACTCATCAGACCTGTTGGAATAAAAGCAGCAATACCACAAAGTAGAAATACTTCATTACATGTAAAATCCCTGCATTTCAAATCTTATTGAAGTAAAAATAGTATCAAGTCAGTAGTATCAGCAAAATGTAGTTTAAAGTACTCATGTTGGAACATAATGGTTGTCATCATATTATTATTTATATTTATATTGGATAATGAGTGATGGATTCAGGTATGAGAAGCTTTTGTTCTGTTGTAGTTGGTTGAGCAATGTAACTAATTTAACTGTATGTAGTTTAACTACAGAGATGCATCAACATTAGAAAACCTCGTATGACATTATAGGTCCAATGTGTTATCTGCAAATTATGGCTAAAAGTAAATGTAGGCGATTGCATTTAAGTACATGCACTTTGTTGCTCTCCTCCCCTGGTTTTGGTGCTGCAAAGGACAAGTAACATCCTTATCTGGGGCTTCTACCAAAATGGTCAAAGTACATTTGCACAGTACGGGTCCCTGTACCTTACGTGAGTCTTTTCTTCTAATCTTCAAATATTATTTTGAGCCACAAAAAAATGTATTTTAACTTCAGCGCCCGGCACTGCTCATTCACTACAATTCCCACGATGCACCGGAGCGCTACACCCCGAGGAAGTTGAAAAACACTAAAACTTGTCAAAAATCAGCCAGGACACCGGAGAGAGGTAGGAAATGTACAGAAACCTTAATCAAACAGGAAACAATTGCACTTGATTTGACTGTTTTGATGTCATGTTGCACTTTCAGCTAACTTTGCTATCAGCTAACTCGCGGATAAGTCCATCACGGTGTTGTATTGGATCCACGTGGTGTGTGTAACGTGTGTATGTGTGTGTGATAACAGACTTTGCATCCGCGGTCACTCAGCGGGCTGAGAGCAGAGGAGACGCTTGTGACTGCTGTCCTGAACCGGGCTCCGGCTATTTCCTGCTTCACGCGCACAGGTGAGTGCTCAAACAGTACGTTAGATGCTCATTTCGCCTGTGGTGTCTGTGCTAATGTGGCTAAAAACTAAGTGAGCTGTCGTGTCGGAGTCCTGTTGCTTTCCTGCAAAAGCAGAATAAATGCATATTGTGTCGCTTTACTAACTTGCACAGAAGATAAGTTGAAGCTGGTGGGATCAAATAAGTTGTATGTGGACCTTTTGGAAGTTTTGGAGTTGATAACTGCAGGATGTAGACACCACCATTCATCAAATAAAGCTGCATAATAAATGTTTGCACATGCCATATTGATGATAGCGTAAATTCAGTGTTTTAAATAATGTATTTTACATCTTTTACTCAGGTTAATTGCAGTAAAGTGTGATTTCCGCGGCTCATTGATACTCTAATTTACAAATACAAGGCGATGATAAATGAAACGCCAACACGCGATGAAGCACATTCTTCTGTTTAAAGGAACATCCTGCGTTGTTCGACTGATACATTTGGTTTGACCTGCGTGACACGAGAGTCACATGAGTGGAGTGATTCCAATCAAAGCCAGTGATTTGACTAATTGTGGAACATGTGCGCCCACTGTGCGACACTCAGCCCTTTGTACTGAAGCTGTTCCCAATCACCCAGTGCAGCTTTTAGCCAGTGTGTCCGCACGTACAGGCCCTTGCTGGAGTAAAACCATTGAATTGCACAATCGCCGGGGTCCAAGTCATCAGGTCTCAGGCAACAGCAGATTGGGAAGGTTTGAACTCTGACCCCTTTGTTTGTTTTTAGTTAAGCCTGTTCCTGTTTTGCTGGTTTTCTGTATGGACATTAGACATGAAGTGCTAGAAGTTAATATACTTTGAATAAGATATTGATCCAAATGTGTGTCCGTTGATTGGATTTACATTGTGACGCTGCATATCATGTCTTACTCAAGAAAGGAACAGTTTGCTTTTCAGTGTGAAGTCCTCAACTAAATTTAAGATGCTTTAGACGGCTGCAGAATCATCAGTCATTTCAGAATAAAGGTCTTTGCCCGTCTCACAAATCACAATCATGTTCCCACCCTGACACGTGCAAATAACAACAGACATGCTTGCTTGACAGTGTATGGGTTTGCTTTGGAAACAAAATATGACCCAGTCATTCCGATTTGGAAATTACAGACTGCAGAGTAACTGCACTGCCAAACAGAGGTTAAAGCGAGTGGTTTTACTGTATATCAACCTGATAATGGCTTTGTTTTTCAATGCAAATGAGCCCCTGTTTGCAGCTGCTGGTGATTTGGCCTTGTGCCTGGTGACCACGCCATTTAATTGTTGACTTGTGTTTTTGTTCTAGTTGATTGGATCCGTGTTAGTGTGGCATTACAAGATAATATAAGACCCCGGGCCGCAGAAAAGGTCAACGCTTCCTCACAGCTTGGGGAACTCCTTTTGTTATAGGTCATCGTTTGCATGCAATTAAATGCGTACTTTAGAAGCAGGGTGCGGAGTGCTCTGCCGAATAACCTTGAATGTGCGGATGTTTTTAATATAACGTGGTGGGATGTGTTGTTTCCTTGCCGCTCAGGTACGATGGCAGAGAGGGTGCTGGTGGTTGGCAGCGGTGGACGGGAGCATGCTCTGGCCTGGAAGTTGGCCCAGTCGCCACAGATTCAGCAGGTCCTGGTGGCCCCGGGTAATGCAGGCACGGCCAGCTGTGGGAAGATCAGCAACTCTGGTAAAAACACACACACACACACACCAAAGGCTCCGAAGTGTTGTCATTTTCTTAAAAATAGATTGGACTGATACAGAAACGGTGTGTGACGTTCAACTTGCCGCTCTCACTCTCCTTGTTTCTCTCTGTGCAGAGGTTTCAGTGAGTAACCACGTCATCTTGGCTCAGTTCTGTAAGGATCATCATGTTGGTCTGGTCGTGGTCGGCCCTGAGGTGCCACTGGCAGCAGGTAAGCGAGCTCCATCCTATGAACTCCTTGCATATCAGTAGTTCTCTTTGCCTTCACTGTCGCCTCTCTTCCAGGTATCGTGGATGACCTGACAGAGGCAGGGGTGCCATGTTTTGGCCCGTCTGCCAAAGCAGCTCAGCTGGAGGCCAGTAAAAGCTTCTCCAAGGCCTTCATGGAGCGCCACGGGATCCCCACAGCCCGTTACGGCTCCTTCACTGACCCTCAGGAGGCGTGCAACTACATCCGCACGTCAGTACAGTTCGCAGACACACTGTTTTTGTCTTTCAGAGTGTGTTTGAGGTGATTGGCAGAAGGAATAAAGTATAAAATGCAGGTTCCCAGGAAATCACATTGTCTTTATCAGTTGGGGAAAGTTGTCAGTGGAGTTTTGTTTTCAGAGCCATTAAACACGCAAACTTGCACCGTAATAGAAAATGAAATTGTCGTTGAAGTTTGGTTTTCTCAGATGGTTTCATGAGTTAATGATGTAAGATGTGATGATTGCCTTTCATATGAGAGCGCCCTCGAAGAAGTCACAGAAACCGAGCCGCCGTAAACAAAGTTGTAACTCTTACAGAATCCTTTGTTCTCAGTGAAAGTCATTTTTTTTTCTTGGCCATATAAACCATCTTGTGCCGAACAACAGCTGCCATATTCTGACAGCCTTCATCCATATGGATCCCGAACAAACAATATTATGCACCGCAAATGTTAAATGGTCCACAAAGAGGACACTTTATGCTCCATATCAGCCATGCAGCATCTGTTCCAGATGTGTTTCCTGAGAAAAGCTGTTGATTTTCGCCGCGTTGCTGTTCTCATTTGATTGTTTCTGGGGGGTCTCCAGGGCCGACTTCCCAGCGCTGGTGGTGAAGGCCAGCGGGCTGGCAGCAGGGAAGGGCGTCATTGTGGCAAGGGACCAGGAGGAGGCGTGTCAGGCTGTGATGGACATCATGAAGGTTTGACACGGTCAACATCTCTCACCAATTATAAGTCGAAAGTACAGAAAGCAGGTCTGATCTGGTCAGTGACAGTGCGAGTTGAAGAGCAGTTGCTGTATTCAGTGAATATTGTTTTCTAGGCAGCATTACTTTTGATCAAACGTGATGACGACATTGTGTGAAGCTCATAAATTAAATCTGTGCTTTGCAGGACAGAGCCTTTGGATCCGCGGGTGAAACCGTGGTGGTTGAAGAGCTTCTGGAGGGGGAGGAAGTGTCTGTGAGTCACCTTTCACTAAAACCTAAACCTTTAACTGACTCCATGGTAAACTGACAGCGTCTTAATCGTCCTCTGTGTTGTCTTCTAGTGTCTGTGTTTCAGCGACGGCTCCTCAGTGTGTCCGATGCCTCCAGCACAGGATCACAAGCGGCTGCAGGATGGAGACCTGGGCCCAAACACTGGCGGTATGGGGGCATACTGCCCCACTCCTCAGGTACACAGTCGCTCATCCCCTCAGCCTCAGTTATGTATTTTTTGGATTATTTGACTCCCGTTTGTGACTCTGCTGCTGTCTGTGGTGGAGACCAGGCGAGCCAGGAGCTGCTGGAGCAGATCAGAGAGTCGGTCCTTCAGAAGACCGTGGACGGGATGAAGGAGGAGGGAACTCCTTATGTGGGTAAGTGCTCTTCATCTGTCGATACTTGAATCCAGATAATTCCCCTGCACGAGTTTCTGCTCTTCTGATTAACGAGCCTGTTTCTTCTCTCCGCTCTTATCCTGCAGGTGTGCTGTATGCTGGGCTGATGCTGACCAAGCAGGGGCCAAAAGTCCTCGAGTTCAACTGTCGCTTCGGAGACCCGGAGTGTCAGGTCAGGTCTTTCTGCCGACGTTCACCAAATCATTTGATTAAAAACATTTAAAATCTAATGAGACTATGTGACTGTTTTCAGGTGCTGCTGCCGCTGCTGAAGAGTGACCTTTACGAGGTGATCCTGAACACTATGAACGGCAAACTGGCCTCCAGCGCCCCCGTGTGGCACCAGGACAGCTCTGCAGTCACAGTGGTCATGGCCAGTGCTGGTTATCCTGGCTCCTACAAGAAAGGAGTTGAGATCACAGGTGCGCGTGATGCTGCAAACCCTGCAGGGAGGGGGGGGCTGATGTCGAGCCCTTACTGTATCCACTCTCATTAGTATTTGTTGTATAAATGGGTTTTGTCTTTTCCCAACACTGTAAAACATTTAAATGTGTCTTGTATTTGATCCTCAGGCTTGTCCCAGGTTCAGGACATGGGTCTGCAGGTTTTCCACGCTGGCACTGCCCTGAAGGACAGGGGCGTGGTCTCCAGCGGTGGCCGGGTCCTCACCGTCACAGCGGTCAGGCCGTCCCTGGAGACGGCCCTGCAGGCAGCCAATCAGGGCGTGGCGGCTGTCAACTTCCCGGGCGCCGTATACCGCCGAGACATTGGCCACCGTGCCATTGCCCACCTGAACCAACACAGGTGTGTGTGAAAGTAGAGCTAAGCTAAAAACACTACACTCAAACATTCCCTCTGGTTTTGTGTTGATTCTGTTTGTTATGTAGGTGTTTGTGAATAATAAACGTGACTGTGGACACACCTGCCTCCTAGTTTTTCTTCCACTTATCAAGCAGATTTATGTTTACACACGTATATTTGATGTGTCATCGTGTGATGAACTGCAACGCAGGAAGAGCCACAGCTCATCAGTTGAGTGACTGGTTATTTGACTGTGTCTCTGACAGAGGTCTGACCTATAAGGACAGCGGAGTGGACATCGCTGCCGGGAACAGGCTGGTGGACATGATCAAGCCTCTGGCCAAGGCGACTTCTCGCGCTGGTAACTTCATTCTCGTGCACCAAAACTGAAAACAGAGCCAGAAAACACTTTGTGGTGTGTCCAGATAATTATTAGATGTTTGTATCTGGAGTCAGACACAGACTAAGACAGAGAGGCTCAGTGTTATTCTCGTAGCTCTGATTTATCACACACTTGTCTTGTTTTCAAGCAGCTGACTGAAACTCATTAAGAAACTATTCATTTTAGCCAACTGCAGCTGTGCATGCTGGGAGTTTGATCGTTTATCTCAAAAAACGCAGTCAGAAGCTGGGGGAAGCTGTGACCATAGCTGTGATTGGTGCATTTTTATCAGGGTGTAATGCAGAACTGGGAGGCTTCGCTGGGCTGTTTGACCTGAAGGCTGCAGGTTTTGTCGACCCGATCCTGGTCTCTGGGACGGACGGAGTGGGGACCAAACTTAAGGTAAGACATCATAAGTCCCTCGTCCCATGTTTGGAGGAGAACATGGCAGATTTGACAGCAGCTGCTGACCACGTGCAAATGTTGCAGTTGTTTCGGTGGTACTCGATGTAATTGCAAAGTCCCGGAACATTTGAGAATCAATTGAAAGCACTGAAACGGTATTCACTCCAAATTGGCTTTGGTAGATCAGCCAAGAAATAACCATTTGAAACTGGATCCGCATTTGGCTCCGAGGTAATGGAGCCGCAGGCGAGATGTGTGAATCTGTCAGCGGAGTCAAAGGCTTTTAAAGCCTCTGAACAGAAACTTAAATTTGATTATTTTAAGGTGAAAAGGCTGCGGTTGTTTCATGGGCCCTTTATTATTAGATTGCTCAGGCGTGTGGCCAGCATGGCGGCCTGGGTCAGGACCTGGTGGCCATGTGTGTGAACGACGTGCTGGCTCAGGGCGCCGAGCCACTCTTCTTCCTCGACTACTTCTCCTGCGGCAGCCTGGACGTGGATGTGGCAGCCTCGGTGGTTGGCGGCATCGCTAAGGCCTGCGAGATGGCCGGCTGCGCTCTGTTGGGTGAGAGACGCGACGTTCTGTGTAAGGGTGTATAGCAGCTAATATTTGCCGTCTGTATCATATTATCTGATTTTTTTATGTCCAGGTGGTGAGACAGCAGAAATGCCAGGCGTCTACGGTCCAGGTGAGTACGACCTTGCTGGGTTCTGTGTCGGAGCGGTGGAACGAGGAGCGCTGCTGCCGCGGCTGGGGGACATCGCCGAGGGGGACCTGCTGATCGGAGTGGCCTCCTCTGGGGTCCACAGCAATGGCTTCAGTCTGGTCCGCAAAGTCCTGGAGAGGGTGGACCTGAGCTACAGCTGCCCCGCTCCTTTTGGGAAGTCGGGACAGACTGTCGGTAAGTCGCCTTCAAGGCACAGAGTTGGGGTGAGCTGTGATCTTTGTATTTTTCACAACTTCAGTATTTTAAAGACCAATCGACTGAGGAAACCGATAAGCTGATTCATTTAAACTGAAAGCGCTCGTTGGCTGCCCTCTGATAAGTTTACTTTAACCCTTTGATGAACCCACCGTTTGCCCATGCATCTGCTTTCAGGCGAGGTTTTGCTGACTCCAACAAAGATCTACAGTCGCCTGCTGCTGCCCGTCCTCCGCAGCGGCGCTGTCAAAGCCTACGCTCACATCACAGGCGGTGGGCTCCTGGAGAACATCCCGCGGGTGCTGCCCCAGGAGCTGGCTGTCGATTTAGGTGAGATGAAAGCGAGCGGACGCTTCATCTTCAGATGCAACACAACACATTTATAGGCATATAAATATGTTGACGTTAACGAGCTCGCAGCTTGCACGTCTCTGGATGAATCTGCATTTGCATTTTGGATTTCTATTTTTGTTTTATATGGTTACCAAGTGTGGAAAGACTAGGAGAGTTTCCTTTCGGAAAACGTTTAGTTGTATGACCTTGTACGCAGTAAAGTGAATGCAAATGTAAATAAGGAGTCTTCTCTTCGTATTCAGCACAGTTCACCTCCTTGTTTGTTAGTCCTGGGACCACTTTGCTCTCTTGGTTGTTTAAGGCTGCAGCTCTTCCTCATTAATATTTTCACTTTATAATTCAGACGCCTCTCGATGGAGCATCCCTCCTGTGTTTTCCTGGCTCCATGAGGAGGGGGGTCTGAGTGAAGACGAGATGGCCCGCACGTTCAACTGCGGCCTGGGGGCCGTGCTGGTGGTTGCCCCCCTGGATGCTCAGAGGGTCCTGCGCCAGCTTCAAGCGCAGGAAGAGGCCTGGATCGTGGGTTCGCTGGCCCACAAGCTGCCTGGTGAGACTCTGAAACACTGATACTTACAGCAGTAGTACAGCCTTGACTCAGACACGCTGTTTGTACTGTTTTACTTTAATGCAGGGGCAGAACCTGTGGTGGTCCGCAACCTGACACACACCCTGCTGCATGCAGGACCCGCGTCCAGTGAAGAGTTGGTTGTTAAGCAGAATGGCGGTTGCCAGGGCAACAGCGGCACGTCACAAAAGAAGACCAGAGTAGCTGTCCTCATCTCTGGCACAGGTGTGTTTTGTATTTATTTATGAACCTTGAAACAAGATTTGCTGGAGTGCATTCATTAAAGGAGAAGTGCTGTGTGTGTGTGTGTGTGTGTGTGTGTGTGTGTCCCAGGCACCAACTTGCAGGCGCTAATAGAGCAGGCTAAGCGTCCATCAAGCTCTGCAGAAATTGTAGTGGTCATCTCGAACAGACCTGGAGTTCAGGGCCTGAAGAGAGCATCGCTGGCTGGTATTCAGACACGGGTAACCTGAAATGAAATGGCTGAATCATTGGAGAATTACACTTTGCTCAAACTCAAATTAAAAGCTTAAATTTAGTTGATGCAGTTGTTTGTGTGTGTGTGATCTCGACCAGGTGGTGGACCACAAGCTGTATGGGAGCCGCGCCGAGTTCGACGGCACCATTGATCGTGTGCTGGAAGAATTCGGGGTGGAGCTGGTGTGTCTGGCTGGATTCATGAGGATCCTCACAGGGACTTTTGTCAAGAAATGGAACGGTTTGAAAATATTTAAACTACATTTCCTACAGTAGCAGATGACAGTCTGGTGGCTCACAGGAAGGTTGTTTACATTGTTTGTTTTTAAACGTTGCAGGAAAGCTGCTGAATATTCATCCATCCCTGCTGCCATCATTCAAGGGTGTGAACGCCCAGAAGCAGGCGCTGCAAGCTGGGGTGCGGGTTGCTGGCTGCACAGTCCACTTTGTAGCAGTAAGTATGACAAACTGTAAATACACCAGTTAATTGACCAGCGGAACGACTCAGACAGATGTTTTGTTCGTCTGTTCTCAGGAAGAGGTGGATGCGGGCGCCATCATCGTGCAGGAGGCGGTGCCCGTTCTAGGCAGCGACACTGAGGAGAGCCTGTGTGACAGGATCAGAGAGGCCGAGCACCGAGCCTTCCCCACCGCTCTGGAGCTGGTGGCCAGCGGTGCGGTGCGGCTCGGAGAGGAGGGACGCATCATCTGGAAGTGAGATAGTTGCACACAACTAGCATTGAAAATAGATTACTTGTTACTTAAAACTGGTTTTATAACACAGAAGAGACACTAACAAAGCAGCCGAGGTCAAAATCTGAACTTTTTACTGCTCCACTCTCCCAAACTGTCCTCTCTTCAGATTGTCATCAGTTGGCTTTGGCAGTTTTCTTGACAGGGATGCTTAAAAGGTTCATAGATGAAAAGCAACATTCCATTAAAATGCACTGGAATTAAACTCAAAATTGTGGGGCAAGTCACAGCGGTCATATTGCAGTGCTGTCCAGTGTGTTAGTATAATTCTGAGTTTTTGAAAGTCTGTATAAATTTCATTATTAAACCTGCCTGGGTGAATGCAAGGAGTCTTTGTGTGATGCATTTTTCTTTATTATTGCAGAGATGCTTAACATTCAGAGGTACATCAGGGGCGCGTAAGGCTTTTTAACCCAGCAAATTTGTGCAAAGATAATTAAAAAAGTTCATTTTTCATGTTTGTTTTGCAGAAAATGTTATTTACTCCATTTGTTTGAAGGTCTTTGCAGACAATACTTTGACCCAGGATATCCAGGAAATCTCTGCAGTCACTATCAGGCCAGAGCATTTATTAGTGGCAGTTCCATGTGTATTAGGTCCTGTGGAAGCGCAGGACAGACAGCCTCTCATTTCCAGCTCTTGTAGACAAGCATGATTCTCCTTTCAAACCACACTGACCCAGTAAACAGAGGATCTCCTCTGGTGAGGGGGGAAAAAAGAAAGAAATTGTGTTATCCAGAACATTCCTCAACTAAAGAAGATCATATAAGAGACATCCGTAAACTCACCTGGGTCATTTTCAGCAATGGTGATGAGGTAA
Source organism: Datnioides undecimradiatus (assembly GCA_008933995.1). Lineage (NCBI taxonomy): Eukaryota > Metazoa > Chordata > Actinopteri > Lobotiformes > Datnioididae > Datnioides > Datnioides undecimradiatus. The sequence continues at coordinate 4,972,795 of WARS01000038.1, forward strand.
AATAAGCCTTTACTGGAGAGCAACTGTGCAACTACAGGCAGAAATCTGTCAATCACCTCTCGTCCTCGCTTCCCTCCAGCCCATGCTGCCTCTATTCCTGTGCTGCCAACCTGAAACAAAAGCACCCACTGTTAAGAAGCTCCCCATCTCTGAACTGAAGATAACCTGCTGCACTGAGCTGAACCACCTCTTCTGAAGGCGTGACCACATATGGAGGGTTGAAAAGAAGGACATCCACTTTCCCACTTAAACGAGGCAAAAGACTCTCCACCTATTAGAAGAAAAGAAATTCAGATCTTGGCACAAAGAAGACGTGAACACCTGAAATGTAAAAGTCTCACCAGGGATGTGATAACGGGCTGCAGCAAAACATTGTTGCAGGAGGCTGTCTTTGCTGTGCACTGTGCTGCTGCAGGATTCACATCAGTGCAACTGAAACAGAGACGTATGCATGTGATTAGCCTTTGCTGGAGTTGGGGAAAATTCTGCTTTTTAAAAAGTAAAATTACTCACAGATAAAGGGCTGTAGGTCCAACCACTGAGGCCAGGAATGCTGACGCGACCCCTGAGCCGCTGCCCACCTCCAGACAAACACAGGGGCTACAAAAAGCAGAGAAATATCGATTTAGAGAAAATGTACTCAAAGAAATAAAAGTACTGAATGGAAAAAATGACCAAAGTGACTGTAATAGTACCGTGTTATGTTATTATTACTGATGAATTCATGACAACAGTCTAATAAGCTTTGTTAGGGTCTCTTTGGTATAATAAACCCAGTTCTACGTAACAAGTCAATTGCATGCACCTCATCAGCTGCAGCCTCTCCGCGTCTTTCTCCAGGGCGTCAATCAGAAGGAACGAGTCTTCCGCCGGCTCGTAAACATCTCGGAAGTCACCTCGTCCAGCATGGAAGTACACAGGTGTGGGATACCGCGTGGACATGCTGCAGCTCATCTGTCCTGACCGCCTGCACGTGCTCCTCGCGCGTCACTGTTTAATGAGTTAACATTGTTGTCGTCAGACTTTGACATCGTGTTCCTGTTGGGCGTTAGAGTCTGGCGTACTCAAATCGCCGCCGTTACTACTCAGAAAACGCTGTGAATTAGGCTACGCGGTTTTGGCTAGCGAACAAGCTAGCTCACTCAACCAGCAACCCAGTTCCGCGTATACGCCATACGTCACTGTGACGTACCTTAACCAGAGCTCGACGTCAGCTCATCAGTTAGTGGTTTAAAATGGGCTGCATGTGTTCGTGTACAAAGCCGACTGTTCTATATGTCAGTATTGATGCAGTATAACTGGAGTTTAAATGTTGATCAAAAGAAAAATGTCTGATGTCCTTTACGAACCTGTCTCACCATGACATGAAAACATGTGACACCTGTAAGGGAGCTGTTCTTGTTGCGCTTTAAATAAATCTCTGAACTTACAGATATTTTTAGGATCTGTGTCTAATGTTTGCACTTCTTTTACATTTTCTTTTGGATTTAAGCGTGTAGTTCAAGAGCACTGCACCAAAGTTTTGTTGAAGTTATTTTTGATAACTTCACAGACAAGAAATTGAAATGTAAACAAAACAATTCACATTTAATTTGTCGGCATTTTGCGCTTTTAAGTATGAAACCTTCGTATTTTTCGTGTCGCTCCATCAGCAGCCTTTCGCGATTTTTTTCCTATTTTTGATAATCGACTCGTCTGGCCTGCTCAAGTTACTCTGCGCGCTCACTACTCGATTACTTATGCCTGGTGCGAGTTCACTTTACTAGTCAAGTTTAAATTGTGTCAGCGGAGCGGCTTGAGCTTCGTGCGGAAGTCGAAGTTCATTCAGACCAGGTGTTTTTATTCACCTGAGCGCAGATTTGATGATCTGCCATGTTGGACTAGCTCTCAGCAAAGCAGCGGCGTCAGTTCACAAAAGTTGTGTGTTAGATTAATTATTTTCAGCTCATTGGAAACGTCACAGTGTCCAATCAGCTGCTGTTCTGGAGTGGCAACTTTGAAACTCACCCCGTGCTGACACTTTATCTGTTTTAGTAACGTCTGAGCCTTTGTTTCCCTTTTTAATCTCAAACACCTCAGTGGCAAACTTTTTCTAGACGTTCCACCAATAAAACAACAATAATGGCTGCAAGGATCAGTCGACTTTATTGTTTTTGTTCTTGTCATTTTTCAAAACATCTCAGTACATTAAAATGAATGACCTGAAGAGTATTGGTTGCAGATTAAAAGCACATTTAACTCTAAAACATCCATTTTAAAGTAAACCAAAAGATAAAGAGCATGTTGTGGGCCTTTAAAGAGAAATATTAGCTGTCCAGATGAAAAATGAAGTTCATTTTTCCTACTGTATTAAATTTAATAATATTAGCTCCTCTACACTGACGCTTTAGCTGCTCTACCACTGCTCTTTAGTTGGTAGTTTTTCAGCCTGTTTGGCAGTTTTAGATGTATCGTTTCATTTGCAGGTGTCAAACGGACTCGGGAGCACACATGAAGACAAAAGCATCATTCAAAGCATTAAGCAGCTCACTTTATGTCTCATGAGTAAAACAGGTTCGAGGCTTTTGTGTTTCCCTCAATCTCTGTTACATCAAATATGTAAAACCGCTCCAACAATTGAGTGAAAGTCTTTACAGAGTTTCACAAACACGTGCTAATGAATGAAAAGGCCCAGTGTCTGAATCATATGTTTATCTAATATGTATCTTTTATTTGCAGACTGAGTGAGAAGTTTGTCTCCCTCCTCCATCAGACCTAGGACCAGCACCTGACCTCAGCTCCGAGCATCGCTGTGAACTTGAGGAAGAAGCGCTTCTCGCAAGAGATCATCACACATCACATCTCTCACTGTTGAATCATCTGCACGTGTGTTGTTGTGTCTCATGTCTGACAGTTGTTCATTCACTGACCAAACAGAGCCTTTGTGGTGTTAACGCTTCACACGTTCAGAGCTGGACCACGCTCTGAGTAGATGCCATCAGAGAAATCAGTAAAGCTCCCGTCCTTGTCATGCCCAGTTTAAATTCTCAACTCACTCCAAGAGTTTTGAGGGAGAGCGTTTTAAGCAATGACTGAAAAGTCTGAAAACAGAATAATCTATTCTTCTTTTCCTGTCGGCCGTTCCCTTCAGGGGTCACCACAGAGAATCATCGGTTTCCATCTCGCCCTATCCTCTGTATTTTCTGCCCTTGCACCAACTACCTTCATGTCCTCCTTCACTACATCCGTGAACCTCCTGAGGCAATAGCTCAGGAGGATAAAGGCCTGTTCTCAGAGGGTGTGAGTTTAATTCTTGACTCAGTCTGTGAGTTTTCAAGGTGTACGGTATTTTATTGTCATTTCATCATCAAGTGAGAAACGCAATACATACCCAAGGCCAGCAGCATACAAAGAAAGGCAGGTGTCTGAAAGAAAGTGTGAAGAGCTCATTGGATCCTTCCTGGTTCGACCAGATCTCAGACAGACAAGGTTTCTTTGACAGCTGCAGTTTGTTTGGAAGTCCTTCATCAGATTGACTCATCTGATCCTCTGCAACCTGGAAGTCCTCTTTCCTGGACCAATGGTTGTTCCATCTCTTCCCTCCCATACTGATCATGTGTCACTTCATACAAGTTAATACCAGTTTCATGATTAGATGTTGTAAACTAGTGAAAACAGTGGATAAAAAAGGCTGCTGTCATTCAGAACAACAGAATTTTTATCATGTTGAAGATTATCCTTACTTTGGACTGGCGTCAAACAGACTTCTGCAAAAAATGCTGAAAAGGACTCACGTTTATATCATATAAGCTGAATAGTCTGAGTTCTCCCTTGTCCTAATCAAACTGGTTTCTTCCACTTCAGCTCAAAGGAAAGAAGTACACCTATCTGAGCTTCTAGCTCGGGAGGATAGAGAACTGCTCTGAAGCTCGGAGGTCCCGGGTTCAATCCTTGATAGGCTCTGTGAGTTTTGAAGGCAGGCATCTGAAATGAAGAGTGAGGAGCTCAGAGAAAACCAGAGGAAGTGTCTGAGCCCATAGCTCATGAGAATAGAGAACTGCTTGGAGGTTGTGGGTTTGATTCTTTACTCGGTGTGTGATTTTTGAAGGCAGGTGTCTAAAAGAAAGAGTGAAGAACTCAAAGGAAACAAGTATATCTGTCCCAACCCATAGCTCAGCAGGGTAGAGGACTGCTCCGTAGCTCAGAGGTCCTGGGTTCGATTCTTGACTTGGTCTGTGAGTTTTGAAGGCAGGTGTTGGAAACCAAGCGTGTAGAGCTCAAAGAAAATAAGTTAAACTTTTTGAGCCCATAGCTTGGCAGGATAGAGGACTGCTCCATAGCTCAGAGCTCCTGGGTTTGATTCTTGACTCAGTCTGTGAGTTTTGAAGTCAGGTGTCTAAAAGAAAGAGTGAAGAGCTCAAAGGAAACAAGTATGACTGTCTGAGCCCATAGCTCAGGAGGATAGAGGACTGCTCTGAAGCTTGGAGGTTGTGGGTTTGATTCTTGTGAGGGTCAGTCACTTTTGTGCTCCAGCAGCCTAAGCGAAGAAGATAAAAGCACCCGAAGCTGAGGTGAGAGTGTGACGGGTGCTCGGTGGCATGGTGGGTTTGACTGTGACTCATGGCAGTGCTCTGGCAATGCGCTGTCGGTGGTTCGAATCCTGCCCTGTGGCTGGGTGCCTGGAGCGGTGAGGTGTGGAGGATGGAGGATGGAGGATGGAGGATGGAGGATGGATTGGGGGGGGTCTGGCCCCCCCCAAAAAAATGACAGGTGGATGGTGGGGTTATGCTTGTGCTTACTTCTTCCTCCACTAAAGAGCTCCCTACTCGCTTGAAAAGCGAGCTCCCTACTCGCTTGAAAAGCGAGCTCCCTACTCGCTTGCAAGCTCAGAGCTTGTCTTTTCTTTGAGCTCTTCACTCTTCAAACGTCAGAGACACATTCAACCTCAGAATGTAGAGACTCTCATTCAACACACTGAGCTATTGGCTTTTGTGAAAGAGCATCTGTCTCTGTCACCTTTTCTCTCTTTCCTTTCCAGCGCTCTAACAATATGAGCCGTCTCATCAGGAATGCAACTTCCTGTCTATGAGCTGATGAGTCTTTGGTTTTAGACAGCGACCTTCAAAAGTGACAGAAGGTGAACTGAGGATTGAACCCACCACCTCAAAATCTCTGGTTTTTTCTTCAACACACAGAGCTATCAGCTCAGACATACTTGACTCGAAGTTTTCTCACTTCTTAAAGACTCTGTAGGTTTCTTTGTTTGTTTATGTGACGCCCATGAACGGAGGTGACCTTGAATAACGTGCAAACCAAATGAAATCATTGGTTTTCCTTCACAGTGCAAGTGAGAAGTGCATGAAGATGCTGAGACACTGAACGTGGTAAAACATGATTTCAAATTAAAGCTGAATTCACTGTCAGCAGCTCCTGTTGCAGCCTACTGATGCACATTCAGAAGACTTTCACTGGATTTTCCTGCAGAAAAGTTAAAAACCTGCAGATTCTCAACCAAGTTCTGCGAAACCTATTCTGTCATTTCATTAAAGCCATTTAAGTGCCTTTTTCCATTTACATAATTAGCTACCTCTACATTATAACTCAAACATGATGAAACACCTGTCATGCACACAAACACATGCCACTGTACACATGGACACAACCTCTGAGACCAAATTATATCTTCTCACCCAACAGCAAAACAAGCCCTGATGATGGCTAATGTCTAAGGCTTGTATCCCCTAAGCAGAACTGTGAATTCTGCAAAGTGGCACCTCTAAACCTCTGAGGTGCTGCGCCAGTCTGAGGTGTTAAGAAAATAAACTGTGGTGATGAAAACAGGTAAACAATCCAATCAGAAACTTTTCATGTTCAAACTATGGAATAGTCTCAAAAAGTGTTGAAGGTCTAAGTAGTTATACCATACCATACCATAAAAAAAATCATCTTCTTTACGACCGAAACATCTAATTCTGATTCTCAAACATCTCAGATTTCGATATACATGGGGGCTGTTTTTCATAGGCCTTCAGAGAGATCTTGGCCTGCCGTGTTGCTAGTATGATGAGGGAAATTAAGACTTTTGGAGGCCTGCCGGCAGCTCACCCAGTCTACACCAAAGGCAAACTCTGCAAAAACAATTAACAAGTTCATACAAACAAATATAAATGGGTTTTTACTCCAGAATCTCAGATTTCCTGTCACCAGATCACATTCTGTTTCCTTTTTTATGTGTAATAAATTTGTTCTTTTTGCATCTGAGGAGCCTCTATTTTCTGCAACAGATTACTATCGCTCTATCAGTTGTGGGAACTGCAAATACTGTATTTGCCTTCTTTGCCTTGTGGCTAATATGAAGCTACAGCCAGCAGCTGTTAGCTTAGTATAGAGAATGGGAAAAGGGGGAAATGGTAAGCATGACCACTCCAAAGGTAACAAAATATCTACCAGCAACTCTAAAACTCACTAGTTAATAATTTATTTATGCATAAAAGCCAATGTTTAGAAACCTAAAAATGTGATGGTTTCCTCTGTTTTCCATATTTATGGTATCAATTTCTCCTCTTGTACAGAAAAGGAAGGAGCATACTTGTGTGTTAAACACACTTCTTTATGGATAACTGTGTGTTGCCAGGTTTAATTTGGAAAGCCTGGTTGTTCTGTAGCTTGTCTGCTCTGACATGTGACACCCAGGACCATCTATGAATTACCTAATACTATCTTAAACTGCAATGATTTAATTCTTAATTATTAGTTTATTCTTAAAAACTTGCTTCAGTCAGGATGCTCTCAGCGAGCTGTCAGACTTGGTCTAAAGAGCCTTCCTGTATGATGTATGGGCCTTGACAGTTGGCTTCACACTTAAGCCAAATAGATAGTAATGGCTTATTTATGTATAAAAGTATCAGTTAATGATTTATGAAACAACTAAAGGCTGTACATGAATTAAAAGAGATAAGTGTGAAAAGATAAGATGACGAGGGCCTGATGAGGGACAGAAGTTACATCATCTCTTAAAAAATGGGAGGGTGATGTTAGAGGAAGATAAATGGACTGTCTGATAGAGGATTTAAACATTTCTCCTGCCTCCACCGCATCTCCGCTTCTCCTCCTCCCTGATGGACGGCGCCGGAGGCCCTCCACGCTGCTTCCCCAACCTCAACTCCTCCTGCAGGCGGCTGACTCCACTCCACTCTGGGACCACGGTACTCTACACCCTGCTTGCCCTCATCTCCCTGCTCACTGTGACACTTAACTTGCTCGTCATCATCTCCATCTCCCACTTCCGGCAGCTCCACACCCCGACCAACGCCCTGCTCCTGTCCCTGGCTGTGTCTGACCTGGTGGTGGGGCTGCTGGTGATGCCCATCGAAGGCCTGCGCTACATCGAGGCGTGCTGGCTGCTGGGGAGGCTGATGTGTGCTCTGACTCCTTATGTGTCTTACTGCATGCTATCTGCCTCTGTGGGTAACATGGTGCTCATCTCCATTGACCGTTATCTAGCTATCTGTGACCCGCTGCTCTACTCCACTAAGATCACACTGAGCAGAGTGAAAATTTTAATTTGCTTGTGTTGGTCCTGTTCAATCATCTACAACGGCTGTATTCTAATAGGACATTTAAGCCAGCCTGACAGGTTCAGCTCCTGCCATGGGGAATGTGTGGTGGTCATCAGCCACATTGCAGGCACACTAGATCTCTTCTTCTCATTCATTGGGCCCTGTACTGTCATGGTTGTTCTGTACATGAGGGTGTTTGTGGTTGCTGTTTCTCAGGTGCGTGTCATTCGGTTGCAGACCGCAGCCACCGCTGTCACTGGAGCTCCAACTGCTAAGAAATCAGAGAGGAAGGCAGCCAGGACTCTTGGGATTGTGATAGCTGTGTTTCTTATGTGCTTCTGCCCCTATTACTATCCAGCTCTGGCAGGTGAGGACACCTCAAACAGCTTGTCATACTTTGCAGTCTTGTCTTGGATCATGCTGACAAACTCCTGTGTGAACCCTCTGATCTATGCCCTGTTCTACCCGTGGTTTAGAAAAGCTATCAAGCTCATCTTTACCCTCAGAATACTGCAGCCTCACTCCAGAGAATCAAAGATCCTGTAGACAGACCTGAAATGACCAGTTTTAATGAAACATGTTGTCTTGTATTAACAACATCTATAAACGATGCACATGTGTATGTGTGTTGTCTGTCCAGACTTACTGTGAAGTATCCAACAACACCTTCAACAGGGGCTTCAGCTGCAGACCCGCTCATTCTGCAGAAAACAAAATCACACATAAGAAAAGTGAAAAAAAAAAATAGTACAAGTCGTCACAATTATTAATTTTATAATTCATGGAAGCGTATTTTTCATCATTTATGAATAAAATGCTTTGACAAGATGTTTTATTATATTTCATCTTTTTACTTGACCCACTATGAAAAAAGAAATTCATACTTTAACTCTTTGTTGACATACCTATATATGTACATGTGAGCTTATGCATGTAGAAATTACTTACTCCTGCTATTACTCATTACATATAATATTAGAATATGGCTTTACTGCCTATTGACAACATGCACAAAGAAAATCATATGTGTATCTAGTCAGTGCTTTATAAATGAAACATGCTAATTGATTGTGACATGTTTGCTCTACCAAACAATGGCCAAATAACTTTTTTAGTTTCTCTCATAATCTTCCTGTATGTCATTTCCATTTATAGATTTAAAGTCGGTCTGGTTTATTGTCTTGTCTTGCCCTGTCCATAGTGATGATACAACGCTTTTATCACCCCCCTCAATCTGTCTGTGCTGTTTTAATTCCGGCATAAATCATGAATTTATTTATTAATGATGCATCAAAAGAAAACATTAAAGCTTGTTATTTGTATTCACTTTCTGTCATGTTGCAAACCTGTATAACATTTCAACTATGGCCACGCAAAAATTGACTGTGCATTAATAAAACTGTGAAATCAAATCCTCTATAAAGAGTCACTACAGCATTATGCTTGTGTTTATCATTCTAAGTTTTGCCTTTTCATCCACGATTTACCTATAAAGCAGGCTTTGTTGTGTGTCTGCATGGATCAAGCCTGAAAATCAGAATGGTTGAAAAAAATGTCATTACATGGCTTTTGAATGACAAAAAAATGAACAGAAAGAAAAACACCCTCCTCTCATTTAGACCTAAAAGTGGCAGATTATGCAAAGCATTGAACCTAAGTATATTGCTATATTTTTAAAAGCAAGTATTTGATATTTCTGAGTAATAAATAAGTACAGGTGGAAAAAGTTATGGCTTAGGAAACGCTATCACCATCCACATCTTAATTTCTTAATATCTGCATATATATTTGCTAAGCTTATTAAATGCATTGGTGCTTTTAAAGACAAAGCTTACTGCGGTTTATCTGATGCATCAGCTTTAAATTTACTTGGCCTTTTCAGGAGTGTCGTAAGAAACAGCCTTACCCATCGTGTTATCATGGAGGGGCGCTCTGCTGCAGTGGCGTCATCCGGAGCAGCAGGGGGCGGCGTTTCACTGCTAACGCCGTTTAAAAACCCAGGCGACAGAGAGAGCCTGTTGAAGGAAACATAACATGATCTGAGCCACGGCTGTATAATATTAAACCCCAATATAAAACATGTTACGGACAATGTGCCGGGCTGGTGGTGCCGTTTTTAAGGTACAGGCCTTATTTATCAGAGCATCGTCCTGTGATATTTGCTAAAAGACAAGTAGGCTAACTGGCTAGCTGCCTGCTATCTTTAGCCCCTACAGTTACTTTATATTAGCCAGTTATGGTAACAGGTAGCAGTAGACATTCAAGTTCTGTTTCTGCATTTACCACTAAGTTTTTTATAACATTACCTGCGGGATACAGTGGCAAGCTAGCATTGGCTGCTCCATTCATTACTGGTTGCATTCACATTTACCTGGTAATCGGTGTAACACAGGTGTAAACAGGTGTGACAGTATTTACCCATAATTTATTGGTCTGTTCTAATTGTATAAGTAAATATGAATAATAGTGTATCTCAAGCTGACTTTGATTTTGCAGAATAGTACTATTAGTTATACTAGTGCTACTAGAAAGTACATGAATGACGCAATTACGTCATTAACCAGTTGTCTCCCAGTCTTTTGTTTTCACATAGTGATGCACAAATCACCTCACCCAGGGTCTGGTGATTTATCACTATTTGTCTCCTGCCTGTGCAGAACACCCAGTGGACGGTGCCCAGGCTGTGGGTGACCCCTGCCCAGCAACGATGGGCTTCCCGCTTACCCATGAACACTGTGGTGCTGTTTGTGCCGCAGCAGGAGGCCTGGGTGGTCCAGAGAATGGGTCGTTTCCACAGGATCTTAGAGCCGGTAATTCCTGTCAAACACGGGTTCAACAAGCTTGTGTAGGGGAGTGGAGCAGCAAATATCCTTGTAAAGGCATCAATTAAAGGACACACACAATTATAACATGCTGGTTTTGTCTTTTCTTTAAGGGATTGAACTTCCTCATTCCCATACTTGACAAAATTCGTTATGTGCAAAGCCTTAAAGAGATTGTCATTGACATCCCTGAACAGTCAGCTGTATCTCTAGGTAAGGTTTTTCTATTCCTGACGCATTTTGAATAAACGTGAAGGTCTGAATGAACTGATATTTTCTCTCTCTGCAGATAACGTGACGCTGCAAATTGACGGAGTTCTTTACTTGAAAATCATAGATCCTTTTAAGGTATGATGGTAAGAAATAACGAAATACTAGAATTATTAGCTACGTTATTCTGTTATCGGTACATGCTTGGTTGTGCAGGGGGTAACATACAGACAGCTGCATATTGTCTTTCCTTTGTTCAGATTTAGAGGAATCACTCACTGTACTTTTCCAACCTATAATATGTTTCAAAACAAAAAAATATGATTTAAATTACAATATTAAATAAGAAAACACAAAACAAAGTAATGATCCATGTCGGGAAATTGTAAAAATAACACTTAAAAATACTGTGCATGGCCAATAATCTGTTCCATTCTATGGACGCTGGTTTGCAGCTAAGAAGGAGCTTTGTGTTTTTGCCAGCAGGCGGCGCCAGCTAATTGGTTATTCATGAAATGATCCACATGGAGGCTGATCAACTGTCTCCCTCTCCAGGCTAGCTATGGAGTAGAGGATCCAGAATATGCTGTCACTCAACTTGCACAAACCACCATGCGTTCAGAACTGGGCAAACTCACCATGGATAAAGTATTCAGGGTAAGAAACTCTCTGTTCCACTTGGTGTGAACGTAGTGTGGAAGTACCTCAAACCTGCTGTCTTGACTCACTCTTGTGTTCCAGGAAAGGGAGTCTCTTAATTCCAACATCGTCCACTCCATCAACCAGGCGTCAGATGAGTGGGGAATCCGCTGCCTCCGTTATGAAATCAAAGATATACAACTTCCACCTCGCGTTAAAGAAGCAATGCAAATGCAGGTGAGGCACACATAACCATAACCATGGTCAGTACAGTCCCCTGAACATAAGAGCATTTTCACTGTAAATACTTTTTTTTGTAACGAGACATTGTTGTGGTAGCTGTACTGCAATATTCTTTGCAGTACTAACACTTTTTCAAGTAACCTTGGTCGGTTATTACCCTTTATAACTTGTATATACAGTCAGTAATAGTTGCTACACGTGAGAATTCCTCGAGTTGATGAAAATTGTTGCCTCTATCCACTGGGTGATTTTGGGATTACCTTGTTTCCCTGGAGGAGAAGTATTTGATGTCCTGTGTTTCCTTTGTAGGTGGAGGCTGAGCGCAGGAAGAGAGCCACAGTTTTGGAGTCTGAGGGGACACGGGAAGCGGCCATCAACGTCGCCGAGGGTCACAAGCAAGCCAAAATTCTTGCTTCAGAGGGAGAGAAAGCTGAGCAGATAAACAAAGCAGCTGGTTGGTGCATTTTACTCGTCTTAAAGAAACAGTTTAGCTCGGATTTTTCCATTGACTCGCTTACATGCATGAATCATGCGATCACACGAGTAATTGAAGGTCTTGTTAACAGAGGACTTAGGCCGTCATTACACGAAATCCACAAAGCATTTAATTACGTGCTTGCAGACTGTGTTACAACACTGCGCGAGGATCTCACGAGTCAGACTTCAAACATGGTCACCGACAACTTGCAACCGCATTTGAGTAGAAGTGAATCAGCAGGAATGCTGAAGACGGAGGTTTAAAGCCTGCAGTAAATCCAAAACAAATCTGCTTTTGTTATTAATTTACATACTGTGTTGTCTCTAGGTGAGGCCCAGGCTGTGTTAGCCAAAGCAGAGGCCAAATCCAAGGCCATTCGTTTGCTGTCAGAGGCTCTGGCTGCAGAGGTATGAAGCAGATTTTATGCCCTCAGTGCTGTTTGGAAAAGTTATTCCCAGTATTTTACAGGAACCTGAAATTTGGCTGTGTTCTTGCAGAATGGAAGTGCTGCAGCTTCACTGAGTGTCGCTGAACAATACGTGTCTGCTTTCTCTAACCTCGCCAAAGAGTCCAACACTGTGCTACTGCCCTCCAACACCGGTGACATCAGTGGAATGGTCACACAGGTATATACTGTTTCCTGCCCAGTGATGAGCTGTGGGACGTGTGTGGGACACATAAATAACAAGTCCTGGAGAGTTAAATGTCATTTCTACATTTTTATGTTAATTAAACTAAAAACATACCATATATTAACCAGTGAGCTGTAGAGCTGCAGGGAGGCAGATTTTATTCCCTTGTGACGGAGCCAAGCTAGCTGTTTCCCCCTGTTGCCAGTCTTTTGCTAAGCTAAGCCAACCACTGCTGGTTGTAGGTTCATACTTAACAGACACACATGCTTATCAAAATCTCAAACTGTCTTGAAAAAACGGAAAAGGTTCTAAACTTCATGTTTCTTGAAAAGAAGTTTTTCATACATGACTACAGACCTTTTTAAACAATGTATGACAGCTTAAACTCAGCCCTTCGGTTGTCACGGTACAGGCATGATGGTACACCCTTAGATGCTCTGAAATAGAAAACAGAAACATATATTTACATGTAAGGCATGCTTTCTCATGCGTCTATATGAAGCAGGCCTGCAAATCATAATGGTTAGGAGAATGGGAATATATGTATATAAAGGTTTTATATATAATTACTCCACTATTGCTGTATGTCGCCCCTCTGTCCTCAGGCCATGACCATTTACAGCAGACTGAAGCCAAAAGTCGAGACCATTAAGACAGAGGAACCCAGTGCAGAGCCCCCAGTCCAGTCAACATGAGCCCAGTGGCAGACGACGCTGTGAATGCCCCGAACTGTAGCAGACGCTGAAAAAAAGACGGAGCCCTTTTCCACAATTATGGAGTACAAAAGCACCGCTGTGTGGACTCGCTCGGTGTCTGGTGTAAAGGCCACTCTATCTACTGCAGGGCACAGGATGTCGAGACTGAGGAGCGGCACTTGATAAACTGAGACGAAGCAAAGCAAGGACAGCTGGGGAAAAGAGAGAAACTCAGCCACAAATACTGATAGTTGTGTTGGCGTGGTGGTGTACTCTGCAGCTCACTGTGCAGCAAATCATATCTGTTAAAGTCATTTGTTCTGCAACTAAAAAAAAAGCCTTGAAATGGACATTTGTGATTGTAATATCATGTAGACCTCGCTGAACATTTCAAGGTCGTTGTCATGGTCGTAATTATTTAATTTATTTATAGAATTTGTCATTTATTTTAGAAGCGTTTTTTATATGTTGCATACTAATACTTTAGAAATGAACAAAATAGACAATTTCTTAGGATATAGTTCAAGAACCTTGAAGCACTTAAGAAATTGTAGTTGAGCTCAGATAAAATATAAATTCATTAATCGTATGTGTGTTGATAAATGTATTATTACTGGATAAGAAATATAGGCTCTATGAAACAAATAAACGTTTAGCTGAACAGTCACAAATTGTACTAGTAAAAGTGCAAACGTGTGGTTTTTCTGACTAACTGAAGAAACGGTTTTTGTACAACATATGACATCAGAGGAGTTTTCACTGGAGTTTAGGGGTTGTCCAAATTGTTTTCTTCAGAAACAGCTTCCAGTTTCCTGTTTGTCAGAAATCCACTGCTAACACTGACGATCCAGTTAGTAAAGTAGTGCAACTGTTAAGTTTCCCTCTCAGGAATTTTAAGATGATAAATGTTGCTCAGCTCATGTGATGATTCACCAACAAACGTTGCTGCTGAGTAAAATCTGATTTACCCATTGACCACAAATATGTCTTCTGTAAAGAACTGGCCTGTCTGCGTTAGATTACTTTGATTTTAAGCAGGTTCGCAGAGTTCACCTGTCACAGCAGGCACAGCTGCTCCTTCACGGAGGAAACAGTGATTGCTGTGAGTCAGAACACCTGTCAGGGTGAACAACAGAACAACTTTGGAGTTTTTTTGCACATTTCACTCTTTTACAACTTGAGTCCAATTTTATTTTTCCAACATTTAAATGTTGGGGGATTTAAAAAAAACATGATGTATTAAATAAAGAGGAAATATTTATGATTCTGCACGACTTCTAGGCCAGATCACCTTGAGTTGTATCCCTCAGCTTGCAGCCAGTGATCAACTGTTATAAATATGCCTGTGCCTCACGTTTACAGCATACTATTGCTCTCTAAGCAGCTCTGCAATAGTGAGAAACATCAAAACTAATAGTTAGAAGTCAAAAAGTCAAAACAAGTGGCTTTCTGAGCATCAAATCACGTCCAGACTAAAGGTTTCTAATATGGCAGTAAATGGAAATCTAGACCACTTTGAAGAGGCTGGATCAGTTGTATCCAAAGCACGGTCAGGCAGACAAAAAGTGACCACACCATCAGAAGATCAATACGTCAAGCTCAGTTCTCTGAGAGACGGAGAGGCTACTCCATCGCAGATTGAGAATTTACTAAATAAAGAGCTCAGGAAAGCTGTCTGTAGCGTCTGAGAGGACGAGCAGCAGTTTCTAAAGCTCTTCTGAGGAGAGGAAACACGGTCAAACGCTTGGGGTGGGATAAGATTACCAGCGTTTAACAGTGGGTGACTGGAAAACATCATATTTACTGATAAAGTCCAACATTTAAAGCAGGAACTGAAGAGTGAATGCGAGGAGATAAACAGGAGAGAGAACAAAACAGCCGTGTGTCAAACAGAGAAACATGGCTCTGGAGATGGACGCCTGCACTGAACTGACTCCACCCTGACCACTCCATCCTTCAGAGACCTGCTTCACACTGCGGTTTGCATCTTTGTGCAGAAGGATTCAAACCGCAGCAGGACAATGAGCCCAAACACACAAACACACCTCAGAGCTCTGCGAGAACTACTTCATGACCAAAAAAGACAAACAAAAGGGATGCTAGAGCGGCAATTTAATTTACTTCTTCACAAATTTCCCTTTTTTTTCCTCTCTTTTACTTTTCATGACCTGCTCTGGTTTTATTTTTTGTGGGCGTGCTTGCAGAGACTGTCATCAATAAATATTTTATCAGAAAGGTTTAAATCCCCCCACCCTGAGTAAAGAGTAAATCCTTTCCTCTGAGACAACTACAGTAAATGTCATCTCATACATATTCATTTTGAAAGTGGCAGGTGATGGACCCTGAGAAGCCTCTTGTTGTGTTGGTGCCACAGATTTCTACGGTAAAGAATAAAGCCCGGCATTAGAAACTGATGAACTTTGCTCTATCATCTTTAATTGTATGCCCCAAGCTCACATGATGAAATGGAGAAAGCAATGACTGGAATGTGGAATCTGGTTGTGTGGATTTCAACACATAAAGCGTACGGCAAGCAGACACTTGCCACCGTGTGTGTATGCGTGTGAGTGTGCGGGGGTGTGCGCCTTTAATCCTTGAAAAGGCTGGCAGTGACTGGCCCAAAAATCGGATGTTTTCTCATTCGAGCGTTTCCCAGACACACCTCTTTCTCAGTTCCTCACCGTTTTCGGCTTCCCGTCTCCTCTGCGTCTTCTTCTCATGTCTGCCCCCCCCCCCGTCACTTATGTTACACTTGCCAGTCACTGCTTTGCCCTGGGAGAGAAGAAAACAAATCATAATTTAGACAGAGATGTAAAGCTCCGTCTGCTTTTCACCTCTTCTTACCCTCCCCTTCTTACCCTCCCCTTCTCCTCATCACACAGACACATATGCCACAGCCCTAGGGCAGTGTAGTTAAGGAGGTATGGAAAGTTTGTCAGTTTTTGGACAAAACAGAAAGAGCAAAAAAAATAGGTGAGAGAGGGAGGGAAGGAGATGACGATGGGGCTTGATGAAGTGTGATGAAGGAAAGTCAGAAAAATTGTTTAGAGCTGCACATGATAGACTGATTTTGCTGCTTCTGTCTCTCATACACACACACACACACACACACACACACACACACAAAGACACTGAAATAGCCGACATAAAGCAGAAACAGAGAGAGAGAGACACAGCAAAGGCATTAGCAGATCATAAAAAGGCACTTAGAGCTGCAGTAAAGCAACTCACACATTCATCACCGCTGGCTGCTACCGAACACACGCATTTTCAAAGTCTCACCGGTGAGCCGCTCACACTATGCGGGACTGCACAGCTGGGAGAATAAAGAGTGAAGAGTGATAAGGAAGGCGGGAGGATAATCTGATTCAATAAACTGACGGTTGAGCCTGTTTCTCGCCTGGGAGAATGGGTCTTCTTTGGAAAGTTGGTGGAGAAAAAAGCCCTCTGCAGTGAGGATGCTGGCATGTGTTGAGAGGAAGTGTCAGTGCCAAGGCACAGACACTGTAAAGCCTGCAATTTCTGGGGAAAAAAAACAAAGTGTGCCAGTATAATCAGCTATAACGCACGAATCATGTCTTTCAGATCCTATACTCCGCCCACAAGATACAATCTTTCCATTCTTGTATTTTTTCCTCATTCACTCCACTTGGATATCTATGAGCAGGATGCACATTCACTCGGTTTGGACTTAATACCCGAAAGCTGGACACTTTTAAAACCTCCTGCTTTAAAAAAAACATTCTCATTTGGGAAAAGGATTTGGAATAAGCTCTTCTTTTTTCTCTCTCTTTGATGATTTTCTAAGGATCAGACAGCCCGACAGAAAAAAGTTGTGACAGATTTAGAAAGAGGCAAAAAAAAAAGTCCAAAGAGAGACAGACACAGCCTTTCCCCTGGAGGTTTCTGAGGAGGAAACAGGAGACAGATAAAGAGGCAGCGATAATCAGAGAGAGAGAGAGAGGGAGTGAGAGAGTGAGAGACAGACAGAGGGAGGGAAGAGCACAGCTGTTGTGTGGAAGAAAAGGGAAAATATAGATAAAGAAAGCGAGGAGGTGCACACGTGTGAAGGGCGAAGAGAAGAGACCGACGAGGACAAGCAAGGCTGAAAAGAAAAGGAGACGTAAATGAAAGACAGATGCTGAAGAACAATTCACACTGAAGGTCAAGAGACATAAAGAGGTGAAAAACTGTGGCAAACAGAGACAAACAGGGAGGACACCTGACATCAAATTAAACAGTGAGAATGGAGACGCAGCGAGACGAGAGGAAAGACTTCCTCTGAGGGGAAAGGACAAACCGGCAGCTGTGTTTGACGCAGAGACAAGGAGACGCTTTCCTCATCATGTTTTATTCAGCTGTCTTCCCAAATTCAAACAACCTGCGCCGGAAGAGCAACTTCGTCCCAGGATAGAATGAAGAGAGGAGCCAAGAGATACCTGCCGAGTCTGTGATACCCTACTGCTCCTCCTTTTCCTCCTCTTCACCTCAGACTCCTTCACCTTCCTCTCCTCCTCCCTTTCTTTCACTGTACATCCAGCTTTGAATTCACTAACTTCCTCCTCAGTCCTGATATCTCCTCTCCCCTCCTCTCCATCTCCTCACTATGTGGATACCAGCTTTGCTCCTATGGATTCTTAACATTGGAAATTTGTGCTCAGGACAAGACTATACGGACTATTACCAAACTGGAGACATGGGTACAGAGGTGAGACATTTCATTCCTCCATCATCTATAAAAACTGCTGCACAGGCTTCTCATTGGTCACTGAGGAATTCCTACATCATGTGTATGTGCGTACACACACGTTTTGATGAAAAAATCAGAATGAATTAGTAGAGAAAGATAAAAATACACAGATGTTGCCATACAAGCATGAGGTGTGGAAAAAAGCTGCCAAATCTCAACCCAACTGACGACCAATGGGCGATTCTGAAGCGGTGCTCGCCATCATCATCAAAGCACCTAATGACAGATTATCTTTTTGGAAGAATGCCATTAGTTAAACACTCTTTATTCAGGAAGCTTCACCGAAATCCAGACCTCTTTCACTGGAGAGACCTGACAAAAAAAGAATGTGTATACAACATCTTAACGGCAATTCAGTCACACAATCCAGTGGTTTAAGGGTGGTGGCAGCTGCGTGAGCGTACAGGATATCTCCATAATCCAGTGTACAGACAATAGTGGATTATATGCTGCTTTTTCTTCATATTGTGAGGAGAAACAAGCATTGTTCCTCCATAAGAATTCAGGTTTTTAAGTTCAAGTGAAGTTTATCAGATGCTCTGAGCTCTTGTGAAGCAAACATCGGGTCTTTCTTGAGTTTTGAAACAGGTGCAGGTGATGGTACAAGAGGGTATCGTCAGCATAAAAACAGACAGTTCAAAGTTCCATTGAAAATAAATATGTATTTAATTCGTAACGAGTAACTACCATGGCGCCTAAAATGGATCCCTGTGGAACACCCTTGACTTGATTAAAAAGCATTGACAACAACATCATGAACCATTAAGATATGAGCGTTGGACAGATGTACTGTGAGAGTGTCTAATGTCTGACTGTTGCTGTAGATCTTATTTTCCTGAATTCCTGTGGTAACCAGTGATCCTAAGAGTTCAGACAGGCAGGTATTAGAGGGCTTACGCTGATCATTTTAAAGGTCAAACATGCAACCACCTTTATATAGTGTGTTCATCCATCTCCAAGATGCATTAAGTTGAGTTATGTTCTTAAATATTTCTTTAATCAACATGTGTATCATTAGGATTAACAAAATGAACTTGGATAAACACTTACAAAAGCTGTAAATATCCAAAGTATTTATCTGATTGACAGTTAAAGCAGTTAAATCCAGCCTCATTTCAGCCCCAGCTCTTAAAGGCAGCGCCAAGCTTGTTTCCTCAGCTTGTTCCTGTGATGACATTTCAAATAATACTATGATCGGAGTTCTGTGTAAAAGACACAGCTTTGGTTTCAATGGTCTACTTTACTGTAAATGTTGTTTATGAGACAGTCAGGAAACTATTTGGTGTTCAGTTTCAAGCTCTGTTGATGTTTTTTCTGTGGAAGTGTTTCTGTGGTACGGTTAAAAGCTTCCTGTCAGAAACCTCTTTATTGGCGGTGAGTCATGATACTTATTGTGTCACTTCTAGATGTCTGTATATTGGCATCCAGTAGTGGAAATATTTCCAATCACATATTACAATGTGACTGCTACAAAAGGCAAAGTAAAAGAAAATTGGGTTTTTCACACATAAGATGGTCATACTGGAATACACAGTGAGTGACAAATACATGGGTGTGCATGTGTCCGTGTGCCAGAAGAATCTAATGATGGTCATTCGTCCATCATGACTTCATAGTCCCACAGCGATGACCTCATGTCATACGATCACTTAAAAACACAGAGAAAGAGAGAGACCAAAAGAAAAAGAGGGCATGTGGGAAGACCTTGAAAGGAAGAGAGAAGAATGTATGAAGTCAGGACATATTATGTCGCGATACTTTACTTAAAACAATACCGATTAGAAACTGAGATGAAGTTACTTAAGTTTCCACAAAGACACAGCAAAGAAGTCAACTCTGCCATCCTTGTCCATTCATGCGATCCTCAGGATGAACTGGCAACACTTTGGTGGTCCCTAATGTTTTATCTAGTGCTGTTATGAAGTCAAAATATAACAGTGTTTTATGACCAAATATCTGCAAAAGTATTTTCAACAGCCTCAGATGAAGGTTAGCATGCTACCATGCTAAACTAAGTGGGGAAACATGGTAAACATTGCACCTGCTGCACCTGAATCGTCACTGGGCATGCTAATGTTCAAAGCATCAATATGCAGCTCCACAGAGCTAATGGCATGGCTGTAGATGCTTTTAAATACAAATTCTGTTAAGTGGTAGATAAATATGATATAAAAATTAGATTTGATGCTGCAGGAGAGCATAAGAAGAGAAATAAGGCAAGGCACAGACAGAAAGGGCAGCTCAAAAATGAGAGAGTAAGACAGATGAGATGGATGAAAAGGAACGGAACAGGAGGGAGCCGGAGGGAGAGTAAAGGAGAAAGAGATAAATGAAGAGGCTGATAACAGAGATCTGGTTTCTGTTTAGGTAATGCCAGCTGTACCAGTCTGCTCCTGCTCAGCTTGGGAAACTAAACAGCCACCCTCACTCCCAGGAGGAATTAATGTGTGGCACTCAAACCACCAGCTGACATTAAGCCCCCAGAGACACTGCAAAGGATATCAGCTAGTCCGTCATACAATTAACCTCTTATCTTTCATCTGCTGTATCACTGCAAAGTTGAACAGTCATTTATCACAGCAGCAGAAAAATCATTATGGGGATGACTCACAGCAGGAATGGTTTACAGAGCGATATCTACTGTCAACGGAGACTTCCTGCATGGACCTGGTGCACCACATAAAGCCGTCTTTGTACAATAATAATAATAATAATAATAATAATAATGTGGGTGTTGGCTGAGCTGACAATCTCCAGTCTGTTTGGTCCTTTTAGGCAGACCTAATGCTGCATTTATGGTCTCCTCAGCAGCTTTTATGCAGGAGGCTTGAGGTTTGTAGTTTGCTGCGCAGGACACATTAAGAAGCTATGAAGGGTCCATTGATTAAACAACCTAAAGAACAAATATAGATTATATATCATTATACTGATTATTGCCTTAGATTATACTGTTTGATGTGCCGTCAAGCTGCTATAACCTAGAACCATAAAAAAGACAGAAACGAGCAGCAGCAATACAAAGACATAAAGAAACGCGGACTTTATAGCTTCCTTCTGCACTTGAATGGAACAATGTGTGTGTGCAGGTGAGGAGAGGACACACGTAACCATAATAACTAACAGTAGCCAACAGCAACATGTCACAACACATAGGTAGCTGAGGTATTCAGACTTTATCCAGCTCAAACCAGCAAAGCTTACACAGTTAATCCGACTGTGTGTAAGAGTTTTCCTCCAAAAAAGACAACGCAGCAAATTTAGAACATTTTAAAATCTGAGTATTTGTTTCAGGACCTGAAACTTGTCACTTAAGTGCCCGATGCACATTTTAGCCTCATTTTATCATCTGTAAACATCTATTTTACCTGTCTCTTTGATGTTATCTATGAATGCAGCACTCTGCAGCAACACTGACACGTGTTGAGTTTAGTCACATTTGTCTATACGATTCTTTCCTGTCTTCCAGGCTCCAGTGTTGTCAGATGACCAGCCCAGTTTGGAGACAGTGACCAGCGTGGATCAGCTACTACAGCTTCTGTACCCTGAATACAGTTTGCTTCAGCATTGCCTGAGGAGAAAATCGTGGCGTGTCTCTTCTTCCTCCTCTTCCATCTCTTCCCCCTCTTTTCCTGCCTCTTCAGCGAACCCTTTAGTCCACTCTAATGATGAGGATCTGTGGGGTCAGCCGAGGGGGGAGGCGCTTTACAAGGTGGACGGGACTTTGGGAGGTAAAAACTGATAACAGTTTCCAAAAGTACAAAAACATTGTACAAACTAAAGTTTTTTGAGATAAGCTCTTTGCATGTGCGTATTTGTGAAAGTCTATAAAGCACTAGATATTTTCCAGAATATGCCAGAACTACTGGATTTGATCCAGAATCTCATATGAAAAATTCAAATCCTTTAATGATAGCCTCTTCATCAACACTAGACTGGACTGTCTGACAGATTTCATTGCTTAACCGGGGACAGACAACAGTAAGTGGTAAATGAAAAGCCATAATGGAGAGAAAACTGGAAAATGAAAATTAGATCAAATGTGGGAGAAGTTGATGATTTCCTGCCATCACCCCCAAAACCACTAATAACAGACGAATTAAGACCCAAAAGCTGTCTTGTGTCAGCAAGCAAACACCCAGTAACTTAAGCACATGTGTTTTCAGTCATCCTGGAGGAGATCCAGCGAACCTCATGCCAGCCCAGAGAGGTATGTGTTGAGGTCGCCAAAGAGTACCCAGAATCCACCAGTCAGTTCTACCTCCCACGCTGTGTGGCGCTGCATCGGTGTGGCGGTTGCTGCACCAACGAGGCCTATTACTGCACCAACACAAGTCATGCACTTGTCAACAAGACAGTGAGTGCTGTAGCTTTTTCTTCTATTTACCCTTTTTAGCTCATTATTACATGGTTGTGTTAGTAGTTTCTCCTCTTGTGCCTCAAATTGCCTCAGAAAAGGTGGACAGGCGCCAATCTACCCTGTTATGTAACAGGCTAATTTGTACCACGGCCCGCCCTACTGTAGCTGGACGCCCTTTGGCTGAAACCGGACATCGAGTCAATACAGTGCAGAGTCACGCACAGTTTCACAATCCTCCACACATCAGCTGAAAACACTGAGTCATATGCAACAAGATTGTAGACAAAAATGACAGATAATAAACAGAAACATGTGTTTTCATGCATCTATAATTTTGTGCACACACGGAGACTGACACTTCTAACCTTGATGTTTCTTCCTGCCAGCTGATGGAGCTCTCTCCGCCCAGGATGGACCGCTCTGTCGTCATGGTAGCTTTCGTCAACCATACTTCCTGCGAATGCCTCTCCAAGCGTCCACTCCACTCCATCATAAGACGAGCAGCAACAGATCACCTGTGAGTGAGAGTGACATGTGACGTGTGTATGTGTTAGTGTGCATTTACAGTATCCTTGCATTTGTAACGAACATGTGTTTGTGTGTGTGTCTGCACAGGTGTTCCCCACCTGAAGTTCCCTGTGCCTCGGGCTCATTATGGGATCCAGTGAACTGTGTGTGTGTCTCTACAGACACCATAAACTACTCTGAGACTGGTAAGTGTGCATGATTCACGCTGGTCAAATTACTGCTGCTGCACAGTGAGTTCAAATCAGCCTTAAGCTCTTTTGCGATAAGAAAAACTGCGTGTTAAACGAATAATTTTAAGGAGCCAAAACAGACTGCCTCTGTTTTGAGGTTCTGATCCAGTGTCTGAACAAAAGTGCTGCACACCACAGCCGAAACAAACACAACACCAGGTGATTTCACTACCCTGCTGCCGAGTTTAGGAGTACAAATCTGCTCAAGCTAGTTCTTACACAGTGTGAACCCCCACTGCAGCACAATGTGCTAACAGTGTGTTTTTAAAAAGTGAAAAGATATTGTTCCCATGTTGCATTCCCCTCTGTGAACCAAAATGCAGTGTCATCCAAAATGCGGCTTAACTGAGCAGGTTTTAGGATGTGAGCCAGTAACAAAGAAAGATTTTTTGTGATTGTGACGATGATGATGATGATGATGATGATGATGCCTGGGCAGCAAATGAAATGATCTGAAACGACTTTCCCCCTTAGGCAATGTTTATTTTACTGTAACGTGAGAAGTGAAAGTTTCTTTGTGGCGTTTTACTTGTCCAGTCATGCAGTGAACTACGCTGCCCTCCAACTACAGCTACCATTTCTTTTTCTAATAATAAACTGTCTGGGAAACCTTAACTTATCACATTAGTTTAAAGAACAGTGTGAAAATAGGTCCCAATGCTAAGAATCTAAACAGCAAGAAATATATATTTTGAATTTAATATGTATAAATGTTTTGGAAATAGACAAGCAATTGACCTTAATGTTTCCACAAAAAACATTAATCTAGCAAATTTGGACATGTAAGTATTTTCTATTTGCAATGTGACCTAAAAAAAAGAAAATATGAGCTTCTTTGCAACTTAATTACTGGTGCTGAAGCTGAAGCTGCTCCTTTTGGCATTCATGACACAACACTGAGAGTCTACAGCCAGAGCTGGTGTGTCTATGAAGGTAGGCTTAAAAAGGCACAGCAGTGCTTTGAGCTAAATATTAGCATGCTAACCTGCTAATGTATGACATTTCCCTGGTTTATCACCTTAGTTTAGCCTCCAAGCATGCTAACATTTGCTCATCAGCAGCAAATACACAGCTGCGGCTAATGGGTGATGTCATTAATTCATTTTAGAGATTCAGGGAACCAAAAATTTTGTCCTCTCACATCCTTAAATGAAGCAAACTTCAAGGCAATCATCATCAAAGTAAGATTCATGATGCATCCCCTGGAAACCATTAACTCCGGCTCAAAAATCACAGTAATCTATTCTAGTTTTCTGAGATATTTTGGTCTCGACCACACTGACGGACAGAACAGCTGATATTGCAATCAGCAACAGAAAAACACAACAAACCTGGAAAAAACTAAAGACCATTTTTTACATTCTTTCCATGTGGCTTCCAGAGGTGCAGGACTCAGGTCTGCTGGCGCTCTGCGGGCCCAACAGGGTTCTGGATGAGTCCACCTGTGAGTGCGTCTGTCGAAACGGACTCACCAAGGACAGCTGCGATCCAGGCTGGAAACTGGACCACGACACCTGTAAGGAGGGTTTCAATTACTGAAAACATTTGACACCCTGCTGTACCGAAAGATAATTAAAACCCCCGAGCTTGCTCCAGTTTCACCATTTACTGTAAATACACCAAATTACTAAGAAAGGGGCTGTCATTCTAAAAGCCACCTGTCAGGAACAAGCCAAAAAGAGTAAACACAGATAAGGGAAAGTTCTGGGAAGTCAGGCTTTGTGCCAATAACTCCAGTAACAAGTCAGAACCCGACCACCACATATTCAGCCAAACAACACTGACAGAAGGCTGATCAAGTTGGGTTTCGATTCCTAAAAAATTCTTTATGTCTTTGTTTCTCTTCATGTTTCTGGCAGGTGAATGCCAGTGTGAAGGCCAAGGCGAGGGGAAGTTGTGCCCCACTGGCCAGAGGTGGGATGAGGAGCTGTGTGGCTGTGTGTGTGCTGCAGAGTGTCCTGGGAACCAGCCCCTCAACCCCGATACCTGCCTGTGTCAGTGCAGAGAGAGTCCACAGTCGTGTCTGCGGCAGGGCAAGAGGTTCAACCCCAACACCTGCAGGTAGGTTCACAGGAATGTGTGCGATCCTGCTGAAGTGTCCTTGAGTCCAGCTCTGAATTTCTCAGCTCTGCAATCAAATCCTGTGGAAAAAAAAGGGGCAAGCGCGGAGATAATGTCTCCTCTGGGGGATGAAAACATCCAAAGTATTCCCACTCTGGGTCTCTGCCAACTAGAGAATTATCAGAAACCCCCAGCTAAAAAAATAAAACAATGAGCAATAAGAGCTTAAAATCATCATTTTTTTATTTATAAACATTTTATCCTCACTTTATCTACTCTCTACTTCAGTGTAACCTTTATTAATCATCTTTTACATATTTAACAACTGAAATTTGTTGCACGTGTGGAAACACAACAGTCATCCATGTCAAAAATGATATTGCCTCTATGCCAGCAGTCTAAGTTGCACAGTGCATTTGTGACCACAAGTATATGTCTGTTTTTCAGTATGGGTTTATGCATCAAACCCATTCATTTGAATACCGTGTTCCCCTTTTACGACTTCCACAGTTGCATGAAATTTAAATCCATCTATCTGGTGCAAGCCCAAAATTCCTGAAACTTTACAGCTGCACCGACTGCCATATGTGGCCCAGAACACACTCAAACTCCCTTATAAAGAATTTTGAAAGAGCATAAAATATGTCAGCGGCAATGGACGGCAAGTAAGGTGATGTAACAGGGATCAAAAGAGGGCCTGATCTCTTGTAGTACGATCAGTGTCTTATAACAATTTGACTTCAGTTACATAATTGACTTGACTCTACTAATTTCAGGCAGGTTTTTACTGGTGGAGACTTTCTTCCGTGATAATTTGGGTGTGTGCACTTTGATAATGCCAACTCGTTACCTTGTTACCAAACAAGGTTTTGCTGGATTAGTGTGTTCACTCCTTGATGCTCTAACTCAGTGTTTTGAAACTGTACCTGAGAACTGGGAACTATTTTTTCAAAATCACAAATATTCAATCATACTATCAAATGATGAAAATACTGAGGCACAACTGGAACTTAAAGGAAATTCTCTACAATTTAAATGCAGCATTTATATCTGTCATCAGTTACCTGAACCAGTGGCTTTATACTGGGAGAACTGGTCCTTGCTGCTGCACGCTTTAGGCGCTAGCTTAGGCTGGTTGGCCCTTGGGGTGCCGTTACATCTTTTCACCCTGGGAGAGTGAGAAAGGCCGTTAGAACGGGGACAAAACATGCAAACCCTCAATGGACATGTCATACATTCCTAACTTGAAGAGGAAAAACTCTCTTTCTCTGTTTTTCTTTCGTTCACATGTTTCCATATGACCTTTTATGGACACTGGGTGCTCAGCCGCGGTCTCAGCTGCGTGTGCGTGTTTTGCATGCGTGCCGCGGTTCCCACAGCCAGCACACAAGAGATCAACCTTCCTCTGACCCAGGAGGCCAGCAGAGAGACAGACAGGGAGGCTGGGTGAACTTGATGACAGTGAGCAGAGCCGCCGTCAGACAGGCGGGCAGGCTCGGAGACAGATGGAGTGACAGGCACAGGGAAAAACACATCAGCAGACATGAGCTTTGATATGAGTGACTTCTAATCGTGGCTTTGCGTGTGGGAAAGTTCACAAATGTGACCTCTGTTTGCTAATCTTCCTCATCTTAAATGGGTTACACACCAAGTAACACACCAAATGAGTAAAATTCAAATGTTTTCCAGCTTAAAGTGACATATTTAGTGTAAAAGTGTAAAACTTTCCACCACGCAAACAAGTTCTTTGTAGTAGTAAATAGCTAAATGTGAAACTGACATTTCACACAACGTACCTCAAGTTATGAAACGAACCAACAAACCAATTTATACATCTTCATGTTTAAATAATGCAAATATATTTAAAGCTTTTATAGCTGCTGCAGCGATAATCCAGCTCGTTGATAAAGATAAGTCAGCTTGAGACATTATTATTCAAGTATTCACACCCGCTCCCTTCATTCTTTTCATCATTTTGTCTATTTTTTGAATGTCTGATTCAACATCTGGTCACAGGAGGAGGTACAACAGAAGACCATACACCTACTGTGATTTTGAAGATGAGACTTTGGCCATATTCCTCCCCTGGAGAGAAACTCCCTCTTTTTTCCTTGCACACAGAACCGTTTGATGCACGCACAAAAACAAAACTTGGATCAGGGTTTATCCAAAAGGGATGTTCTGATCTGAATAATCAGTAGCATTCATGCCAAGAAGCTATAATCTCCCCTGTGTCTTCTCTTAATATTTTCTGTTTCCCTCCACTCTCACTCTCTGCCTCCCTCTTTCCGTCTGCCTCTTCCTTCCTGTAGCTGTTACAGGTTGCCTTGCAGAAAGCCCAGACCCGTCTGCCAGGCCGGGTTTTACTACAGCCACCAAGTCTGTCAGTGCATCCCCAACTACATGAGGCCTGGGTGGAATTAACCAATCGACAGATGAGCAAAAAAAAATTAATAAAATAAAATTTTAAAAAATAGATTGCAAACGCCACCATTTGTTGCCCTTCAACATGAGGCTGGAAACGTTTTGGCCTGAAAACAAAGAGGAAGTGCCTCCTGCCAGGAGGGGAGGAAGGTGGAACTACACATTTACATGTACTGGATTACAACAGACGACAAGCGGCACTTAAGGAGTTTAAAAGTGCTGTCTGTGCTCTGACAGAGGAGGATGGGAGAGCTTCCCAGTGAAGCAAAAAAGGCTAAAAACGGCCACGTGCATGCAGTAAAACTCATAAAAGTGGAGTAATCTCGGCCAAAGAGAGAAAACAAGGGGAGATATTTGACTCTCTGGGGCTCCATCTTACATGTGTTGGCCTTTTTACCCAGCACTAATAACACGATCCTGACAGGAAGCGACCAATCACACCTGGGGTCGGCCTGAAAGCGTGACAGCCAGGGCGGGATGGACCAATCAGACTCCGAGCCAGCGCTCATCCCTGCTGCAACATGTTTGAGCACGACGTTCAACCACCGACCTGCTTACAGAAACACCACTCGTGACTGTGTGAAATGGAAAGTGGATAAAATAATAACAGACCAGACTCCGTGCTTTTTTTTTTTTTTTCAGAGATTAAATATGCTGTAGGCTAAATTCACACTTTGGCAGCCTTGAGTCATGAGCTATTTGAGAGGTTGAAGGATTTATTTTGCAGGAATCATGTAATGTGATGCTGCCGGGGCCTTTTATCCCCTCTTTTAGTGGAGGTGGAAATGGTGACGGTATCTTTTAGTCGTCCATATTTTTAATTTTGTTGCAGCTTAGTTTATTTTCATTTAGGCTGATTTAAAAAAAAAAAAAAAGTCTTTTTACGTAAAAGGCTGGTGCAGCTCCTCTAAGCCAATAGAGCAGAGGTTTAATGCCAGACCCTGTTTAATTAAACGCTGATTTAAACATTCCCAAACAGCTATTATATGCTCCAGTTTCAACTTGCCTCTGCTGCAGTGCTGCTCTTTGAAGACTTTACTCATACATGGCTGAATCCAATCACAAATGATTGATGGTAACACTTGGGGACAGATCTAGATCTTCTACTTATTTAACTTTACACACTCTAATATTATTTGTAAATATTTAAATCGTTTTCATATTTAAATCTGATGTTCTGAGGATGGAGTTGTGTAGATGTAAAATGCTGTATTTAAGTCACCATCATAACATATTGTTTTTAAAATGAAACTATTTACATGTCTTTGTACTCAGCAGTTTTAATTATTATTAGAGAATCTGAATTATGTCTTTAATTGTCCTTTTTAACTGCACTGCAGAAGATCTGTTTTATCAGTTCATTGAGACACCTATACAGCTTTAAAAATAATGATTTTAGGGCTCAAAAATATATTAAATATTCAGTAAAGATTTATTGCAGTGTAGATATGTATGTAGTGTTTGTGCTATATGGATGCAGAGACAAACTGAAATTCTTTCATTATAGTACCATTAAATATTTAAAGTAGTTTTGGAGTATTGATTAAAAGCCTAAATGAATGATATGTTTGGGTCCCTGTTTTGTTTTGTATAATGGCAGCAGCAACATGTGAGGAATACAAAACACACTGCATTATCGTCAAAATATCCAAAAAAAAGACCCACTTTCAAACTCAATTAATCACAACAAACAAAAAATGTTGAATGCTGCAGTGATTGTTACCACTATGAGTGCCACTGGCAAGGTTTTAGAATTACCGAGGTTTTAAATCCAGATCTTCCCTGCAGAACTCAGCCCACACATGGATGTTTTACCAGCCACAAACCAAACTCTGTTTACATGTGACCGCATGTAAAAAAAATAACACATTTCAAATTTTATTGTGGCATTCAATGTGACACCGGTCACTGCGGCACCAGGGGGGCATTATGAGATAATGCTTCTCTTTAGAGAACTACTATATAGCAGTTAGCTGTGCTAAGCTATTGTAACAGTAGCACAGGTGAAGAGGAATCAGATGTGTATCACACAGATGTGTATGCTGGCTTAAAGTTAATTTAACATTAGTGTGCTACTGTCACACCTGCCTAGGTGAGGCTATGACAACAAAACTTGAAAATGTACTGAACACCTTCAAATCTGATTTTTCCTCTCAGTCTCACTTTAACTGTTCAGTTTATTTTCTGTGAACTTCTTCACCCTGGTCTGATGGCGATTATGACAGCTGTACATAAATCCCTTAACATGTATGCCGTGTACGTTACTGTCAAATGTAACTTCTTTGCATGTATCTATCACCCTCCCTGATTTCAGCAAATACATATAATACAATCATAATACTAAAATTTGTCACTGCTCCTTTAAAAAAAACCAATTGCACGTTAACCGTCTGGCAACCTGAGATGGAGAAATGCATGTTGCATTGCTCATGTTTCAGATGACAATCCAACTCCAAGTGCACACACACACACACACGCACACACGCACGCACACACCTGTGGTTGGGAACTTGACTCTTTCTGTGGTCTCCTGTTTCTGCTTCTCCCTCCTCTTCAGCAGTCTCCCTCTCTTTCTCTCCCTCTCTCTGTCTGCGTCTACAATAAACAATATTGACTTCAGATGGAAAACAAAGAGATCGCCTTTCTGTCTGGCCCTGGTGACCGTCTGCCTGTCGAACCGCCTCACCACCTGTCTGTCTCATCTTTGTCTAGTCTGTCTGCATCATTAGCTGATTACAGGGCATGATTACAGTGATTAATGGCTGAACAGTAATTACTGTCATCAGCCTCGGCTACCTAAAACATATTTCATCTATGACTGTTTTTTGTGTATGTGTGAACATCAACCATGCTGCCAAATCAAGAAATGATACAACTGAGGCTCAGCAGGATTGATATCCACTTTGGGGACTTCACTGACAATGCCTGGCAGAAATAAGATATGATGTGATATGATTTCAAAGTAACTCTACATGCCTTTCCCTAAAAATTGTACTCATGTTGCCACAAATGTATCCTGAAATGTCCATCAAGTTTGAGGCAGTGAGTCAGAGCCTGGGGCTACAGCTGGTGGAGACTTAAATAGTTACTCTACATTAATCAATGTCATTCAATGAGGTTTGTGAAATGCATTTATAGATTTGTTGTGAAGGGTTGTGAGGGGAAAGCAACACACATTTTTTTAGTGAAGTGAGAATTAAACTTTAGGGATGTGGCAGCCCTTCAGGTGCCCATTTCAATCTAGACAATCTGGGAGCTTTGCTGCTTTTTCCACCCCACTAATTATCACTACGCTCCCAAGAAAATGTTTAGAGAATAAGTATTTAAATATTGACAAAATAAAAAGGTGATGGTTGACAGGAACTGACAGTTAATCATTTTAAATGGCCTCTTAAACCCTGGGCCCATTTCAGATGATTTGTACACTGGCTGACAACACAGAAACTTTTAGCACTTTTAAACACACTTTTGCTAACAAGCCTCAGTTTTCCCTTTTAAGCAGTTTCACATGTTGAACTGCAAACGTTTAACACTGTTAAGATGACACAGGACAAAGATTGGCCCCAGTGAGGATTTATCTTGTGTGTGATTGATCTGCTTGGGACATAATTCAATATTTTCTTTACAGCCCACTGTCCAACACTGCCGTCTCATCTGCTGCCAGCGCTCTGAAGCATTTTATACTTTTGGAATAAATGTCTCATTCCCTTGTTGAAACATGCACTTTTCTGCCGTACTGAGTCCCACCTACAAGGCCCTCAGAACAGATGCCATTTGAAATGTTTTATTTTTTTCTTCAAGAACAAAATATAAACCCAGCTTCGACATCCCCTTATATAATAAGCCATTGAAACTCTTCAAATATTTACAAAAGATAGAAAATAAAACATAAATAAATATAACCTGCTGCTGCTGCTGCTTGTGAAAGACTGGTGCGGCCTCCCTGGAACACTTAAAACTGTAATCACTCACACTCCCTCTCTTTGAGAAGAGAAGAGAGAAGATTAACCCTAAAAAAGAAATCACAATGTCTCTATGGTCTTAGACAGCTCAGCACGGATAAAACTGAAAAATCTATGTTTAAGTGAGAAAATATAATAAAATCCAAAATGTCAGCTGCTCCACTGCTGGATAATGATCAGGAAAAACATGATCAAAGACAGAAAGATCTCTGTGGGACACATTTGACAGTTGTTATTGCTAAAAGAAATATAGCTTGATGGGCATGATTGGAAGTGAAGCCATTTCTTAAGTCCGTCCAGTGAGAAATACAGTGGAGCAGCTTTGTATGTAGAAATCCCTCTGTTGCAAAAACAGCAAACTATTATCTCATGTTCTGCAAGAGGAAAAAAACAGAAATCTGTTAACATAATTAAACGATTGGTGCACACTGACCCCTACTGGTTACTCGGGTGAGGACAAGCACAGACCTAAACGACCCCATAGGGAGCTTTGTATAAGAAATACAATTAGTATTTAAAGGAGAATTACCCATTAAAAATTCCCCACAGATGATACAGCAATCTTACAGCTTTTCAAATTTTAGACTCAGTCTAAATTATACATAAAACAGCAGGATTTTAAATGTGTCATTCCTTGTACAATCCCATCACTTTGAGTTTAAGCAGAAAGAAACAAGTTTTATGAGCAGAGTGCAAAAAGCAAACAATGGCATTATATGGCTTACTGAAGTGAAAATAATGTATCCTAGTGAAAGCAAGAGCAGCCTCTTCATCTTGCGTCAGTTTTTTTTTTTCTTCACAGCTTTCAAGAGTCCAGTCTTTAAGCCACAACGCTTAATCTCCATACCAGGTGGAGCAGCTGGAAACAGCACGGCATTTCCAGAGCAGGCACTTCAGTACTGGCTGTTCGGCTAACAGTCTGACAAGGGTTCAGATCAGGTATCTCTTACCGATTGGCTAGTTTGTGTGTTCTGGCCGCTCTCAGGCCTTGCATCACAGGCACATGCTGCAGCAAAAGTTGGGTGACCCTTTCAGTTGTCAGTTTCCAGAGACGCAAGTCTGTGCCCACAGTAATGATGAAGTCATCCAGACAGCTCTGATCCATTAAGGTACGATCCATCCGGAAGCTCCATGCAGGTCCACAGGGTGGTCTTATTATGCATCCAATACGCCAGTTCACTTTGAATTAATTCTACATGTTCAACTGTTGCCTGAAACAGAAAAAAGGGGTGATAAAAGAAATATTCTTACTACTTAACATAGTCCCTTCACCCGAACACCTTGTCAGATGTTTGAACATACGTGTGCGAGTGTGTGAAAACATGCAGGTTATGAGTTTCTGTTAAAGCTATTTATTATTTACAAAACCATCTCAATAACTTATGACGTGAACGGCACGGCAACACTATTAATACCTACCAGGAGAGAATGTCTGAAAATATATGTGTACTGAATATTAATTGATGAATTGTGTGAAAATGTTATACATGGGCTTAAAACATCATCTTCCTGGGAGCATCTTTTGGCTCTGTGAGCACATTTCATTTTTTTTGCCTTTGCACCTATGCACCCAATATCGTCTTGGAATATATAGACACTACCTTTAAGAATAAATTCTCGACAGCCTAGTCTGAAAGTGTAGCTTCAAAAAAGATGCCGCTTTGTTTTGTATTTTGTGCTGCACTGACACACTTCAGCAAAAACAGCGAACTCACCCTCGTCATCAGAGTCAAATCCAAAGAGGTTTGAGCACTTCTGCAGCTCGAGGTGACTCTGGAGATCCTCAACACTGTTGAAAGTCGCAAAACAGTTGGTGCATCGTTGTCTCTGCAGAGCTGTGCTGACCTTTGCCTGCTCAGGGGAGGGACTTCTCTGAGACGACGGGAAAATTGCCATCTTCCTTCGTTTCGGCATGGTGATGTACTTCTCATCCAGGTAAGCTGTGGGTGGCAGCCGCATGTACGGCCTCTTTCTGTACTCTGAAAGAGCTTCGTTACACACTGAAGATTTTACGTCATCTGTTGCTTTTTCATTTGTTTTTACACAATAACCAGGGTCGTCAATACTAGTAAACTGTGGTGTTGCTGCTAAAGGTTTTCCATCCTCACCTACAGAGCTCTCTGCTCCCATTGCTTTGACCTCAGTGAGTGGTTGGGCCTCAGTTTTTGACTTTGCAGACACAGATGAAACACTCGGATCTTTGCGTTTTTTCTTTACAGTCTTTATTTCACCTTCTTTATGAACTACCTTCCTTTTTGCTTTGCTTGGGTCTGAGTTTTTCGGCACATGAGATTTAATTGGCTTTTTTGTTTCTGTTGCCTTCGGCACATTTTGTTCAGTGGCAGTGGTTGGAGAGGTCATTTCATTCAAGCAGACAGCTGTGATGGAGACCTCAGAGCTGTTAAGTGCTGTGTCCGATGTTTCTTCTTCTGATTTTCCTTCCACATCACAAGATCCCTGTAATGCTGCTGCTGCTGCTTCCGCTTCCGCCTCAATCTGCTGGTCTACAGGTTTTGACTTGGTAGTTGCAGATGTTTTTTTGCTCTTGTCTTTGACCAGTTTTTTGTCCCCTTTTGTATTCACATCTCTGTGCTTCTTATTTGTCTTGCCTGAGTCCGGAGAAGCAGTTTGAGTCTTTTCTTTCTTTTCTTCTTTTTTCAGAAAGTTTGATTTCTTTGACTTTTCCTCCTTTGTTACTTTCTGCCTCGTCTCTCCTGAGGTGTTAGGTGCTGCAGTGATCTCATTTAAGCTGTTAGTTGAAACAGCAGGCGCAGAGTTGCTAGAGCAGTTTTGAGTATTTGTGTCTGTGTTTTCAGCCTTTTCTTTTTCCTCCTCATCCTCCAAGTATTCCGCTGCTGCTGCTGCTGCTTTGGCCTCAACCTGTGAGACAGCATCATTTAACTTTTTCGAGGCAGACTCTGCTTCTTTGACAGGACATTTTTTCTTCAACTTTGTGTGAGTGTTGCCATTTGTAATCTTGTGCTTCTTTGCCTTGCCGGAGTCTGAAGAAGCAGTCTGACCAAAATTTTCTTTAGGAGCTGGGCGTTTTTTCACTTTATGCAGTTTCTTCTTCTGTGTTTGGTCTGCTGCTGCGGGGGTCACTGGCTGATTTAAAATGTTAGCTGTCACAACAGATGTAGAGGTATTATGTTTTTGTTTAAGATGATTCTTATTAACCTGCTTGTTTACTGATTTCTTTGACTTTGTTTCTGCAGTTTTGACAAGATCTTGATCCTGCTGACTCTTGTCTTCTTTTAATTCCTTGCCCACAGTCGAGGTCTCTGCTGCTTTAGAGGAACCTGCAACCTGAGTGGCGCTCCTCTGATCTGTTTCACTTCTACTGTTTTCATCATGCACTGCTTGCTTTGACTTTGGAGGACGCCCTCTTCTTTTAAGACTTTTCGTGTTTAATTTGACCTGCTTTTTCCTGAGCCTGTGCCTCACATTGATATTGTGTTTCAGCAATGATGATGAAATGACTTTGTGACTTTTGAGTGAAGCCAGCGTTGTACCCAGCGTTGTACCCGTTTCTTTAACTTTTCTTAACATTTGCCGTGATCTCAGCTTAGGGCCAGCTCGCTGTGCCGATGTGTTCTTGTTTGAAAGATTTTTCAAGACATGTGAATGCTTCTCCTGTTTCAACAGAGATGCTCGTACAGTGGTGGGAGAAGCAGCCCTGACAAGTTTTCCCGTTGAGTTATGTGTAGGTTGTCCTCTTGACTTATGAGTAGCCTTTATGCTCAGAGTCTTATTTACAGCAGCTGTAGCAGTTTCATCTTTTGGCCTCTGATCTGTTGGTTTCCTCTCAGCCAGCCTGTTGTGTTTGTCACCTGTGTGCTCATTTGTCCTCTTGTCTGGTTTAGTGGATTTGGAAGCATAGTGCTCTCTTTCATGAAGGTTCAGTGCCCAGAGACAAATAAACAGTTGAGAACAGCCAGGGAGGCAGCACACTGCCTGCAGCGGACTGTGCCTCCTGGCATGGCGTCTCATTTCCATTCCAGTTTTGAACCTGGCAGGACATCCTTGATGAGGGCAAGGGTGCCGAGGAGTGAGTCTGTGCCTTTCAACGTGGTGCTGAAAATGTTTGAAACTCCACAAAACCCTCATGCAAATACTACATCTGCTGTTTCCAATACGGAACGCCAGTTCCAAAGGTTTGACCACACCATAGTGGTCTTCAAGAGCATGGTAGAGCAGTGCAACACGGTTTTTCGACAGGTCTGTAAACCAAGCACAACCATCCACAGGACAGCAAACCTTCTCTTGTAGCTGCACATTTTTCTCTTCAACAACTTTCCCATTGTGTTTAGAGGCCGTTTTTAAGACCTGCAGAGATTCTGTCTCCTCTATTTTGTTGTCGGTGGAACAACTGAAGTCTTTCTCAACCTGATCTGATGTTGCACAATCCAGCTCCATATCTTGGTTTTCTTGCAACCTAGGATTCACTGTTCCATCGCTCCTTGTTTCTAGTGAGACCTCCTGCTGTGTACGTTGCTGCTTAACTTCCAAGATTAAGGTGTCCTTTTTCAGTCTCTCAATCTCTTTCTTCTTACCAATATGCCCATTCACTTTGGGAACAGGACTTTTACTGCTAAGGTGCTTTGATGCGCTTTGTTTCTTTTCTTCTAAAGGTGGACTATCCACAGGCTTATCACTGGATCTTAACTTTCTAGATCCAGATGTGGTTGAATCTGGAAGGCTTAGTGATTTAGAACAGACAGCGGATTTCCTCGGCCTCCCACTACTCCGGCATCCAGAAGACATGTTTGTGGTTTTTGCTTTGGCAGAGGTCTTAGGTGTGCAGATATCTTTGGTCTCAGAGACCCTGTTTTCCTGGGTGCTGTTACCAGCTGACTCTTTACTCCTCTTCAGCTTCTCAATATGATCTGACAGGTGCATCATGGCCAGGAGGTCATCTTTGAACATTGTACCGCAAAACATGCACTCGTCTTTACGGTAATGGAACATGGCATGTGCTACAACGCGACTTCCCTTAAAGACCTTGTTGCAGAAGGTGCAACAGTATTCCAACTTGGATTCCTCTGACTCCATTGGCTCACTGTTCTCAGGTGTTTCTGGAGAAACATCCTGGGAGTATTCTTTCTTCCCTTGCACATCAGCAACGGCAGAGGCCCCCAGCTCTGGCACAGAGCAGCTGGAAGAAGTTTTTAATTTGTGAGGAACTTTAGGTTTACTGTCAGCAATTGACTCTTTAGAGACACTGTCTTCTGGAGCTGGTCGTTTGTGAGCAAGTGTCTCAGGTGCAAGTTCAGTAACCATTTCAGTGACTAATGTCAGAGCAGATATGTCATTTTTATTGCCCTGGTCTGTAGATTTGTAAGTAGTGACCACTGTTCCTCCAGGGCTTCTGTCAATTTCACAAGGCTGATGACCCTCTGAGGGTGAAATGTCCACCTTGGAAATGCTGCTGCAGACAGTGGTAAGCACCTGCAGAGACCCAGTTTCAGCCTGAGAGACTAGAGACTGTGAGGGTGTGGGATCACCACCTCCAATATTTGAAATGCTTGCAAAATTGGATGCTGGAAGGATTTCTTCAGTGACTGTCTGACTGCTGTCTGGAGTTGAGATCTGTGAAACCTCAGTTGAAGTTGCAGTTTTTGAAGTGTCTTTAATAGTTTTAGAAACCTTTTCTAAACTTGGGGATTGAGTCCCTTTACCTGCTGTTGGGGTTTGTGAGGCAAAAGTAACCTTCATCTCAACAGCAGACTCATCACAGAGCTCTCTTTTTTGAGTTTGCAGGACCTTGCCTAACACTGGGGCTTCTGTCACTTCATACACCTGTGATGGAATGGCAACTTTTGTCTCAGCAGCAAACGTTTCAGCTGGCTCCATTGTCTTGGTCTGTAAGAATTTTCCTGAGCCTTGAGCTTGAGGGACCTTCTCAAAACCTGGGGATAGAGCTGCTTTTGCTGCAGCTGGCGTCTGTGAAGCAACAGTGACTTTCATCTCAACAGCAGATTTTTCAGAGAGCTCTCTGGCTGAAGATGTCATTCTTGAGAGTGCTTTAGTACTTTTAACTTGAAGGTCTTCTTCTAAAACAGGGAATTCTGTAACATCAGCTGATGCTGGTGTCTGAACAGCAATTCCACCTTTATTCTCAGAGGCAGGATTTTGACATCTCTGTTTGTGTTTATCTTTTGGAGGACTTCCTTGCGCAGAGGAGCGTGTAATTGTTGATACCGAGCTCTGAATATTCAATCCGTTACCTTTTCCTTTCTGTCGCCTGGCATAGCAGTGCAACTGTTGCAGAAACATGGCTGCATCCCGTGCCCTAAGAATTACCTCTTTGCCATGCACAGTCTTCACAGTTTGGGGTGTGGCAGGATGCTTCACTGTGGGTTTGTAAAGAAGCACTTGAGGAACCCCTCTCTGTCTGTTGCAAGTGTCCTCAATAAAGGTACCCATCAGTTCATTGTCTGGTAGGGAGAGCTCAAGAATTACTTGTGGAGGGGGGGCAGATTGAGCACACTCCGTTGAAAACCCTCTCTGTTTGCTGTTTTCTTTTGCCAGGAAATGAGAGTTTACTGATGATTTGTGTTTTGCATTGCTCTTGATCTGACCAATATCAGGCCTCTTTTCGACAGATGGTTGATGGTGCTTTTGATGTTTCTGCCCATGCTTTTTTATCTTCGGGGGAACATTATTTTCTTCAAGAGTCCCTGAGTCTTCCATAAGCCACTTGGGTTTTCTAATCCTCCGTTTTGGTGGATTTTTCTCTGAAAGTCGTGTCGTGCGTCTAAATTCTCCATAACCCCCATTGTCCTGTAGTCTGTCCAGCTGCCAAAATGATCGCCTTAAGGGTTCAGATGATGCATCCTTAAATGGTCGTGACCCTTGGTTGCCCTTTCTCTTTACAGTGTGGTCAACATTTAGCCGTGTTTTGCCTGGGCCCACCTTTAACTTTTTGGATGCCATGTCAG
Organism: Datnioides undecimradiatus; assembly: GCA_008933995.1. Classification (NCBI taxonomy): domain Eukaryota; kingdom Metazoa; phylum Chordata; class Actinopteri; order Lobotiformes; family Datnioididae; genus Datnioides; species Datnioides undecimradiatus. The sequence goes on from WARS01000038.1 coordinate 5,011,305, forward strand.
GGTCCTCTTTATGGTGCCGCCTCTTAGTTGCTGCCTGAAGTACCCTCGGCCTTCCTTTCGGACATACTGGTGTGCTTGATAGGAAAGCAGGTTCTTTGGTGCAATAGTTAAGGATCCACTTGTCCTCCATAATTTCCTCAAGGGCAGCACTAACCACCTTCTCACTCATCAGCTTCAAACAGTTGGTCCGCAAAGCAATGAGGTTCCAAAATTCTGGGTCAAAATACAAGTCCTTTTTTAAGACCTGAAGAGAGACAGAATATGTTTCAGTCTTACAATATGAGTAAGGAAAGAAATATTGTAATGTATGAATGAACTAAATTACTCATTACTGAAATTACTACTTAAGAATCCTAGATGATGTGTTTTCTTTGTCATGCTTTGCGCTACCTGCAGGGTTTCAAAGCGAACATGATTCCTGATAGGGCTGTACTCCACGTGGTACTCCTGGTCAGGATGCATGTAAAGAAGGTACACCATTTTGTAGGCCTCAACAGTGCGTTCCAGGAAGAAGACAAGAAGTGCACAAGCCCGACAAACCTCCAGGTCATTCGGTAGTAAGCCTGCAATGGTTTTGTAGATTAGGGACTTGGTGATGACATCACAGGGAAGGCAAGACTCCAAGGCATTAGCACAAAGCTCCACGCAGAACTGGATACCATCTTCACCAACCTAGTGAGATACAAACAAAGTTCTTAGTTAAATATCCAATTTAATACATTCAGAAACATTTTTTTATATTCAAAATTTCTGTCTCACTTCTTGCAGTATGGCTCTGATGAATGGGAAGATTGAGTTGACATTGGTGGCAGACCGCATCAGCTGGCGACTCTCCTCAAGTAGAGCTTGCTTGGATGTTTTCAACCGACTATGAAGTTTACTCCATACAAAGACAAGCTCACTGCAAAGATATTGCTTCATTAAGTAGGTAGGGTAAATTAGGGACCCTTAACAGGCCTTGGTTTATGTAAACTGACTTCTCATTACATTAGCATCAACGTGAAGTTTCCTTACCACAGATAGTACATGTCACCTCTGCAGAGCTGCTGGGAGAGGAAGGCTCGGCTGAGTGCTAGAAGGATCTCATCTGTTTCCTCACATTCCAAAATACAGATGATGTCAATTGCATCTTTACCATTAAAATCAGCCACCTATAAAAACACAATGTCCAGCCAGGGTATTGGTTTAGTGATCGAGATTCTGTTGCATAAAAAATCCAGCAAAGTTATGTTGTAGCCAAGCGACAGCTGCCAGTACAGACTGAAAGATTTTCACCATCTGACTGAAAGATATGCTGGTCTTCGGCATACAACACACCACCCACCTCTTTCTGTAGGCGGTCATGCTGTGAAGTTTTGAAAAGCCACGTGAGGTAGACCTGGAGGAAGAACAAGTGTTGTCCTGTTGTGGGATGCCAAGCACAACACTTAGCCAGGGCCATGGCCTCACTGACCCGCTCACAGGATAAGAGGTAGCGCACCCGAAGCTCGAAGAACACTGGCAGCTCAGAGCTGACGCACTCATCCACTGAGAAATAGTCAAACCACAAGAGAGAAAGATATAGTCTTACTTTACACTGACACTGCTAAAACTTCAAAGATTATTAGAGGGGTATCTTTCTCACACATAAGTATTCAGATAAACTCTGGTTTACATTTACAATTCATAATGTGCTGTGGAGAAGCATGAATCCAATTCAGCTCCACACTGGAGACCAAGTCTTGGTTTATGGCTCAACAAGAAGTTTTATCCAACAGATATATGTGGATAATAAGGATTATTATCCATATAATAGCAACTGAACATAGAAATCAATAATATTCACTGAGCAATACAGTCAACAACAACTAAGCGAGGAAAACTGCGAAGACACACACAAAATGGTTGCCAACCAACTGACAGAACTGGCTCAAGTTTGCAGGTAGCCTTTAGAAAAAGTGCGATTAATTGGATACAGATCAGCCATGAGTGACTGCCAAATCTAAGGCAACATGTTAGTTTGTCTGGTCAACACTTTGAAAAGTAATGACGTCAGTGTTGGGCACGCTACATATGTGTACCGTGTTACTTACCTTCACTCTGAGGTAAGCTGGACTCACTGAGAATTGCCTGTAAGGCTGGACAGGCCCATGGCCCGCCAACCTGAACCAAACGCTCAACCTGAAGTAAATGAACATTCTGATGCCTGGCAAGGGCCAAATAACATTCCTGAAAAATAATAATGAGAAACGGTTTCTTAAATGGATGGGCCAATAAATGCATTTTTGCAACATCATCCTGATTACAATTTCTTAACAGTTTAAAAGAAATCAACTATATTATATGTTTTCTCATCGTACTGCAGAGTGGATTCTTGCATTTCACCTGGAATGTAACAGTGAAGTGTTTTAGTGGCTCCTGATGCAAGGCCTTCTGGTCAAAGAAGAGCAGCAACTCAAAAACACTCCTGTGAACAGATCAAAACTATTTAACTTCTGTCTACAAACCCAAACTTTAAACAATTTTAATCTACTTTCTGACTTAAACTTATGCACCTACCTTAACCTGTGCATTCACTGAAATATTAATTATTTGTGCTGATATAAAGTTGTGGATAAATAGGCAGAGAAATGTACTCAAGTGAAAAGCAGAGGGGAAACCCTTGGGCAGATGCAAAGGAGTTTTAAGTAAACTGATAAATTTGATGTTTATGCCTAAATTTTTAGTTATAAGTACTGCTTAACTAACTTGTACTCACATGAGGGATAACTAGGACAAATTATATAACAGAAAAATAGGTGTGTATCACTTTTATGGAGAACTCATTACTTAAAATATCACACACACACACCACTTGACTGACATAAGGATGAAACCAGCAGCTATTCACAGCTGTATTTTGCTTCTGCCATTCACCTCTGCATATAGGCTCTTTAAATTTGACTTATGTGACTGAAAACTATTGTATAGTATATAGTCAGTGTGAGTGGCAACAACAGCATTTATAAATGCCTCGTACCACTTAGAATACCATTTAGCAAAAATAAGTAAAGATAATTTCTTTCACTGTAATTGCTGTTACCTAGTTGCTTTCAGTGAAATCACTGGCATTTAGTTAAATTTAGTAAAGGGAGGTCGGTGTACTTACAAGGCCAGACTACTGAGTGTGTGGAGCACATGATCACAGTTTAATGTGAAGAAGGTAGAGGCTCGCGCAAAGTAGCGAAGAGCCAGCTCAAGAATCCTGAGCTGAGGCAATGGCACCTGCCAGCGAGAGGCATACTCCTCCACCAGCTGCACAGAGAAAAGGTGAATCAGAAGCAAGTCAAAGACAAAATTGCAAGACAATTAAGTGTATAACATTTAGCACGTTTAAATCTATGGCATTACATGATAATGCAACAGGTACGAGGCTCAGCCAAATGGCACCGATTAAGTGATACCAATACCAAACAAGTAAAATGGCATCAATAAGTCAATCAAGAGAAAAATCAACATTTTTCTCAATTTTGTGACCTTTTCTAGACTTAACGATTAATCAAGTAATTTGCAGATTTATCGATAATTAAATGATAATTAGTTACAGCCCTGCAGCAAATACTTGCCTTTGTATGTAACATTAAAAACCAAGCAACTACCTACTGAACGATTAAAGTGCAACAAACAATACATCGGAATAACAAGCAGAATGAGTCACACGGTTCTTAAAAACAACCAAAATATGACACTTAATGCTGCTGTCAGTGGACCTGTCAAATCCCTTGAAACACAGCGTGCTTATATTGCCCTCTAGTGGTGAAGATCTGATAATTCACTCTTGTACTGTACTGGAATCTTGTGAATGTTACTGTCAACAATGATATTCTCAGCCCTTTGTCCAATCAGTGCATCTTCAGTTCACTTCATACATTGGATCCAAATGCTCTTTTGCCAGATTAAAACACCTTCATGGATGGACCCAAGCAGTGTTTTTTATACTGAACCAAAATATTCAAATTTAAAGTTTGAGTGGCATGCCAATAATCCAGTAGCAACATATCTAGTAATATATTGGCTTTGTCTGCAGACTAGACATTTTTCGCTGTATGTATTTAGGCAGAACCTTGTTTGTGACTTCTGGTGTAAGATTTACCAGAAAAGACTCTCAATTTCAATTTAAATGCACTTTTCCACGAGACGCAGTGGATAATTTTACTCCTCAAAGCGCTGTGTGGTTTCGGTTTGTGAGGACATCTTGTGACACCAGAGAATATATTATCTATTATTGCAGCAGTACATCTACATGTCCCTCTGCAACTGGGGGGTGAGCCACCATCAAAGTTGGACTTTATGGCAAATGTTTAATAATGAAGGTTATTAATCGTTGGCAACCTTTAATTGGAGATTAGCTAATGTTAAGGGAGTGCCTTATTAATAAGATGAATATCAAATGTGTCCTAGACGTACAAAAAGTTATCCAATTGGATTGGTAAACATTCAGTGTACCAACTGAGCTAACTTACAGGTAATATCTGGGCTAGCTGGGCAGCTGGCTTAGACGATTAGCCGAGCTAGCTTGTTAGCTATCCAGTGAACAATTATTGTCAAAATATGACTGATTTATATGCTCTGACGGTTCTGTAACGTCACCCAGATCCGATTATGGGTTATCTGACATAAGAATGAACAGACGTTACGGCAATGTCTTTGTTTTTAGAGGGACAACGACTCGTTAGCTAGATGCTAACGTTCCTCACCGCTAATGCTAGCCGTGCAACGGCCAGTTCTGGGGGAGGGGAGTCGGCTAACATATACGCTCTTATCTTCGACAACAAGCCTGACACCAACTTTGCCGCGGCTCCTTACCTTGCAAAAGTCAGAGCAGAACGGTTTACTGTCGATTCGCAATTCATCATTTGTGTAGCGGCTCAACAAACTCTGTAATTGTTTTTCAAGCCCCTCTAACTCGTACACACTGCCCTCCTCCGCCATACTGCCCGTCTAGCCTTCCTCGTAGCATCTACCACACAACACATACATCGCCACGGTCAACGACTTGCTGTGACAGCGCTGATTGGATACTGCCAACGTAAAGGGGCTCGCTCCTTTTAAGACCCGGCGTGCGCCGGAGCAGAGCTGGTTCGAGCGGAGTTCGGGCTCTGCAATTAAAACAGATTTCCTTTAATGAAGCCCCGCCGAAACGGCATTACGAGGAATTCGTACATGCGCCACAAACCACATGGCAGACACAAACACAGTGTTAATGACTGATAATGATTGCGTTCACGTCCCATTGTATAAACTTGGGACGGGAAAAATGAAGCTGGTAGTTCATTAAAAAACGCAAAAATATGTTAATCAACACGTCTGCCACTAATATAAGAACTTATTTATGCATCTTATATTTTATCATCAAAATATGCATATCATCAGTTGTCAAGTGGCGTTCAGGTGCACTATGTAAACGTGCACAGCGTGCATAGCTCTCTATAATAGACAGTAAAATAATAAGATAAATACGAAATACTCTGATCAACCTTAAATAGATTAAAGCTGAGGTTCAACCTTAACCTGTTTTGTCTCTAAGTAATGCCTGCTTATGTGGACGTCACTTATTAGCAGTTAAACTAAACAGTATTTTCTCCTAACAGTTGTTGTTAAATTAGAAGGCTAGTCAAAGGCTTGAAGGAAAAGGAGGGAAAATTAAAAGCAAATTGTAAAATGGGAACAGAATACCTCCTTGGCCTTTAGTACTGAGGCCAGCAGAGGGAGTCAAACAGCCACAAACTTCCTTTAACCTTTATTTAAAATCATACATTCATTAAAGAAAAATGATGCAATACAAAACATGTATCTCAGACACAGCTAAGATTAAATAGTCAAGATAACTTTACAGTTACATCACAGGGATTGTGTTGTCAGAGCAGAGAGAAAGAACAGTACATATTTTTTGAGAAATCTGATTACTTTGTATGCATTTCATTTTCTATGCGTACACATACACAAATGAAAAAAGCAGCACATAGTGAGCAATAGAAAGAATAATATCCTTACATACAGCGCTCTACCTGTTGATCTTGATATATGAGATTAATGTGTTTATTATTCAATGCTTTATTTCTGATGTTTGATTGCTTCACAAGGCAACGGTGTAATAATCATGTGCTTTCCATCAAATAAAGTAGCAACACCGGCCTCTGTTTAAGACTGATACAAAACAAAACACATTCTACAAGTCATAAACTTAAAAAATTGTCTTCAGCACTACAAGCAAATATCTTAAGTGATCAGTTGCTTCAGAAAATAAGTAACCCTTTCGCAAGTTGATATCTTAGCACATTTTTTTTCTTATTGTACTTTAAGACTCAAGTTCAAACAAAAGAAATGAATCAATATATTTAAAATGAAAAAAAAAAAAAGGCTAACCTAAATCAAAACTTCATCTTTGACAGTTGTTGACCGAACCTGTCACTGTGATAGGGTCGAGAAACGCCTATGTGTGTACTCCATTTTAGTTCAGCTCATCAGTGGATTCGGACATGGATCGCTCTCTCCTTTCCCGGCCAGTGACGAAGTTGAGCAGGTCAACGGCTGTCACCACGCCGAACACCATCTGCTTCAGACTCGGAGAGCCGTCCGTCAAGTCTGGGGGAAGAACAGCGTGGAAGAAGGCTTGGTCAAGATAATGAAGAAGATAAACGAAAGTGGTTGGTTGTATTTAGTTAATTCAGCTCTCTGTGGCTAATTCTACACTAAGACATTGGAGAAAGAAAATGCATGAGTCTACAGCCTTTATAAATTATATTGGAAACTACTTTAAACTATCCTCAATGTCTGGAAACTGGAAATCAAAACAGTTAGCTTAAAAGCTACGGTGTTCTTGAGAGTTAAGAGGAACTGCAGACTCCTTCCACATTACTCATAATTATTTGGTGTATTATTATTGTAAAACTGTTAATTAGTGCATTTTCAAGTTGTTCTCAAGTTCTTTTTAAGAAAGCTTTAAAACAATCCTTTGTTCACTTATTATATCACAACACCATCTGCCAAAAGAAAACAGGTCAAAAGGCACATGTGAATGTGTAACGAAATAGACTGGTAATGATATTTTCAGTGGGTCTCACACTCCTCTCACATTGCATGAAAAATAAAGCATGTGACATGTCACATTGCTGGTCAAAGTGGAACAAAGATATACAAATTAAAAATCAGGCAATCTGCATCAGTAGCTAAGACTTTTAAACTATATGTGTGAGCAAAATCAAACGTGGCCAGTGAGTTAATAAAAACAATTACACAATATTTAAAGATCAGTCTCTCCAGCCTCGATCGGACACGCTTCCCTTGAGCAGCGGTCATTTTGATACAGCGGCTGAAGAGAAGAGGAAATGTTTATAAGTGCTACAGATTTAGAATGAATTAATGTAAACGGTGTTGATGTTAGCTCATTTCCTATTTAAGATGAGGCTCTAATATATTACTACATTGTGTAATTATCATGAAATAAGTTCTGCTTTTTAATGTTCTTCAACCATGTTGTGCACTTGTTGTCCATAACAGTGCAGGGTTTCCTTTCTACCACTGGGGGGCAGCAACGTTGTTGCCTTCATCAGATTTTTGGGCGGAAGAAAGATGGCCTGGGTGCTCAGTCAAATGGGAGCATATAAATATAGGAAGTGTGTGTAAGAGTATGACAGCTTGCATGTTTCTGAGGATGTTGCACTTACATTGGATCTGTTCATGCACCACCAGGGCAAAGTGGTCAGTCTCCAGGATCCGGGATAACTTTCCCAAATTGTCGGTCAGACGGATCTAAGAACACATGAAATTAGTAAATAAAATGATTGGTATTAATAATTAACAGAAACAAACATGTAGCATATGGTGTATACAATATGAGAAGAAAAAAAACAAGAGGAATACAAATACTGGATTATTTCCAACTCCAAAAGTCATAAAACAGTTTCATTATCTAATCATAGTAGCTTGGCTGACAGATTATGGCCTTCTGGTTTTACAATCTATTTTGGACCAAATCCAGTCAAAACATCACAACTGGACCTTATTTACAGCCTTCTCATCTGGAGATCCTCCCCCAAACTGGTTTGCCTCATTGGCTGCGGCTGTCAGCCAATGAGAATTAGGAATTTAGTCTTTATTACTTCAAAATATTCAGCCACAAACCTTTAACTTAAAAAGAATCATTCAATAATTCAATTTTTCTGTGAATACAAAAGCCATTAGTGGCGATGTTAAGGCTGGTGTCTGACCTGTTTGAATTGCTTGTAGAGCACTTTGCTGACTGGGTCTGACAGCTTGATCTTCCCTGCCAGAACACAGGCCAACATGTTCCCCAAAGTCACCATTCCCAGGATTAAACTGTACACACACACACACACACACACACACACACACACACACACACACACACACAGGAGAAAGTTAAGCCAATGCAGAGCACAATGGGATACAGAGTAGTACCGCAATAACACCAAAAAGGGATTCTGATGTGCAACATTTCGGTTTAACATTCAGACACTCACCCAGCCTCATCCACCACAGGCGCCTGGTCAAAGCCCTTCTCCTTGAGGATCTTGATGGTCTTCTGACAAGACACTGTGGGCAGGACGGTAAGGGGGGCCGACAGGTTCAGGCACTGCAGCTTCAGGTTCCACCACCTGAGGGACGGGGAGAAATGAGAGGGTCTCAAACAGAGGGAGATTTTTTTTTTTTTTTTTTTTTTAAACAAGAAGTAAGGAAACGCGTTTTTAAATACATACCATGGTTTTTTCACCATGAGGTCTTCCTCACTCAGGAAGCCCTTCTGAACCATCCACTTGTCGTTCAGGAACTTGGACCTTGACGTGAAAGTCAAACAAGTCAAACAATCTAGTTACTGCTGCTTCAACTGTGAAAGTTTGTTTAAATGTCAGTAAAACCTCACTTGAACCTCAATTACAGAAACAGACTGTATGCTTATCTGACATGCAGGGATTCTCACATGTAGTTGCGGATGGAATCTGGCAGGAGGACCACACAGCGCTGACCCTCCTTCAGCTCTTTGGCGACATTAACTGCAGCTGCCATGGCTGTGCCAGAGCTGCCTCCTGTTACAGAGCAATGCAGAAGGCAATGTGGCTTCAACTCATACACATTAAGTAGGTCTGAATTACCCACCTCACCCAAACGCCTGAACTTACCGCAGAGAAGCCCCTCCTCTCTGATCAACATGCGAGACATGTTAAAGGACTCCTCATCGTTTGACTTGTACCAGGTATCAATTACCTAAAAAAAAACAAAAAAAGGTTTAAGACAGATGTACATGTAGTGGCTGCGAGTCAGGAAAATGTTATACCAATTGAGGAAAAGGGCCCCTGGAACTCACAGATCTGTCGAGAACGGTGGGGATGAAGTCATACCCGATGCCCTCCACTTCATACTGGGTCTTATCGGTCTTGTTAAGCTCCTCAGGTTCAGCCAGGATGGAGCCTTCTGGGTCAACACCAACAATCTGCACACAACAAATACCGCTCATAAACAAAGAATGGCTCACGCCACCTGCTTTCAGCTGAGAACGGTTACGATAGTTTCAGTACCTGAAAACACAAACTAAGAAATACGATCTTTCAAAAACAGCAATCTGTCCCGTTTGTCCACTTACTTTGATGTTAGGGCATCTTTCCTTCAGTTTGCGAGCGATACCTGTGATCGTCCCTCCAGTGCCTGCTCCTGCCACCAGCATGTCTATTTTACCTGTTAGGAGAGGATGCGTCACATACTTTCAGAGGTTTAATACTTTTTTTTATAGATTTACTTGTTATGAAAGTGTGATCTGTAAAAGATGTTCATACCGTCGCATTGCTCCAGGATCTCCTCAGCAGTTGTGTCATAGTGGGCCAGAGGATTGCTCGGGTTACGATACTGGTCCAAGATATGAGAGTTGGGGATCTCGTTTTTAAGGCGCCAGGCAACACCCACGTGAGACTCCGGTGAATCGAAGCGAGCACTGGTGGGTGTGCGGACAATCTCAGCTCCAAGAGCTCTCAAGACGTCCACCTTTATGGAGAACAAAGTATTAATTTGTGCATTTTTGTGTCGTCTTCACAGTCACAGTTGTGGGTGCATATAAATGTTATCAGTTCTACAGTACCATGATTTGTCCTTATTGTAGCCCTACATTAAAAATAGAAAAGCCAATGTGCAAGTTTAGCTTGCCCATTAAATAAATACCAGCCTTCTTCACTTTTTGTGCACTTGCTAAGCTTTTCTGTGTAATGCAAAGAAGTTCACAGCAGGAAACAGGTGCACTTCTCCTGTAGTGAATCTGAGTAGTGAGCTCAGCCTCCAGAGACAAAACAGAAAACCCACAACACTTTCAGAAAATAGGCATCACCACCAGTGGTGAAAAATCAAAGTTATGCCCTGCCTGTCATGTCATTTGTGGACTTAAATGGACTGAGGGTCACCTTCTCCATGCTCATCTTCTCAGGCATGACAATGATGCAGCGATAGCCTTTCACAGCTGAAGCCAGGGCTAATCCAATTCCTGAAGAACAGGAAAAACAGAAAAGACCACACACACAGGTTTTACAACACAGATGCTTTCAGTTAAAACACATACTATTAATCAATTTTAGAACTTCTCCCTCACAAGAGCAACACATAATGCCCACAAGCACAAACACATGCAGTGAATTACCTGTGTTTCCAGAGGTGGGCTCTATAATAGTGTCTCCAGGCTTGAGGATGCCAGCTCTCTCAGCGTCCTCCACCATCCTCAGGCTGATCCTGTCTTTCACGCTGCCACCAGAATTGAAGAACTCACACTTGGCCACTACAAGCACACAAGAAAATGGGTTCATTTAGGGTTGCATTACAAGATACGTTGATGAGAGTTGATTCTGGGAGGTGAAATAATGCAATGGACCCATAACCACCTTCATTTGTTCCAGTTATAATCTTACTCTTTATGAACTCAATCCATCTCATACCACCAACCGTGTGTTTACATGGTATCAATGAGTCAAACACACAATCAACAGTTACAAGTTCTGTCTACCCTGAGTACACGTCTTGACTTGAGTGCTCAGTGACTCACAGATTTCACATTTGAGTCCAAACACTTTGGGGATCTTGTTGATGCGCACCAAGGGAGTGTCACCAATCCTGTGTAAGATGTTTGGTAGAATGGCTGGAGCAATAGATCTGGGAGGAGGAAGTGAGAGGGAACATGTTGCAACAAAGAGAAACACACATTTGAGACACTTGTTTGCATTTGAAAACATACAAAAAAACAATACATCACTAACGTTAAACTTGTTTTTCCTGCTACCACAGCAATCAAGAGTGTTTGTTTGTTAAGTGCCACTCCCTAGGGACTTTGTTCAAACTGGTTTAAAACAACAAAGTAATCTTGATATCACGCAACGACACATTTGACTCCCAAACACAGTGTAGTCAGGCTAAATTCGACCATCAGACTGACCTAGAAATTTGTGGATGAGGAGAGTCGTCTTTTGAGGCTCCCAGGCTCCATTTGCAGCGGCTGGGAAGGTCAGGCCGGATCCATTTCCTCTCAGCACTGGGGTTCTTTGTGTTGATCTGAATGGTTCTGTTTGCCTCTTCAGGGACTTCCATCGCAGGAAGCTTATCAGCGCCGTTCAGGGGGAATGAACTCTCCCGGAGTTTGCCTTCTCCGTTGGTGTGGTTGAGCAGTTTGGCAGCATGAGGGCACACGGGTCCCTTAACAGTGGTTTCTTTGGAGGAGGGAACTGACGGCATGGCTTACCCTGGAAAACACAGAGCCACGTATTAATGCTTGACAATTCTTATGCAGATAAGGATGTGATTTTTTTTTCCTGATTATGAAATTTGATTTTTGGTTCATTCTTTGGTTAGAAAAGATTCTCAAGGATCCAAGATATGATGCAATCATCAGATTAATATCAGAAAGACTGTCACAGTGATGGACTGACAGACTAACAGGCTAAACATGCATCTTGAAACTTTGCCTAAATGAAGCGATTATGTAACTCAGAAAATATCTTATCAAAAGTAATCAAGCATGAGTAGAAACCTGAGCTTGAAACACTGAGCCACTCTTTTCCTTTCTTCATTTAATGCTGAGTCATATCAGCACTGGCAAATAAAGCTTTGTCATGCTTAACGAGGTGCTTTAGCATCACACACTGTTATTCCGGACATCCCTTCACACCCATGCTGTTCACACACTGTGCCTTTCTTGCACACATTCGTAACGACCCACTTTCACATCGTCATGATGAACAAACAAGTGCTTTCATCACTGCCACTTGAGAGAAGTGAGAAACTGAGAGAATAGCAATGAATAGCATGTCTGTCTGGTCAAGCATTTGCCAAAACTGCATCATGCAGTCACAATTGGTGCGAATTGGTGTGAAATGTGTTTGAAAACACACAGTAACGACAGACTTTTACTGAGTTAAGAAAAGAGATTAACGAGCGAAATACTTGTCATTTGTATGAATTTAGTTTACATTATCATTGTTCAACATGTGACTGGCCATTACCAGTTATGAAATGTTGTAAATGTCACAAATGCATAACTAAATGTTAAACATTATCCTAAACTGGAGTTCAATACCGCAGGGTGATACATTATACCAGTCTATACCAGGACCAAAGAGGAGATATAAATCGGGGGTTTGCCTGTTAGTTTGGTTAATAAATTTGGTTATTATCTATGTAGCTCATGGGTCAACATGAATTTAAGTCATAAAACCTTGCAAGACCAGACCAGACAGTTATTCTTGGAGGTAAATCTGAGGTTCAGCAAACAACAATATAATAAAAGGATGAATTAGGTAGATTTAAAAAAAAAAAATAAAATAAATCAGCAGCTATATTGGTAATTTAGCCTTTTTCCCCCCATTACCTTTCAGGCAAAATTGCAGAAAAAGTCACAAATGGGCAAAAATGCACAGATCAATTAATCAGTCAATGAAAGTTAAGATTAGTTGCTAGAGACTGCTCCATAAAACTTTGAAGAAATCACAAAGAATTAGGTGCCACATTTAGCTCAATATCCATTTGGTTTCTCCACTGCCCGCTGGAGGTGACAGCAGCTGAACCTTCACTAATGAACAGTGCACACACTGAGGCCAGCTGTTAAAACCAGGGCCCCTCTTTGACGCCAACTGAAGTCCAGACAATGTCCACAAACTGAACAACCAGCTACATCCCCTTAAGCAAACAGCTCTGCATGGGAGAGCGGACTACCACACGATATGTTGCTTTAAAGTTTGTGACGCACTGGAAAATAAAAGGTCCTGCAAGCTTTTACTCCCCTGTACAAGAACGGCCACTGCAAACAGAGAATGCAAATAAATGTTTACTTTTCTTTTTTTTTTTTTTTACCCCTTAACCCACCTGACTATCTATTCTCAAAATAATAATTAAAAAAAAATACAGAAACCAATTCTCTGTGTTAATTATTCTTTCCTGCCCCCATATAACTTAAAGTCTTGATATCAAAACTTCGCAGCAGGTGCTTATAAAGGCTACAACGGCTGTGGTGAGTGTGAGAAAGAGTAGGTGGTATGTTCTGGCCTTGCAGGGTCCAGCGGGGCAACATGATCCTCCATGAGTGCACATGTGGCATCAAGCTCAGGCTGCAAGACAGAAAAGACTTGCAAGGGGATTTAACTGTGGCGAAACTCTTCGTTTAATATGCCACACTAATCATCAAGAATCAAATCCTTAAATACCTACCAGGCTGGGAAAAAGGTCCAAAAATCACCTGATCTGAGCCTGGCAGCATCAAACCCAATCTCATGAAAAATCCCTGTAATATTCTTACCTGATCAGACTTTGTTATCTGCTTAAGTTGTGGCGTTTCTAATCTCCTTTGGTATGTTCAGAGCTCTCAAAGGATAATTACTACTGTGCACCAGCCCTTTATAATTTAGGCATAAGTGTTGGTGCGTCTATTGCTCTGCCAGCAATAAACAAGACCAAAGTATCAGCTGGGCAAGCGCACAAGAGGAGCAGACTACAGCTGCTCACTCAGCCATAACAAATGGTGGGCCAAATGTGAAAAGCAGGAATGCTACTGGTGTAAAACTGCAGGCATGAACTCCTGAAAACCAACCACGGTTTGGTCAGGAAGATCACTTCCATGTCAGGAGGTGCTATTAATGATAGTAGATAGTCTACTAGTTGATCAAGAGTAAATTAACAGTCAACTTTCTTGCAAAAATTAATTTACATTGGCTGATTTTCATTGTCTTAATATATAATGAATTAGATATTATGTAAACCAGTGTTAGACTAAATAATTACTCAAGAAAATAGCTCAGTTACAGAGCGATGAATGACAAACAATATTTTGATAATCGCACTGTATTACTTTGATAGTTTAAGATCAGAAATGCCCCCCCCAAAAATCTCTGGCTCAAGTTTTTCAAATGTGGATCTTTGCTGTTTTAGTTTCAGACTAAATATGTTTTGTTTTGCAGATTAAACCGCCGAGCGCTAAATAGATTAAATAAAGGGCACATTCATCGTTAGTTGTAGCTTTAACGCGATGCTTACATTATACCGGGAAATATGTTACTGTTAGCGAAAGCATCCAATAGAAGGAAAACTGTATGGCAGAATGAAGGAGGCTTATAATAATACAAATTACTGTGAAGAGCTAAATCACCAAGAGAAACACGATCCAGCAACCAAATAAACCCGTGACACCTTAACAATTATCACGGTAAGCATAAACATTCACATAAAAAATAAAGTAAATTATGAGGAAACTTACAAAACCAAATTAGCTTGCAGATAGTCAAAAAATGATCAACGCAGTTGAGATATTGCATCAGAAACGGCGTCAACGCAGCCGCACTCAGCGCACGTGCATTAACGCATTGATTTTACGTCCCTTTCGGCTAACGAGCCGAAAGGGACCCTGCCAATACTCACTCACCTTAGGAGCTAAATGTGGCCCAAAACGTGTAAAAAAAAAAGTCACACACGACCCCGACGTCCAACCGTACCCAGGGCAGCACCTCGGAGTGAACAACTTCCGACCAAGACCAGTGTTTTCGTGACGAAACACGTGGACCAAACTGGGAGGTCGTAAGCATAGTTTTAAGGCTTGCTCTGATTGGCTGCGGCGAGGGCGTGTGATTGGTGCGCTCAGCTAATCGGGGAACAGATTTCTCAATAAGGGTTTGGGAAAAACGCTGTGTTAAAGTTGTCCGCACCATCTGTTTACCTTTTATTGACCAAACACGTACGGCACGGACTTTGACGCGTGTGACATCTTTAGAGCTTCTCATGAGTCATTTGTAACCCCCGAAATATTCATACAACCAGCGAGGAAATTAATATATGCACGACAAAAAGGTAGATACATATTTAAAAGTTACATCTGACACAATGTTAGCAACATAATCCAACTCATTATTAATCTTGTGTTTAAAATTCCAGATTTGCTTCTCAGTGTGATTATTATGAATTAATGTCATTACCAGCTGTAATCAATCAGTTATGTATGACCAATAGTTAAAAATGAGTTTGAGAATAATAAAGCATGGTGGGACTGAACGGGTTGAAAAATAATTGCGACCTATTTTGGTAGGTTAGTAATAAAGTAACCGGTGAGTTATTTCCAATTTCAATAATAAAATAGTTCCAGGAATGGGACGGGATGATTAGATAACCACAATGTTAGATCTCAAATTAGACACAATACAATAGTGAATACTGGCCTTCTTATCGACTTCTTTTAAAGCAATCATAAACATAGAATGAAATGCAAACAATAGATAACTCTATGCAATTCCTTGCCACAAGTCCTCACCAACTATCCAGACTTGCTTTCCATAGCTGCATACA
Organism: Datnioides undecimradiatus; assembly: GCA_008933995.1. NCBI lineage: Eukaryota > Metazoa > Chordata > Actinopteri > Lobotiformes > Datnioididae > Datnioides > Datnioides undecimradiatus. The sequence continues at coordinate 5,027,133 of WARS01000038.1, forward strand.
AATGCTGCACACATGCATGCTTTCGTTTGTAAATCATCTCAACAAAATAAAGTGGATGCTCATATAAGCGAGTGGTGCCAGTGCAGAATTACAAATCTGTTTTATTGAGAAAGCGACACAAGCTTGTCTTAAAAAAAGGGAATAAAAGAAAAACACTTTGAACAATTGACCAAAAAAGAAAATAACTTTGTGATCACTGCTGGGGTGAAGGGGGAGGGGTTTGTTAGGACATTGGGTCAGTCTTGGCTTCCTTCAGAATCTTCCAGAGCGCTCTCGGTCCCTCGACCGTCGCCTCTCACGATCCCGCCGTCGGTCCCTGGAGCGGGACCGTCGTTCCCGGGAGCGCGAGCGAGAGCGGTGCCTGGTGGGACGCAGGAAAAGATTCATTTGCAAATTTAAACTGATTTTAAAAGTGAAATATCAATGTTTCACTTGTAAAATTGCCCCTGTATACCTTTTCCTGCGCCGGCCATACAACTCCCTTCGAAGTTCCCGTGATATGGGTTTCAGGTGCATGAAGTTGCAGAAGCCACCTCTGGTGCACTCACTGTAGGAAAACAGTACATGAAGGGTTAAATGTTGCTTGGCTTGCGTTTGGTGGAACAGTGCCCATAAGAAAGGCTGGCTCAACACATGCGGAGGAGCATGCCACCCCACCAAGTTGAACATCTGATCTTTATCGCCCACCCCCCAGGGTTCGTCCAATCACTGGCAGAGCAAACAAGCCCTGATCCAATGGAAAAACACTGAGGGACTCATAAAGGAGAGATCAGAAGTTTCCTCCCACTGTGCAAGGACAAAGTTTATCTTTGCATTTTGAAGAAAATGTGATAATTCACTGAGTGCCCATGCAACTGGTACGGTTTCTTAGGACACATGTGCACTATGCATGCAGAGGACAGTGAAGCTTTATCTAGCTGTTGCATGACATGATTTATCTACAAGCTTCTTTAGGGGGCGAAAATATACCCCATGTTCCTCCCACTCTGGGTACAATATGCACAGCTTTTCTAACATGACCTCAGGTTCAATGTGCAGTCATTTAGGAATATGCAATATATAAACACAAAGATTAAGCAGGAACAACGTGTTGTTATGAATAGATAATGGAATACCAATCTATATCACCAAAAGGCTCTTATCATGGCTGTTGACGGTGTGTTTGAATTTACCAAAACAAGCTTTCATTTAAATGAGCATGGAGTACACACACTAAGCCTGCAGCTTTCAAGGCCCCTCGGGTTCAGCAGCCCTCTTTACCCTGTTAATAATCCAGCCTTAGCTGCCGGGTACAGTCAAGATTTATGTTGGATCATCTTGCTGCAGGGTGCACTTTCTCCCCTCCCAACCAACCTGGTGCCAACATCACATGCCTTTTTCTGCATTACCTGAAGCCTGCAAACATGCCCAGGCACACGATCTACACAGATGCAAGGCTAGTTTTCAGTTGTGTTGTGTGATTTGCTGGTCACAGAGGCAAGCAACTTGTAGTAGTTTGTTTAATATCTTGTGTTCAAACCAAGAACAGGTAAATTAGAAGTCCAGTGCTTGTGTGTTGGTAAAATGCAGGCAAGACAAAGGACTAAAATTAAGAAATGACCTGTATCTCACCAAATCTCAGCTCTGCACAAAGTTCAAACTATTGTCTATGTAATGTGTATTAACACACTTTAATGTTACAGATTTGTTCATTTTAGTATTTATGAGGACATTTCTCTGCACAGTGTGAGTGATACTAACCCCATTTCATACTGGCGGCAGCAAGCTTCCCTGAAATCAGTGACGGGGGAGAGCTCTGCATGGATGGGTTGGCCATTGAACCAACGGTTGTTCAGGTCCATGACTGCTTTCTCTGCATCCTCCTCACGGCGAAACTACAAAAAGAGAATACACATTACCAAAAAAACAACCCATTCCTTATCAGTTTACTAATAAAGTCACGTAACACGGATTTCTTTCAAAAGCAACATCTTTATTAGCGCCACCGCTCTCAGAAAATACATTTAGATCCATCACCAACCTTAACATAGACATTGCCGACAAGGTGGTCGCCCAAGTTATCACACACATTCATCTCCTCCACTTCTCCATACTTCTCCTCCATCTCAGTAAACACCTCCTGCATGGGAAAACAAAGGAGGAAAGGAAAATTCAACCTGTCCAAGAGCTTCTTCTTTCTCAGTAACTGGTTAGCCAAGCCAACACCTCGGCTAACCAGCTTCCTGGTGAGGAATGTTCAGACACGTGTTGGTTATGGTAATAAGTCTGTAGCTTCTAATCAAGCTTTCATTCAGGAAACATTCTTTATGGTGAAATAAGAGTTTCATTATGTGCTGCTTGAGTCAAGTGTTAAACATTTGCCTGGTGTTTCTTAAAGGCTGAGAAGTATTCAGACTATTATCAAGAATGAGTTTAGCCTCATTTTCATGTGTAAATGTAGTTTGAGTACAGCCGTTGCATATTCCAGCTGTGTAAATACTGACTCCTAAATGATTGCTGTTTCAGCACAAACTGAAGACATTTTGCCAATGTCAAAAGACAGATAACACACAGGTATGGCGTCATATCGTGCAACACGGGGAACAATGACGAGACACTGGCGCAGCAGGTCACTCACCTCAAAGAACTCATCATAGTGCTCCTGCATTTCCACATCACTGACAGCACCTAGAAAAAAGTCAACAAGGGGACAGTCAGGGCAAAACTAGATTGACACTGGCTGTCAAACGGACTGTTAACACCTTTGAACAAATCTACTGTCATACTTCTTGAAATGATAGTTACACCTTGTAATCAAAGGTAAAGACTGTGTGTTTCTTGTTATTTGAAACGGCTTCTCTCTCCCCTGCCCTTTCAGCCTAAACTGGGTTTTCAACCCATTTCACAGCAAGGTTCAAAGTAGAGCTTACCCCCCTCAGTCATCTCCTGGCGTGTGGGGTTTTGCTTTAAAATGATTTGCCAATGTTCCACCTTCTTAGCAAAACTGTAACCACATATTTGTCACATCCAGTAGGTCATGACGTGATGCCACAGAACATCTTAGGTTAACATTTCAACTAGTTCATGACAACCTCTGACTACTAGGGGATAGATAAGTTCCCACGGTGCAGTCAACACAGTTAAAAAGCTGTTTTAAGGAACAAGAAGCAAAGAAAAATGTCTCATCAGTGTGAAAATGTTGCATGTCAAGCAGAGACCACAGAAACAGTTAATTACATCTTTTAAGTTCATTACATCTGTTTCACATCAGCCAAATGAAGCAGTGCACATTATTGCACAACATTGACTCAATAGTTTAAATTAAGCCAGGAAGACAAGCAAAAACAGCATGTGCCCAGTTTTTCTGTCTCCAGGAAATGATGTGATGCTGTAGACATCTCTAGAGCATGTGTTCCTGCACTAAGCGTAACTTATGTGGGGAGGTGTGATACAATAAACTGAATGCAGTCGGTGCTGGAGGGTCCCACAAATAAAGGGAGAACTTACAGTGTAAACCATCAGCAGACTGGGCAGAGTTTTGAAGGTTATGAAGGTAAATGTTCAAGAGGGAAATGGTCTGAAATACAAAACGTAAACTTCTGTGACATAAATCAACCAAAATAATGAGCTGGGGAAGAAAAAAATGTGATTAGAATTTTTTTTCCCAGTAAATCTTTGGTTATTACATCTCAGGAGTTGCAGCTCACTGTGTGACAGATAAAGGATCTCAGAAGCAGATGCTCCGTTACTCTGAATCCCTCACTGCTTTAGATTTATGTACATCATTAAAAAAAAGTTGTGACAAGATGTTTGTTTCCTTCCCCATACTTTTAGTTTTTTTTATTGCTGCATGTTTTGTTAGAGTTGTTGCTATGGACATATTGGTTTAGTTTAGCTTCAATAGTTTGTGAGCAGAAAGTTGGCCAACAGAATTGATTAGAAGTGAAAAACAAGAAAAATCAAACACAGAATGATCCAGAGTGGATGTTTTCATACAAGCTGTCAGATGGACACTTTCACTAAACACGGCTTCGCTGCTCTAAAGCAACTTTGCAAAACAGAACTGTTAAGATATTCAGTCACGGTGCGTAAATCGTCTCCAGGGTTGTTGCTCCCTGTAATTAAGCCCTGAGCACAAGCAGTGTGCCAAAACTTTTAAAACTTCAAATTGTCCTAAATTGCACGCTTCCACATTTGCACATAACATTCAAGACCGAGCGCAAAAAAAAAGAAAAGAAAAAACCCTGAAATAAAACAAAACTTGAGCAGTCTTTTAAATGTGAAGGCGTAGAACAAAGAGGTCATTTTAGATCAAGCCCCTCATCCAAATAGCGGGTGCTGACAAAGGACTTTTGACCAGATCAACAGCTGTCTGTGATGCCTAAGAAATACTATATTTTAGCCTTTTCAAACTTCACTGGATGTAACACAGACAGGTCAATTCTATGACGCCGCCCCTACCAATCAGCACACTTACCTTAATGCTAAATACTGCTTCAGCCCTACTAGACTAAGATCCACATATTTACTGTACACACAGTGTTCTACCACAATCAGCACAGTCTGTAAGTACAGTTTGTTTTCTTGTGTGTTTTGGTGTCACTGGTCATACACCCCTAAACTGCACTGTGAGCCACATGACAGCTCAGCCACACAAGGTTACAAACCAGTTGCTTGTCCTTTTTTCTTGGTATTAGGTGACAATCAATGAAAATCAATGAATGACTGAATATTTGGTTCTGGATACGTTGGCTGGTAGGGCTGGAACAGCACCTCACGTTTGTTGTTACATGAGTGCACCACTTTTAGGGAGGAGCGGCTGATAAATTCTCAACTTACAGCGAGAAGCATCGGCTGTCTGTGCACTGTTCTGAGGATTACGGTAGATGTTTTGGATCAAGATGGTCTGCAGGGAAAAGAACCAAACAATGTGGTTAGACAGGATTGCAATTTTGTGCCATTTCTATTTTAATTTGTTTACATGTTTTGTAGCCATGCAAGCACAGATCCTTTAAAACTTAAAAAAGAGGCAGTGACTATGACATGTCTGGTATAGTTCATCTTTAGTTTAAGTTCAACCATATCATACCATGGCATCCTCCTGAAGCTATAGTTAAGTTATTTTGGCCTAAAAAGCAGCTGGTTGCAGCAAATCTCAATTTTTGAAACTCATGCGCACTAAAACCATTCCCTTTTAGAATAAGCTCTCTAAACAATCTCACCGACTGACAGCGTCTGCTTAGAAAGTTTGATTTTAAAGAAAAAAAACACAAACTGCAACTTCACACAAAGCTTATAACTGCAAACATGAACTCTAATATACCACTGCTGGGAACAGGAAATGCCAAAGTAGAAAATGACAAACAGAGCAGATTTTTTTAAAACCACACATGTAATTATCCAGATGGGTTTGGAACAATTTAGGCAAAACACACAGCACTCAGTTAATATTTAAAAACAAAACAAACTTCTCAAGAGGTGTGTCATCCACAGAGCATATGAACCCATATGACTCTAACAATATGTAAGGTAAGTAAAGCATAGTCAGGGGATCCTCACCTGGCTGAAGGTTGGTTTGTTGTGCAATCTCGAGCAGCGGTCTCCATGTCTGCAAGCTCCAATTTTAAAATAGAAGGAACAATTGACCCTGGAAAAAAGAAACAGAGTCATCATGCTCACAGTTTACTGTTGTTTAATTGATATGTTGCTGGCTGGATACATTTAAATCTTTGTTATTGTTAGTTCCATGGAAAGATTAATAATGTGTCGCTCCTTTGTAGTTCCCACATTCTGCAACTCATCTGTGGATACGTTTTCAATATTTAAAAAAATACGTTATTAATCTTAAAAAAAAATATTGTATTGCATTGGACTGGAAAACAGGAAAACAACGCTAAAACATGAGTAAATGGTGTATTTGTTGGTCACTATTAGCATCAGTGGACATTGTGCACTCTTGAGTATTTAGAGCACCAGGGCAGTGTAAAAAGAATTGTTTAAAAAATATTAAAATAAAAAGGGAGACACAGTTCCCATGTTCATGCTATTGAAAGTGCTGCCCAGGGCATAGCTGTGGCTAACTGATGTGTTTTTAATAGTTTATCTATCAATGATGGAGTCTATCGCACAGAAGAGATGTGTCAGAAGACATATCAGGCTTTGAATCATCCACACTTATTTTGTCAAATTCCAATATTGTTACCATAGTGATAGAGATATTTGTTCAAAATACTGTGATATTTGATTTTGCACATTGTTGCCCAGCCGTGTTTTTTGGATGAACTCACTGTTGGTTCTGCTCTTTTCGTGGGTTTTGTCTACAATCTAAAAATGAAGAATATCACCATACTTATCCTTGATTACCCTTTCGCCCAGCCACTGATCTAGTCTAACTGTTATGTGTTGGAATAGGGATATTTAGTAATGTATGGTAGTCATGTTAAAACAAAATGGACAATGTTTGGTTTAAGTAACCACAACACTGATCCTTAATATGTCTGCGTGTTTAACAAGACTAAACATCAGGAGAGGGACAAAAAGGTGGAAGCTGGTCTGTTTTGCTTTGCCGCCCATGTGCGACCAACACCTATAGTTTAAATCGCAAATAATTATCACATTATTGCAGTAAATGCAATACAAACATACCACAACGCTTGAGTTTTATGAATTTCAAAAGGGTTATATGGTAGATAAGTGCGGGGTGCTTTCTGCTGCACTCCACCGGTGAAACGGAACAAAACAACCCGCCTGAGCAGGGCAGTTACTTTGCTAACATGCTAACTAGTTAACACGCTACACATTACCTTGCTGTTTAATGACCCACAAAGTGTGCTTATAATATTAGCGCTTGTACTAACAAACTAGTGAACATTTGTTTGCAAAACGGACTCATTTTGGCGCAAACCTAAGCTAGATAGTAGCTGCAGGTTAGCTAAGGTGCCATCCTGAGTTTCATTCAATGCGTTAGCTGAGCGTTAGCTTCCTCATGCTAATGTAAGCTTGACTAAGACATTCAGCAGAGTTGCGGCTGTAAACTGAGCCCCGCCAGCAATAAAAGAGGACCACTGCAACATTACTTGATAAAAACTCAACACTTCGGTGCTAAATACAATGGAAATTAAATAAAACTTACTTGTCTTTCTCTGTGCCGAAAATGGATGCCAGGTACTCCGCCATTTTCGGCTCGTCGGAGACGTAGTAATGTACGTCATTGCGTAAAGCGAGTGCAAATGCGGAGTCGTCACTGCTCGACAACTTGCAGTGACCCTGAACCCCACACCACGGCGCTGTTGGTCCAGATATCTGTCACCCAAACATATTCCTCATCAACACTGATTTTCTTTTCACAGCAACTAATTCCCTTCTTTTCACTTCTTGAGTCCTTTTTTATTTGTACTTTTGCAGTTTCCTCTTCTGATGATAAAAACAGGTGAGTATTTTTGTGGTTAAAAGTAACAAAACACAACAGGTGCGATATCAGTATTTTCTTTTAATTTTACTTGTAAAATATGATTCAGTGTTAAAACTAGCTGTGGCATGAAGCACTGAAATTAACTAAGATTTGCTGTTGTAACAATACAACAAGTTAAATATATAGGCTATTTATTTTATTTTATAACAGACTTTTACTTTTGAGTACATATATACTTTATACTTTGAATATTTCGCATGGAGTACTTTTTATTGTCAGTTCACGTAACTTCTGATACAGCATGTGAACACTTCTTTATCTTGTTGTACTTGGACTTGTACTTGTGCTCAAACGGCCAGCAGTTATTACTTGTTTATGTTCTGTTAGTTGTACATAATATTTTCCCTTACATTTGACTGCTTCTAAATAGGCCTCAATGATAATTAGATTAGATATAATTACAGAATAATATAATCAAAAGTTTATTAATGCTGATTAATTTAGGGGCTATTCAGCTCATTTCGTGGAGTTTTCCAAAACTTCCCCTTCATAGTTGTTTTCAGAGACTACTTAAAATAGTTGACATAGAAGCAGCAGATTCTGAGAAATCCTGACCTTTTGTCTTAGGTTTTGTCCAGGCTTATAAAACATCCAAGTCAACATTTCCCACATGGCATCATTAGCAGTACTCTCTCTGTAACAAATAAACATAAACTTGGTATGCATGCTTTTGGGGGTGAATGAGGCTGAGTCATTGACAGATAAGAAGTCCAAGGGACTGATGTGTTGTCAGATAGCAACCACACTCAGACACACAAACACACACACTTCTACACACCGCTGCGCACAGGGCAACACAAGTGTGCAGGAGACACAGTTAGCCTAAAAAGGGTGAACCACAGAAGCAGAGACGCTGCCAAGAAGTGATGAAGACACTGTCAAGGTGCACAGACCGAAACCAGACAGGAATTGAGAAGAGAAGCTATGTGCGAGAGGGAGACTATAGTAAAACATGAGGTCTTTGCTAAAGCAGGGTCGGCACCTGGGAACTCCCCTAATCTGACATGTGTGCTTCCATTGGACTTGCAACATTTGCAGAAGCAAGACCACCCACCGACCCCCTGCCGCCTCAGTGTACTCACCGCCCCTTGTTTGAAGGGGAAAGAAGCAGAGGTTGGAAACAGCCAACAGAGAGCAGAAAGAGGAAGCAGCATGTAGCTATGTAACCTCCACTTCTGCTGTATAACCTCTCTTACTTATCTAGCCAAATAATGACAGGTTCTGAAGAGGGTTTCCCACTTGGACTTGCCTTGACTTGAAGAGGACAGCAGATTTTCCGTGCTCCCATCATGAGGCCTAATGAGTGCTGGACCATCCTCCTTGTGTCCATCTTGGCGGTGGTGCTTCTCCCCTTAAACGCAGACAGTAAGTTATTATTTCCATGCTCTTTGTGCTTTCTCTGTGTTTTTGTATTGCAAACTTTCCTTCTTTTTTAATTTTATGTGTTTTATCACTATCCAAATGCTCTGGTTAGATTTGGAGGCCTGATTTCTGTGATGGTAATGAACATAAAAGTAGTGTGTACATGTCAGCGCAGGTTGTTTTTTTTTTTTAAATTTCATTTTAAGTCATCGCTAAAATCCACATGTGGCTCAGGTTGGCTCAAAAGTTGGTACAAATATCAGGTTTTGATATGGTTCCTCTTGTAATAATGTGAATTTCACAGTGAAAATTGGTTGAACTCACATGGAATAATCACATTATGTCTGTCTCAGATACTGAAAGCACTACCTTTGATTCATTCCTTCCACAACAGAAGGGCGTGTGGGAGCTTCATGTATTTAAGCGATTCTCTGCAAAACATGAAAAAGGCAAAAAAAAAAAAAAAATTTAACTTGCTAATTAACCTTATCAACCGCCTTCCCACTAAATGTTCCGTGCACGTTACAAGTGTTAAAAGTGTTAAACAAGGAGACTGATAGTTTCTATCATTTTTGAGTCTGCAAGACGCCCTCTCTTGTCAAAAACTGTCAGTGTGATTTTTTTTCTTTCCTCGTAGGCTGAGCAGGGATTAATAAAAAATGACTAACATTGGTGGCAGTGAGCCTAATAAGCTTTGTCCTGAACAAAAGATATGATCCATATGATGGGCTGCACCCTCTGCATCTGTACTTAGTTGCAGATTCCTGAAGATGTCTTAGCCCATCAGCTGCGGAAGTGAGCAAACAGTTAAATAACATCTTTCCGCATCAATGGTCGCTCCACAAGGTCCATCATGTAGCTGCTCTGGAGCTTTCAACCAAACTTAAAATGATCTTCATCAGCATATACGTTACTACCCTGTGAAAGCGCATCTCCACATTTGTTGATTTTAATATTTTTAATATTAAATTGAATGTCTTCCTGTACTTCAGTGTGATGAAGTGCTTCATGCTTTAGCTTATGAAAAGTTCACGTGTTGCAGATACAGTCCCTAAAGAACGTGTGATTCACTTCCGCTGAGTTTCATGAGTTTTATTTGTAATGCGCCAAATAACAGCAGAGGTTTACTTGACATACAGAGCAGGCCAAGGCTGAACTCCTCACACTGATTACACCCAACAGTTCCCACCATGAACAAGCACTTGATATGCTCAAAAGCTCCAGAACAGTCACTCAATGGACCATGTGGTGACTAGTGGTTAGTTTACAAGTTCAGACTTTGGAGTTCAGCATTCATAAGTAGCAGGCCACATGTTTTATCTTAAATGTTGCTGATTTCAGTGATTCATGCAACCGTGGACATCAGAGTCTATAAACAGGTGAAATTCAGATTTGCATTTGAAATGTCCTGAGACACTGTGCGTTTGATGCAATTCATTCTCAGTTCCTCCTCAAGCAAATTCTGTTTCTGCTTAATACAAAATGGCCCAGAATGACTCACAGTCATAGTTTTCAGTATGTTTAAGTTTTTATGTTTTCATTGTTATGTATTAATTTGTGCATCACATTAAGTGACTGAAGGTCTTTTAAAACCTTAAATCCAGATTCCTTTGAAGTCCTTAATATGTACTAAACAGTCTCAAATTCAACAAAATGTTGCAGTAAACACTGTTTAGGAAGCTCATCAACTCATACAGTGCAAGAATTGACTTTCGCAAAAAGTTAAATGAACTTTGAACTTATAAATCAGTTTTTTGAAATAGGTAAATCCTTCCAGGTTGTGTTACTATAATTAACTGTATAATTAGGAATCATTCTTATATGCTGCTGGAAAGTGCTAAAAATGTGATATAATTGAATTATTCTTGTCAATATTCCATTATATTGTGGCATTGCAGAAATCTATTAAGTCTGAATAAACCTGCTCTGTTATGTCTCTTTTGCAGGTGAAAATTCAAGTTGTGAATTTCTAATTAACGTACAGCGTGGCACGGTTTATAACCCATACCTTGGACAAAGCCTGAAGATTGAATGCCCATTTGAATTCTGCAAAAACTCACCAGGAGACTCACTCACAATCTCCTGGTACAAACTTGAGAAAAAAGAAATTCTCATCGATCCCAACAATCACAGTAACATAAAAGTAGAGACGAGCATTTCAGAAAGCAGACCAACAGGGATATCATATTTGATCTTCCAAAACATTCGCACTAATGACTCTGGTGAGTATCAGTGTCGAGGCCTAGGCAGCGTGGGTCAACTCATCAACATCTCCGTCACTGGTGAGTGTGACCTTTTTCAGAAACTGAAAACATCTACACTGAACTGACCCAAGAAACCTGCATTCACACTGTTAACTTATAGCTCTAAGTGCCACTGAATAACAAATGAACACATGAAGTGTGACATTTCAGTTGCATTTGGAGGTATAAAACACAACTGACATAACAACCACGTCTACATTCTTCTTATTAAGACTGTTTTATTGTTGACTGTACTGTTTTATAGATCGTGGTGAGAACACCAATATTACACCAAAGACTGTTACAAGTAAGAAAAATGCATATGCAGTGTTTTGATTTTAGTCTGAATCATGGAATAAATGTTTTTAGTTGCCATATCACTGAGCTTTTAACACTAAAACACATTCATGTTGAGTAAAAGTAGGTCTTTTTCTTTTAGACGGCACAAGTTTGGATTCTAAACACAGCGAGGACCTATGGATGTACATGTACACTGCTGCAGGAATTGTGGCATTTGTCATCATAGTGATAATTATATCTGTCACATCAATGCAAGGGTGTAAAGGTGAGATTTCCTTATTTATTAAAAGGGATGAAACGTATGTAAATAAAAAATAAGATGCAGGACATGGTCACTAATTTTGCAAAAATGTCATCATGCAGGGAAAACAAAGAAAGAGACACAAACTGAAAATCAGGTAAGATGAAGATCATTTCAAAGTTACAGCCACCTCATCTCATTTTGATTTCTTCAAACATATTCATACTTTTTTTTTTGGACATTTGCAGTACATGGTGATTCCCATGGTCGACGATCCTGTCCATCACCCCAGCCTCCAGGCTTCGCCAAGAGGAAGCCCCTCTGCTCCGCCATCACGGAGATCAACCCGGAGAAAACCACTGCCTTCACAACCTCGTGAGCTGCCAAGAGAAAATGAGCACCTTCACAGCGAGATGAAAGAGGGTCAAGTGAGAGAGAGGAGTATGATGGAGGAAGAGGGGAGTTCTCTTGTGTATGCTGCCCTCAACCATCAGCCTCTGACTGGGGCTGCTGCTCAGCCGCGGAGGCCGAAGGAGGAGTGTTCAGAGTATGCAGCCATCCGTGTTAAGGACTACTAGACACTAGAAGATTGCTGGCAAACATTTGAAACTGGGACATCACAGAGGAGCTCAGAAGGGTAACTTAAATGGAATACAGTTCCCCTGTCACAGAAGTCGGATACAGAAAACTTGTGCTGGACAATTTTTGCATTTAGATTTGCTAGATATTGAAGGTGCTAACATTAGCAATGTCACCATCTGGTCAATTCTTTTAAATGTCCTGCACACCTTTTACCTCATATCCTGTTTGCACTTAGGTTAAGCCACATTCTTTGGTGTCACATCTCTTCAGGCCATAACAGAACCTCCCTCAAAACCTTCTTGCAATTGCAAATATTGTAAAGCAGCTAATACGTATTCATCCGCAGCAGAAAACAGCCCCCCAACATATTTGTTTGAGTAACTCCTGCCAAAAAGTACAGAGAGATTGACCAAACATTGTGTTGCATTTTGGTATTTTTGTTGGATTTATTGACAATATAAAAAACATAGAATTACACCTGCCTTATCCTCCTGAGAAGAGGGCTGAACCATAAAGTCTTCCAACTGTGGAAATCTGCAGGACTGGAGACACCAAAGCAGCACCCTCCACGCAAACTAAACATACTTTTGCAGAACTGTCGACAACTAAAAAAGATTTGTTTGTGGTTGTTTTTTTCCTGCGCTCACCATAGGTTAAAACTGTGACTTTTGCTGTTGCACATCCACGACTTGAACTTCCTCTTTTTACAAACGTCCCATCTGATAGCAATAATAGTCTTGTGAGCTTGCATCCTATCCCATACCAACCACTGACTCATTTTCTGACTGGAATGACTGCTGTGTTTCACAACCATTCAGAGTTCCCCAACTGATTAACAGAGAATGTAATAATAATCTCATCACTTTGTGCAATAAAATAACATAATGCCTGTAACTGTTTGATTTCAGCTAAGATTACATAACACCATTATTGCTGTTGTGCTGTTTTTAAAATCTATCATGGAAACAAAAATGTCTGTACGCCACAGCCTTGAAGATTTTAGATGTGCTAAGTTTAGATTGTGTGTGTGTGCAAAAAATGCCATTTTTGGTGATATGTGTGTTGCGTGTATTTCACTTTACTGCGTGTAGTGAAATGGGGGTACAAGTAAGACCATGCTGATCAAAAACAGGAAGTAAAGTAAACCACATGTCATTTACAAAGGTATATAGAGCAAACCGGCAGTAATACTGAAAAGCTGGTTCTTTGGTTCTTTAAGTGTTTCCATCATAAGAATGAACTTCTGCCTTGTTCTTCATCTGTCAATCTTGGCCTCACTCCTTCCTGTACAAGCTGGTGGTAAGTTTTTTTGTTTTGTATCTACATCTGTCAACATAAATTATGTATTGTGCATAAATCTAGATTGGAAGATGGACAGATACTCACCAAGATACACCCAAAAATGCAACATCGACTTGAAATCAACATTAACTGATTCACATCGACATTAGACTGAATGTGACTCTGAGATGAACTGATTCCCATGACAGAAAAGTAAATTACACAAACGAGAATGGTGTAAATGTATCTTTTGGGGTTTTTTTTGGTTTTTTTTCTTTTTAAAGGATGTGTAGATGTTTGATGGAATGTCTACCTGCAGTGTTTTGTATTAACCAGGCTACATGCTAACTGAATCTTGTGCAGTAAAGCTCGTGTAGAGAAGCTGTCAAAGACAATCAAGCAGCCTTTTTGCTTTAATTTTGAGCCTTCTGAGCAGCAGGCTTAGTTAAAATTAAGTAAGTTAACATTTTTTAATCGGAACAATTTGTTTCAGTTAGCGCAGACATGAAACAGAAATGTGCTTTAACCACCAGAGGTGACCTGAATTTCCAGTTTGATGGTCACAGCTGCAACATGAGAGAGCAATACAATTTTCTCTGTGATCTAATTCTTTCCCGCTTCATTCATGCTGGCTAGTTTTTAATATTTTAGATCATTTTTCAATGCTTTTAAAGTTCAGATCAATGCAGTTCAGGATTAGGTGCAGCAATTCACCACCAGGACTGCCTTGACACAGGATGAATTCCTAGTATTTAAAGATCATATTGAATAAATAAATGGATGACTATATTAATTAAACTGATCATCATCAACGCACATTTGATGCTGAGTCACATGTCCTTCTTTTGTCTTGCAGAGGGCCAACCAGTGCAGGACCTGCTCTGGCCAGATGCGTACCGATTCGCTGGAGTCGCAATGTTTCTCATCGTAGTGATGATTATATATGTTGCAGCAGAATCTGGATGTAAAGGTGAGAACAGCAGTTGCTCGTCAACAGCACAGGCGCGCTGCAGGCTTCCTGCTTAAGGTTTAATCTAACGAACAGTAAAGAAGCAGATTAATGCAACAATGCAATAAAAACAAATATGTGACACAGCACATATTTACTATATGGTTCCATAAACAGTAACTGGTCTCTCTTGATGTCAGTCCAAGGTGTCTGTTGTGCAAGAAGATGCAGGGACACTCAAGCTCTGAGGCACCAGCTCCCCCATCATGCCTTGCCTGAATATCATATCTATGAAAATGATCAGTAGGCCAAGTATCTGTGTCTTAAAATCAATCTGCTACATTTTTAAGATCTAATCTTAAGACTACATTACTGTGACTAGTTTTTCTTGCATTTATTTAATGATTTGGAAAGCTGTAACTCATATCTGATTTATTCTCAATTTTACTGATTTGTGTTTCAAATGCTTTAAAGTAATGAAGTTATATTTGTACAATGACAATATATGGGCTGTTTTGAGGTGTTGACTGTCTTGATGAATGTTGAATTCCTGTAAATCACGCTGTAATAATACTGAAGTGAAATTTCTCACATGAAAACCACTAGTATTCTATTTTGTGTGTGTGTGTGCATCTGTCTGTTCTCACTGTGCTCTTTAGAAGTTGATTGAAGCAGTTTCTCTTCTTGGGTAGCATACCTGTTGTGCACTTGGAAGCAGCCAGATTGTCGACTGTCAAACAGGAAGCTGAATTAAACCACATGTTGCATAAACAACTGTAAAGACAAAGGCTGGAAGTTCTATTACAGTAAAAAAAACATTGAATCAGAACTTGCTACTTTATCACTGTGAGGCTAAATCTCACATTTCACCACAATTCACTCATGATCTTAATGTGGACTGACAGATAAGTAATAGTAGTAACTATAATAATACTCCTATGGAATATTAGCCAACTTGCAGCTACTTTAGCCAACATGTTAAACCTATAGCAACAGTATATGACAATTTAGCTGACAGGATTAGCAAACAGGTTAGCAAAACTGACAAAATTGATCCTGTTAAAGGTAGCACGTTAACCATCAAATGTTGAATTCTGTTCAGTATGCTGACTCTGAAAACCTCAACCTTGAGCAAAACTCGATGTGCTGAATGTTACTGCCACGACCTGAACATTTTCCATCCTGTTGCACCATCACACACTTCTGTGAAAACCATCAAGGGTGCTAATAAATTAGTGTGAACAAGGCTTGTGCAGTATTTCAATATGCATCCCTCATAGTTGTTAAAGCACCTATTTAGGCCTGGAAAAGGGTGAAACACATAGCTCTCTCCCACACTGACTGCAGGAAATGATATCTTTCAGTTCAGATTGAAACCAGCCTCACGCCTTAAAAACTGAACCAAAAATACTCCAGGCCTCTTTCTGTATCATCAGGGACATTTAGAAAACATAATTTGGCATCTCGAATGATAATGGAAGGTATCTTAAAATTAGTATAAGAGCGTGCAACAAAATAAGGGCGTTGGACGTATGGTACAGGTTTGTACAAAGCACGTGGAGCTGCATGGCCTGTGGGACCCCTGTGGTTTAAGTGCTAAAACCTGACGACATTGCCAGCACAATCTCAATTACACACTTGCAAAAACATAGACGCACCCCACCATAGAAACTACTGCATCGCCCACTTTCCACCAAGCCTCTGGTGGAAAGTGGGCGATGCCTCTGTACCTGTGACACACGCAGGTACAGAGGTTTGGTGCCTATTCAGAGAAACCAGGACAAAGACTGTTGTGCATGGGACTGTTTTTAGCTGTCATTGGATGGTAATGTGTTTGATATTTTGATGAAATGGAATTAGAGGAATCACTTGTGAGTAAAAGTTGGATTGGACAAGGGAAAAGCCTGTGAATGCCCCCTTTTCAGAAACTAAATGAGGATGCCATCTAGTGGTGTAAAAGCAAAACTCAGGGTTGAGAAGTTTTCATGCAACTGGCCAGATTTCTTATTATCTTGGTGAAACAAAGTTGTGGACAGAAAAACAGCGCCCTTTAAAATCTTTTAAACAAAAGCTGAGTGATTACTGAAACTGTTATTTCCCACCAGCGTGACTCCATAAACATTAAAGGGCACCAAAACAAAAGCACACTAGTGATTTTACAGCTAAATCCACTCAAGGTTGGCAGATAAGCCTAAATGTTTTTATTAATTGTCAGATTATTTGCGTACTGGCAGCATTGTAATAACAACCCAAATCAATCTCTCCAATGTCACGGTGCTTCCAAGTAAGAAGGGAAACTACTTACCCGTTCCGGCCTTTGTGAGGTTTGTGGAGGGAGTGAAAAAATGTATTTATTCACATGAAAATGAATAATGGACCAGTTCAGAATGGCACAGGATAGAGCGTCATGCAATTGAAGAATGCATGAAACACAGAAAGTAGGTTACCTGCCCTATTTGATCACAGTTCCATTTTTGGTCATAGACCTTTAAATATGAGTTCAGTGTCTCTTAAGCAGCCTGCATTACACTGACAGAAGTAAGTAAAATTAAAGTAGAGTCACATTTATTTATTTTATTTCATTATTTATAGCCGTTTCACCATTTATCTAACACTGTTACATGATTTTCAACCATTTGTGCATTACTTTTTTAAAAACTGGTTATTACTTTTGAATATTTAAGATGTTCATTCATTACTTTTTGTGCTATTTAAGTCAATGTCAAATGTTACTTTTAGCTTTTGTTCAGTGCTCCCTGCTCACTTTCTGACCCCTGCAGTGTTCACCCTCTCTCAGTGTCCAGGAGTTTACAGTGGCTGATGTGTGAATAACTAATTTTTACTTTAGTTATTCTGTGAGTTGAATTAAGTGAACCTGACAGCTGAACTCATGGCACACTTTAATATCATGCCAGCCAATACATTTTAGTCTATTTTTCAAATGATTATGAGTGTGAAACTCCGAATTTATCCATGACTCACAACTGGCACACTCGAGTAAAACCTGAAAACAACAATTGTGGTACTACATGTGTTTAAATTTCAGGCTATTTTAAGCTTTCAGTATTTGCAGTGGTTAGGCATAGATCATTAAAAAAATAAAAATGGCACCAAGATGAAGTTATGCCACTCCCAGGGTCTACGAGTGAAATCGTAAAGTCATTGCAGTGGGCTGTGGAAGAAATGAGTTTCCTATTGTGTAACTTTCTGGTGAAGTTACTGTACCACCCACAGTCTTTATACATATCATAACCCAACAATTTGAGAAGAATTCCAAGTAGTTTGAAGAGTCTGATGGTCTTGCCCATTGTCTCTAAAACACACACAGAAGGAAAGAAGCACTGAAGGTCTCAGGTTTTATTTCTGATCTTCTAACTTCAGATTTATGGAGGCAGCACCCACCGGTTCAGGAAACTCTGAGAAACACTAAAAAGGTGAATTATGTTCAAAAAACAAAACAATAGCACTGTTGACGCTGGATATATGATTCGAAAAATGAAAGCGCACAGCTTAGCTATGTTTTTTTAACTTCATTATTTATTTAATATTTAAACCTTATGATCACCTTTATATACACATAACTTTACTGTAAAAGTAGAAATATTTAGAGTTTAATTGTTTATATATATATATCTTCTACAAACTGAGCTACACTGTACACAGACCTGGATGGCCTATATTAATATTTTCCCCCAAATAAAAAGTGGAACTCTAGCTAACACTGGTACTCCCTACAGTTCAGTCATGAAAATACTGTACAACAATGCACACACTGTTCTACACACACAGTCTCACTCACAAACACGAAATCATCTGGGCGGTGTTAACCAACAAGCACGTACTAGGTTACTGGTTTACCACCTTTCTCTGTCCCGCACAACGCAGCAGCTATAAATATCAAACCTTTCATTATTTCCCACTCAAACCAGCCTTTTAGTCTGAGTCACAACAGCTCTAGTTCACTAAGAGTTTAGTCTCCGTTCCCCGGCCTCTTTTTGATTTACTGTAACTTGCTAGACTCAAAATTGCTGTGGCACCCTTTTAATCATCTCACAATCAACCACAAATAGTGGCTTTTCAGGTGATGTAACGCCCTGTGGTAGCCATTTTGGACGTCCACTGCAATCAGGCAGCAGCGACAGAGGAAGAACAGCTGATCTGTGTCTACATTTTTAGGCCCTGTGAAACGTTTTGTTCTCATTCAGCTGTGAACCACATGAGGACAGCATCTGCGCTTGTGTTTTTGTCTGTAGCTGGCGGTGACATCAGGACACGTTCGAGCGAAGTTTCTTTAAAATTCTCGTGACGGTTGTTGGGTTTTTGAGTTGCTGAGCATTAAAATGAGCATCTTAACTTTGGTGTTTTCTTCTTAGGCAACTGTTTTTGAATGGCAGCTGATTTACTGGTTGATTTAGATTCATATCGGTTAAGGTAGTAGATTTATGTAATAATTTGTCATTCTGCAACACTGGGTCGCACAAATGTAAGTTGTTGTTCTTTTATGCTACCAAAGACAAAGTGTACTTTAACTCGCTCGATGAAGTGCAGAGGATGAGTCTCACAGCCTGGTAGGGCAGCTGATTCTACCGACAAATGTAGGAAAAGTCAAAAACACACAACCTGTGCAAAATCTACTCAAGCTAGAGGTATCAATCTAAAAACACACAAGCACACACATATAAACACACACACTGCAACAACCTTTTTAGGTCACCCCTGCACTGCCAAGAATCCAATGTCTTCATCACTTCAAATCATCTTTTCCACTCTAAGTGTATCTTCTATTATTATCGTATATCTAACATTAAATAATGTGATTTTAGTTCTGTTTTACTTTGTAGTGTTTTACAGTATAAATGTGCGGCTGCACTCGCAGTATCTTCACAGCTCATGGGAGCAGAACCAGTAGTGTCCGCTCAGTTCTGTAAAAGCTCTGTTCCCGTCCCCTGCCGGCACGGTGCTGAGCAGCTAGGTCAGGCTCAGAGCTCTGCTGGACCTTCATCAAAGCAGCGGTGACGCCGGCCTCCAAATCAGTCTAGACAGAAAGAGAGAGACACAGTTGGTCAGCTTTGTCCCACGAAACTTTCCACAATGTTTCATTTCCCATTTTGCCTTAATCACGCAGATCAGATCCTTCGTCAGCAGCCTGCATGTCCTGTCAGGCTGAGACACCCTTTTCCTCACAGCGCACCCCTGAGATTTCAGTATAAAAGGTCAAGTACTATGACTTTGACATCCGCTTTTTTGGGAAGATGAGTTAGAGTCTTTTTCTTCTCATACGCCATGAAAAGTAAAAGTGAAACAATATGTTCTAGTTTATTTATGTGTGTATTATGTGGCTAAATTATCCTAATAAAATATAAGTGGATAAGATGCCACTGCTCAGACTCTTTTCAAAGAGTTCCACTGATACAGCTACAAACTGTAATGTATCATCTCCAGTTCCTTACATCAATCAGACATGAACGAAGACTCGAGTCATGCCAGCAGCTCGGTGATACTGCATGCAAACAGGGGTGCCAGCCATGTTAGTTTAGTGTGTTAGCATGCTAACACAGCTGAGGCTGAGGGGAATGTTAAATACTGAAAACTGCATGAAAGACATGTAGTGACAGCCACATCTAATTTTCTCACAAATGGAGTGATGCATCTACTTAAACTCAAGCAAAAGTCATGAGTTGAACTCACTCCGGGGCAGAGAAGAGCGAGTTTCTCAAGGCGAAAAATGTCACAGCATCACGGTCCAAGGTTGTAGTTACTCGATATCAATCCCACACAAGAATGCAGAAATAAACACACACGCACACACACACACAATCCCCAAAACTCCCACTCAGATCCAAAAAGACCACATGCACAAAATAATGAAACATTGCAGGAATTCCACAGCTATAATGAAGTGGCTGCCACACCTCAATGTACATGTGGCAACAGTGTGAGTTATTTAGAGGTGACTCACGCTGAAGAAAAGCCTATAGAGTTAAAGCTAAATCGACCACATGTAGCTTAAAAGCTATTTAGAGCAATGACGAGTTAACTCAGCTGTGTGGGACAGAGAAAAGGGACATCAATCAACACTGAGGGGGCCATGAAGGGGTTCTGGATCAGGAAAATGGCTCATTATTAAGGTTATGTGTTGCTGTGACACTATGTTATGTTTTCCTATCTCTAATCTCTGAAGAACAATCAGTGTTTCCCTCAGTTCTGTCTTCATGAAACACAGCCCAACTGATTTTGCGTGCCAGACCCGATGTGGTCACTCCCCTGCTCTTCCTGTGGAACTACAGACTGAGCAGTGCCACATAAAATATTTACTTTCATGAGTGTAAAGGCTGTTATCTGTGGTCAACTTCCTGCCCATGTAGCTGTGCCACCACCGTACCTTCCAGTCTGTGCATCTCCACCCGGGCCAGACCATCAAAAATCATGGAAACACAAATAGACCAGAAGGATTTTACTGGAAGAACCTCAGGACTTGACCCCGCTTCCCAGCTGTGATTGAAGCAGGCAGGGGCTGTGTTACGCCCACAGGTTCAGAGGGAACCACGAAAGCCTCTGTGGCAGGTTCGTGGTTCAGCTTCACCCGCAGACATCACAGACCTTTTCAGGCCATCCACAGAGGGTTTCTCGGCAGCCGAGCATCTCAGACACATTTTAAATGTTTGTCAACACAGAGTTCTAGTTACCCCTTGGGGTAAAAGAGAAAATATTAATTTAAATATAAATTAAATGATGGAATACTTTCATTACATTTTTCATAGTCTATTTGCAAAAAAAACAGTATGCAAGCTGCAAGCGGTCTGCGTGAATGCAATCAATGAGCTTTAAAAAAGGACATGACAAAATGAATCAGGCCAGCTCCAAATAAGGCCCTGAGACACTTTGCATCCCAGCACTCTTCCCTCGAACTGCAGTATGAATCACATCACAGTAAAAGCCAGTGTTCATCTGCACATCTCAGCCAGGCCAAGGCCAGTAAATACAGTACGCGTGTGTCTGTGCAGCCAAGTGTGAGAAGGGGTGTTGTTATCAGCTGGGCAGGCCTTCAACTCGTCACCGCTCCCTCCTCAAGGCCCCCTAATGTCTGTCTTCCTCCAGAGTCTGGCGGATTAGACAGAGAAAGGAGGTCTTTTCTTCAGGCTGCTAACTCAAGACAATCAGCCCAACCACTTGGTATTCTGCTCAGGATCCACGGAGTCGAAAAAACATGCAAAACTTGGGCAATGACTCTCAAGCAATGTGGAGAATCTCAAGCGAAAGGGAGCTGAGGAAAAGTCTATTTTTGCAGTGACCCAGCTGCACTCTATTCAGGATGTCCCACACTGCATTTTAGCCACAGATACTTGGGAAAGATGTGGCGCAACACAACACAATCAATCATGTGCAGATATAGCAATTCAGTGTCAAGGCTGTCCCTGGCCTGTCTTATGAGTTAGAGATGAGCGCAAACAACGCAAACACTCTTAAATCAACAGCGTGTGGATGAATGTTGGCTTTGGAACATGATGAGGTGCAGAGGAATGTAGGAATTAAGGTGACGTGTCGGTGGCTTTCCATCTTAAAGACATCGGGAGAGTGGGTGTGTTTGCCCTCTGCTTTCTTCTCGAGGAGCTGGAAGGAAAATGGTAACTCTGTTTAATAATCTGCTTTTATTAAGCTGCTGATTGAGGTCTACTGAGGAAATATATTGCTCTAGAAGAAACAAAAAACATTAAATATAAATCTCTTATGAGTTCGGTTGGCGCACAGGCTAAATTGTACATTGCCAAATTGAGAGAAGCCCTGGGACCGTGCTGACCTTGAGACATCAGCTCCCACTTTAGTTTTTCTTCCTTTACGACCTTTGTTTGGCCAGCAGAAGCACCGACGTCAGGCACGCCTTCTGTCTGCGATACCGTTGGTTTTCCCCAGCCTCTGCTCTGTGGCTCTTGAAATTTATGGTAAGAAAAAAAATGGGAAAGTGGGCAGCACCGCAATGTATCCACGACACCCAGAAAGGCTTGTGGGAAAGGTGCTAACAGGAGTCAGGGGAGTGTTGATGGCACATGGCAAAGCATCTGCACCCTGCCACCTCTGTGTGGAAAGTGGATGTGAGCCCTGTGAGTTGACCTTCAGCGTGTGCTTTCACAGAAACATGAGGCATTTCAGGGTTTCAACTGTAGCGTACTGACTGTCTTAAGACCTGATACACACAGCCTACAGGGTCAGTCAGCATCTGAAGTAGCTAAAAAGAAGAAAAGTAACAGCTGCAAGTTTCCAATCGGACACACTCTCAACTTTATGACATGTTGGACAACCTATTTCCTCTCCCACAGGTGCAAAACATGCACATATAATAGCTGTTGGTGCCTGTGATCGGCATCTTTACACCTGCAATTACTGATTTGGGGCTGTACAGTTTTCAATTGAGAGTGAACCAAGCAACAAAGATCTGAAAGTTGCTGAAATGCTCCGTACGGTTGTGAGTTAAAGCAGAGTTAAACCAGCATTGGGTCACGTGATCAGTTTTTAACATAAAAGCACTGACTGCAGCTGCTTTTAGTCCAGCTTTAGCAGTCACTATTGTCTTCGCTCCAGCTCTCTGAGGCTGTCACAGCTCATAAAAACCCAGGATGTTTTCAGTTTATGTAACCAGATGAAATATGAACAGTTCATCACAGTCACAACAATGAGAGGCACTCAAGACTTGGGCAGCACCACAGACCACAAGATAAACAGAGCACTGCGTTTCAGCCAAATGCTTTTCTCCTGTGAGAGAGATCCTGTGATAAAGAAGCGAAATCTTCAATTTTCAGTATGACAAGTGTGTTCCTCCTCTTTTCCTGTAGCTGCGCTCCACATTCAAACAGTAGCACATTCACTACTGAGAGCTGGCAGGAAGAACTCTGTTTCAGTCTGCTGCTGACCATGACAGGCTAAGATCAACATTAGGAATTGCTCAAACTGCTACTTATTCACTTTGTTCACCCACGTTTTCCTGAGTTACTGGGCACTGAACAGACATGCTCACAAGAGGAGTTACAGTATTTTTGATGACATGCTCTAATTTACTCTTTTGCAAACACCCTTTGCCCTTCCCAGAATACCCCTGGAAAACCACCACAGCACAAGCATAACCTTGTTGCGTACAGCTGCTGCAGACACTGATATTTCACAAGGACTTCATTTTCTGTTTCAGCTGGATTAAATCATTTTCAATACGGCGGCACCTCGTGAAGTCAGTTTAAGGCGGCACTGTTGTTGGACGTGAAGCTGCACAGTTAGAACTCACCATCAGTACAGACGAAGCACTTGCAGAGGCACACACACAGACACAGGAGGAGGACTGCTGCCACACCGCACACAGAGAGCAGGATGACCATGGCCGGACCCACTGCAGCACACAAACACACACTTAACTCCGAAGCACTGTTTATGTTTCATAATTACAACGTGTTTAGGTTTAGGACATCTGGACTAAACATGTTAGGTGATGTGGTACGAGAAAAATAATCCTTCTCGTATGCTGCGACATCACAGGACCCAGGACCCCATCAAAGCCGCCACAAGTACCCGTGATGAAAATAGCTGAGCGTGCACACATGTGGAGAACAAAAGCCTTCTTTGTGCTGCACCTCAGCAGCAGCAAGGATGAGAAGACAAGCTGGGTTTTAGACACTGTGGCCACATTTTGATAGAGTAGGTGGTTTTTCTTCTGCACTGGTTCTTTTACACTTAACTTCCTTTCTTCCATCGACATAAATAACTGGTGATATTATTAAGAAATAACCACAACAGATTACCAGTCAATGAAACGTGACAACTTTCATTGACGTTTTAAACCCATTGGAGCAGCATTTACAAGCTCCTCACCGTTTGTGTTGAGGGACACCATCAGGGGCTTCTTCAGACCCTGGTGGTGCACGATGCACTTGACGGACATGTCGTTGAGCAGCCCTGACTGGAAGAGCAGCGTGCTCGTCACTATCGTTGTGCCATCACCCTGGTCGTACATGGACCAGATGGGAGGCCCAAGTGTGCGGTTGTCCCCGCTGACGTTCCACATGATCTCTGCTGCAGGTCGGGACTGGGCGGTGCAGTTTGCCTCGGTGACTCCTGATGATGACGTCACGTGGCTCACCTCTGGTTTAGGCAAAACTGACAAAAGAAGATTTATTGTTATTATATCAAGTTTCCTTCTTTAATAAGTTGACCAGATTTTTGTGTCCTCTCTGCCAATCACAGACCACAGAAAGCCGAGATTTGTTCCTCTGCCTTCATAATGGAGATGGAGAGTCAGAGCACATCGCCTGTCAATCTCTCGGCCCCCCAGGACACAATGACACAAGTTGTCCTCTGACAGACCGACAGAAAACAGAGGCAAAGCAGCTTTAACTGACTCTGTGTGATGGCGTTTGTGTGTCTGGATCTCTGGTTCCTTCTGTTTGGACAAAGCTTGTTTAGCAGAGCACGGAGAGGAACGCACACACACACACAAACACACACACACACGCACACTGAGGGCTTTGTGTCTAGGGAAACAGTGAGCCACTCATCCCCCGGGCTTTCTCCCAAATTAATCACCCCTTTTCCCCTCAGTGACACCCCTCCCACTGTCAACATTATCACTCCAGAAACACACACACACCCCCACACACACTGAGGAAGATAAACAGTCACTCACACTCAAACAGGAGAGTCATAGCCTTTTATGACTTTTATGATACACACAAGTGAATCTCT
This sequence comes from Datnioides undecimradiatus, assembly GCA_008933995.1. NCBI lineage: Eukaryota > Metazoa > Chordata > Actinopteri > Lobotiformes > Datnioididae > Datnioides > Datnioides undecimradiatus. Next base: position 5,052,263 of record WARS01000038.1, read on the forward strand.
GGCACAGTAGGTCAATACAGTAGTTCTGTAAGTGTCACCTCAGAGCTGCCTGTGGTTTGTTTATACACAGAGTTTCCCTTTCCTGCTCTGAATGGGATGCACACAAATGCAGGCGCGCACGCACACACACACACACACACACACACACACACACACACACACACACACACACACACACACACACACACACACACACTTCCTCTCAGCCCGCAGTATAGCTCCAGCGCACTATGTGTCAAGATCACTTGGAAAATATTTCTACAGTGTGAAAAAACGGATGTTCAGAAAATAGAAGAACAAAAATAGTAAATAAATTAAAAAACTGAAATCTATTAGTTTGATACAGCTTAATTTTTGTTGTTCTGTTATTCTTTGTGTATTTTCTTCTTGACTTTTTTTGTATTTGTAATAAAAACCAACCAGGGGACGGCATCTGTGAAGTAGTTCAGGCTGTAAATGATGTGACATCCACATAAAATTCAACATTAAATGATAATGAATCAAGTCTGAGTTCCACGTGAAAAGCTTTGGTAATGAGTTTATTGTCTTTTCGATGCTAGATTGTATAGACATATCATTTTTCACCCTTAGTCCCTCAGAATGACAGTAAAGAGAAGTAGAAGCAACAAAAATGTCTTTCTCTGACTTATTCAGAACAATATGTGGAAATACCTGTGATTAGTCACTAGGCGCCGTTTTCCAAAATAGCAAACATGGAAATTCATTTTGCGGGGGCATCACCTGGATGCATCCGCTGTCAACAGAAGGCTAAAAAGGGGCATTCCACCAATTTTACATGCCCACGTCCATTTGAGTGCACATGAACTGTGCATAAAGCTCTGACTTTGGAGTTTAAAGCCTGTTTACTAGACAAAGAGGACAAGAGACTCTTTTGTTAATACACATACGAGGAAACAGACGGCACTCACCGTAAACAGACAGACAGGCAGTGGCTCTTTTGGTGCCATCGGGGTACGTGTGGAACTCGCAGGTGTAGCAGGCCTCATCCTCCGTTCTGACCGCCTGGATGGTGAGCTGGGTGTCGCCAAGGCTTTGGCTCAGCCTAATGCGACCCGCAAACTGCTCAGCTACACTCTGGTGGCCATGCTTGAAGTAGGAGGCCACGGTGGCGGTGTCGCCCTGCTCGGCCGTCTTCCTCCACAGCACCTGTTGCACCCGCTCAGGGAGGCTGTACCAGCAGGACAAGGTGGCTTGCTGCCCGCTCACTGCTGTCTTGTTGCCTTCCAGACGCACTTTACCTGAAACAGCAGAAATTAATATTTTTTATCAAGAGAATGAAGAGGATACAATGTGTAAGCATGTGATTGTATGTGTGCTGCATTCATTTCTGCTGACTGACAAATTTACAGGACTGCTGCTTGTGTACAGGAACGAACAGGAGAAGTCTGGGAGTGATAAAAATGTGTGTGTATGTTTAACAGTAACAACAGGACGTGCTTTGGTTAGCTGGGTGGGTGGGCTTTCTCGCCCGCCGGTCTGCGAGTTCAGACCATAACCTACTACTTCCTGTCTTGTAAGGGGTCTAGTGAGAAAAACAAACACTCTCAGTGGAAAAGGCTCGCTCTTTGTGGAGAAAAAGCACAAAACTTCAAATGTCAGGTGTGAGGTGCTAACTTATTCTTTAAGATAAGAAGGTAAGAGCCAAAAACAAACTCAAAAACTGTTGTAGTTTCCTGACAGATTTGCTCAGAACGTGGGTTTCTTAGTAATTAAGTGCTCCCTCCATGAAAACCAGACTGACCAGTGACGCTGACGCACGTCTTGCCCTCTTGTTGGCCTGCCGGGTAAACATCAAAGACGCAGCGGTAGCAGCCCTCATCTTCAGGCCGCACTCTCTTAATGGTGATGTAGCTGGCCCCATTGTGAAACGAGGTGAGCTGCACGTTGGCGTCCTGATGGCTGATGCTGATGGGGACACTTTGTTCATAGGCCAGGAGGATCTTGTTGTGCCTGTTGTGCCAGCGCACTTGCCGGACGGTATCGCCTGTTGCCGTGGTGATGTTACAGCCAAGCAGGAGGGGACGCCCTGCCTCTGCACTGAGACTGGTTAGAGTTGTGACAGCACCTGAATTCACAGAGCACATGACATTTACAATTATATATGATAGATTATCACATTAGAATATACTAACTTTTAAATCATTAGTCCATTGAGGAACTCAAAAGGCATGGATTGGATCGACTGGATGCAGAACCCACCTTGTGTCCTGGAAACAGCCACTATCCAGAGCAGCAGACACAGGAGCATGGCGGGTCCACACATCGCACACTCAATGCAGGATTACCAACTCACACTCTGACCCAGTATCACAACCAGGCTGCAGCTGAAACACAAGCACTGTTAGACAGCTTAAACAGCTCCGACCACAACCCAAAGCTCAAACAAACTTGTGGCTACATCAGATTAAAGAACAAGTGTGAATGCGGTGCAGATGTACCCTTGTCAGCTGTCCAGTGTTGTGACTTGTTGAGCTGCTGCTGGTCAGCACAGTTGTGGCTGCATCGTACTGGCACGCTGTCTGCTGTCAGGGTCAACATGGAGCCAGAGGATGACATGAGTGATGACGGCATCGTCAGAGGTTACAGTGGAAAAAAACCCAAACAAACACAAAAATGTTGAAAATTTCTCTGCAGCCATTGCTTTGGGGACATTTGTACATCTGAGACTAGTTGTCACCATGGTAACATAATGCGTAAGCATCAACAACAGCATCTGCTGATTCAAAAAACTTCACCTGGGGCCTAAGTAGAGTTTTGCCTGTTAATACACAGCATGAATCCTGAGCCCGGTAAACCCATAATCACCAGGAAGCAAAACAAGATGCTACTTTGACGTCTGGACCACGCCAACCTCAAAGTTTCAACACCGATACCTGAAATCCAACCTCAGGGTAATTACAGGAGTCAGGTATGGATGCAAGGAGTGACGAGGAGATGTGAGTCATTAAAGATGATCACAACAATGAGTGGAGGTATGCAAGCAGAGTGTATGTGTGTGAGTGCAGACACCAGGTGATGCATAAAAAAGGTGGTAACAGCAGGGATCAGGGCTTTGATCAGACTGTCCAAGTGAAGTAAAGTGGACTTGCTGGGGAAGGGAAGCCTGGTTAAACCACAAAACAGACCAGGTCCAGACCTCAGAGCTTTGTGGGTGTTATTTGCTCTTTTTACTGTGCCAGACATCTGGCTTTAAACATGCAGCCTGCTCCTGTTGGGCAAACCGCTTTTCCCAAAACACCACTGATGTCTGACCTATGACAAACCACATTCACTCAATCAGCTTTTATAAAAGGTGAAACACCGGCAGATATACAATAACATATCCTTCCTGATTTTGGTGTGTTTGTTAAAGGTAAGGTGAAAAAAAATGAAATAATAAACAATAAATGTATTTTTATAGTGACGGCGCTGTAAAGTGTCTCAGAGCTCAGTTAGGAAAGCCGAAACCAGGCTGGCAACCTACATCTATATATCCAGATGTACCGCAGCTGGTTCAGTCCCAGGAGACAGATGTAGGGTGAGATTTCTTTAACAAACTGCAGAAAAAAAGAAATCCCACATGGATGGTGTTTTAAGGCAGGAAGCTGGGGGGCTTTTGTATTAAGCCAATTCTGGGGATGTAAATCTTTCTCTTGACAGGTTCATTAAAAAAAAAAAAATCATGAAAACTCGTAAAAACCTATGCAAGAAAGTGACACACATGAGAATTTTACCCACAAATTAATAATGAAAAATATTAACTATGCATCATCACTTCTTAGGAAAAAGGCTCCGGATTCAGTTCATGAAGTTACAAGGGGGAGTTTTGAGCAAAAATAGTTTTGAAAACATCCATGTCTTCATAAACAGCTCACTGTTGCACGTTATGCCAACTAGTTTAGGTCGGTGGACCGTCCTAAATAGGAAAAGCGAGATACTTCTAATTATTTTGACGCAAACAAAATGGTTTTCCATGACGGAAAGACGTTAACTTACCCGCTGACAGAGGATGGTCGCCTCCTTGAATTGCAGATGCTTCCTGTGCTACAGGTAATGTAGGACTGGAGCACAACAATCCATAGTTCATTGATTTCAACTACGACTGAACCGCTCTTGAGATCCTGCTCCTGCATTTTAATCCACATCCTCTCACATCCTCAGCTCTTCCTCTGTAAATCTGAGGAGAGCAGGACCTCCAGTGGCTACAATGCGCACCTGCCGCTAAAACGCTGCACACATTCACCGCATTTATAAAATATTCCATATTAGTAGTTTTTAATATTTTTTAACAAATCAGGAAATATTTACAGTAACAACATTTTGAACATATCAAAGGAGCTATCGTACAAAATACAAAACAAATCCGCTTACAGGTCACTTAAAAAGTAGGCTTCATCTTCCTCGGACCAGGTTAGACCACGTGTTGCTTTCACACCCACCTTGTTACGTCATGGCAAGGTGCTGCGCCGTGATTGGCTGATTTGATATTTGAGTGAAAGCGCAGTGGAGTAGGCGTACCGAGTACAGCTGCAGAGTGTCATTCCACATAAACTGACAAAGCACTTTTCCGGGCAAGTTCAAAGATGTTCAGTGACACCTGTGTAGACAAATTATTGATAGATGAACGAACGTGCTCACGTTTTAATAAATGACATGAACATGAACATCTGCAGCACTTGGACCAAGTACCAATGCCAAGTTCAAGATTTTCAGTGACTCTTTAACGCACAAACTGATATAAAAACTCATTTTCAGTGCCATAATTAAGCTGATGACCTAAACAACATGAATATTGATTCGAGCAGACACATCTTTAACCATTTTGCAAATTCATTTAAGGCAGAAAACACACACTCACACATTCATTGTTTTCCATTTGCTCATTCTGCTGACATGTCATCTTTGGCAAAATTCAATTCATATAAAACATACAGAAATCAGCTGTGAATCTCTACATATTTCATTCACAATACATAATATAAAAAGTAATTAACAAAGACATAATAAGACAAGACACAAATGCTTCGTCTAGATGCATTAGCCAACCACTTGTTAAACAGTGAAGTCACAGGAAACAGGAGTGAAGTCAGCAGTGCCAAAGACTAATCAGAGTAGCTCTTCTCCTGGGTTTCTCTGTCTTCCTACATAGGAGACCTCGGTGAAAACAGCTGTCGTTGACAACCTGCTCTTGGAGTCGATTCTTTGTAAATGTTGTTCTTTTTAATGGTCGGTGTCTGACCCTGCTCCTTCTTGGAGATAAAGGTGTTTGTGCCTTCAGATAAAATAAAGAACATTGACAGTGGAGTCAGTCCTCCTAGAAAGTTGCAAAGAGCAACCACAAAACATAAAATAGTGCAGTAGAGAAAAATGAATAGGTTGTCTTACTCGTAAATGTCTGCAGTTGGTTTTTGTGGTGTCTTGATCGCCTCAGAGTCTCTGCAGAACAGACTAAAGGATTAAAAGGTCGAGTGCTGAACAATAATTTGTATCTATATAAAAGCATTTTGGGTTAAAGTGAATAATTGCCTTTTCTGGCGTCTAAGTATAAGGCAGGATTATGACAATAGCTGCACCACAAACTACTGATGCTGCATGGACAAGCCAACAATGAATCCAGACATCTGTGAGAAAAAAGACAAAATTAATAGTGATATGAACTTTGTTTCTAACCAAGAAACTGTATGAAATAACCAAAAGACCTGCGGTTGTAAGTGTTTGCTCCAACAGGCCAATGTGAACAATACAATTATGATGGTTCTACCTTTGTCAAAAAGAGGATATACAGTTCCTACATTATTGAGCAACCACAGATTAAATGGAAATATGTATACCAAGTACCCAACCTCTGATTCCTGTCTCATTAGCTGCAGATTCCTCATGAAAACCTGGAAAATCAAAACAAAGACATGAGCTTTAAAGTATTTCTCTGTCTATAAATCTGTTGCTGTGAGTGTTTCTCACCATCAGCAGACGGCTGTTGACCACAGGGAATCGCCATACGCCTCTATCCCCAAAGGGATTCAGAGGACTGCGCCGCACATCTGACAGGTGTGCTGTTGTCATGGAAACGAGGCAGCACTGCTGTAGTGGTGACTGTCACTGTACCGTTGGCGTTGCTGACACTAACAGAGCTGTAGTCAGAAAAGTGGACGTCTTGTCTCAGGACAGTTAATGTCAGTGTGGGAGCAGGTCGACCTGTGGCCGAGCAGGACACAACTGCCTCTTCAGTAGAGGTCTGATGGTCAACATGGAGAATGGGTTGATGCGCTCTGCAGAGAAAAGGCTGTTAGTGTTGAGCATTAGTGCAAAATGGAGCAGCATGGGTCACTTGTCTCATGCCCACTGATGGAACGAACAATCACATTTGGTACTGATGAGCAGGTTTATTAACTTTTTGCCATTTTATATCATAAAATGCACAACATCTACTGTTATAAAACGCTATGATGATTGGAGCTGATGTGTACAGCAGAATGGCCTTGAAAGCATGAGTTCTTACATACAGCTGGGCAGGTTGCACCACTGAAAGCACCATCAGGGGTAGGTGTTAAACACGCATGGCCTTTCCCTTCGTCCTCTCCGTCACCTGCCTGGGGAGCCTATGGAGCAGGTGCCTGATCCCAGATTTAAACTCCAACCTTTCCTGAGCAGGCATTCACCCATGAGCCACAGTATTTGTTGCCATGGGTTGCAGGATTCTTCCTCCCCTCAGGTAAACTTCTGCCATGTGACAAAGAGAACTTCTTTGGTTGAGAAGCTCATCTGACAGCTGGCTTCATCTTCTCCCTGCTGCCGTCACAGTCCGCTGGGTCTCTATCAGAACTGCTACACCTACAGGAGATGATTGTTTGAGTGGGAAAGATTAAACTGCTGTGGGGGTGTAAGTGAAGCATAATTGAAACATTAATTTACCTTCATAAATAAAAGTAAGTTAATGCTTTCTTGAAATGCATAACAGGAAATCAATATTATTTTATGTTAAAATGATTGCCTGTTCTCTTTATTTGCAAAATACAGTAAATACAACACAAAAGGTTACCTGTAATACTTGGCGCCTATAAACTTATTTAAACAAGTTTAGGCATAAATGTCCCCAAATAACCATTCATCAACTACAGTAAACTAAAGTTAAACGGCTGGTCCTTGACTGTAACAAAAATAAATTATATCAACTTATACAAAAAATGTCAAATGCACATTAGTGTAACTGCTCTTCCTCACCTGTCTGAAATATGCCCAAAGCATAAAGGGGCGATGTAACCACAGAGTCTGTATCATCTTGTCCAGGATTTAAACGTTTGAGCAGTGACCGCGCTTACAGGTAACTCTCGGGTACATTGACCGCAGTTGGTACGGTAGCTATAAACTTACGTTTTTACGAGCCAATTTCAACCAATTACAACACAATTAATACCAGGTTTATTTTAAATAATGAAATAAGGCTGTTTAACAGCCAGCAAGCCACGTATTAGTTTGTTAAAGTGCGTTATAAACAGTGTAAGATGCCTGTTACCTCCTCAAGCAACACAATGGTATATTCACCAATCACCTCTCAGGTAAATACGTTTAGACCTGAGCAAGAACAACTTTCTCCATGTTTGTGGGTTAACTGAAAACGTATTTAAGCACTTGGATTGCTTGCATATAGCGGATTTATTAGTGATAATATGAAACTTGTGGCCGCTAAAACTGGGTCATGGTTACGAGTAACTTGCCGTTTTTGTCCCGTATTTACACGTTGGTCTCCTTCAGAAAAACACTTGTTTCTCTCAGATCCCAAAGAAAGATGTGGATGATTTGCAGCGTTTGTACCTTTTATGTCTTTGGCATATGAGTCATACTTGCCATAGTCATAGTCTTACTTGCACAGAGTCTTGAGACTGAGTTGAGTTTGAGTTAAGTAAAATCTGCAGAATTCAACATTTAATCAAATTAAGTTTGCAACTTGTTGCTAGCCCCAGGAGAAACAGTAGCTTTGTTTCACGTAATAAAATACAATTTTAGTGAAATAAATCCTTTTGTGTGCAGGATATCAAAGGAAATGTGATAAATAATAAATGTAACATTTACCTGACGAAGGACAGATGAGTCAGAATCCAGGATGTCCATTGATTCAAAGTGGAGTGAGGTCCTGAGGTCCTGCTGCTGCATTTTGTGCCACATTAAATTTGAACTCTCCTTCTGCCTGCGTCTGAAAGCCCAGGACCTCCAGTAGCCTGGCCATGCCTGCTGCTAAAACTCTACAGCACACATTCACACCATTATTAAGCAAATATCTGCATTATTAGCTTGTATTACTTTTAATAAATCGGTATGTACCACTACAACACGGAAAATACCAGTGTCTGGCTCTATACAGTCAAACACCCGTTATGATCATTTGAATAAACTGAAAAATCGCTTTCCAATCAATACATAGACTGTTGAAATCTCAGAGATCCAGGGAAATTATTCTGGTGGTAACATAAACATTAATATTGGTTCAAGCTTGGAGCCACAGTCTTAGTGTGTGTCAACTTTCCTAACACAGAACTTTTACACACATCCGTGGCTAGCTTCTTTGGCATAATAAACATTATTACATGACAAAAAATGACAAAGAAACCTTGTAAAACACACCAAAAGGAATCTTTAGAAAGAATAAAATGCAAAAGTCATTACAAAACAAACAGACCAGGTCAGATGATGTTTCCATATTAGTGCTGGCTCATATTACGTTGTACTTACATGAATATGCACCATGATGCTAGTACTATAAAATGTAAACATAAAAACATGTAAACACAGATGTATTTCAGTATCTGGAGGAGAGGCAGCCATAATTTTTTAAATTACTGTAACAAACAGAAGTAGAAGCAAATGTACATGGTTGGTGAATGTATTTCTTCCTAGCTTTGATAGTTTTGTTCAGATCTTCATGGATGTTTGGTGTTTAACACTGACCTCCTGCTCACACAATAACACAACTGTGTCTATCCAATCAATCAATCAATCAATCAATCAATCAATGGGTTTCTTGTCTCCATTGTGTTGAAGGTGTGGATTTTTGGATCACTTTGTAGTCTTACAGGACCGCGTCAGGTGTCTAACTGCTCGTGTTCAGGTGCAGCTGAAGGTGCTTCAGTCCTGAAGATGAAAACAGTGTTTCAATGATGCATTAAACTGCAGTACTGTGAACGAAGGCTATGGACAAACAGGCTGCAGGTGAGCCACCACAGTCATCCCACACTCCAAGAGAGGGAAAAGATATGCATCACAGTTTGCTTTACATACACAGTAAATATCAGTGAGTTGAGATAAAGAGAGGCAAACTGGCGAGGGAACAGGCAGAGGAGGATGGATCAAATGATGTCTGACAGTACAGGAGAAAATGGCAATACAGTGTGTATTCTTACCTGTGGTACTCTTTGATTGTAGTATCAGACATCTCATTCATCGAGGTCCCTGTGGACAGACTGAAAATTAAGAAAGCTGCACAACGCCAGTGATCAACTCTCAGAACAGAGAAACATATGTTTACTGAGAGAAATACCTGTTTTGTTTTTCTTGTTTACGTAGAAAAAAGGTGACTGCAGCAGCAATCCCAACACAAGCGCTGCAACCAATAATGACAGTTGTACCTTTGTATGAAAAGAGAAAAGATTGATGACATGACACATTTCACAATTATGAAGCTACAACACATCAAGCCTTCAAGTCATCATGCATCTGCATTAACTTACTCAAATTCCTGTCATTAGCTGCAGATTCCTCATGAAAACCTGGAAAATCAAAAACAAAAGACGCAGGCTTTAAAGTATTTCTCTGTCTATAAATCTGTGTTGCTGTGGAGGTGTTTCTCCACCATCAACAGGCGACTGTTGACCCACAGGAATCATCTGGGCGCCTCTCTGAGGACCAGAGACTTGCACACATCAGCAGGTGTGCTGTTGTCATGGAAAGCGAGGCAACACAGCTGTAGTGTTGACTGTCACTGTAGCGTTGGTGTTGCTGACACTAACAGAGCTGTAGTTAGAAAAGTGGACGTCTTGTCTCAGGACAGTTAATGTCAGTGTGGGAGCAGGTCGACCTGTGGCTGACAGGACACATGCCTCTTCAGTAGAGTCTGATGGTCCAACATGGAGAATGGGTTGATGCAGCTCTGCAGAAAAAGGCTGTTAGTGCTGACATCCGTACAAAATGGAGCAGCATGGGTCCCTTGTCATGTCACTGATGGAACAGAATGGATTTAGTATTTTCAGAGCATTACCGTAGAGTTTGAGGCTTTGGCAGGTTGTAGCAGTGAAAGCTCCTTCAAGTTAGTGGTAAACAAACAATGATAGCAGCCTTCGTCCTGCTCCGTCACATTCACAAATATTGATGGAGCAGTTCAATTAGCGTCTTTAAACTCCTTTATGTTTAAAGGCAGAGTTCACTCTTTGACCAAGGTTTTGGTGTGTGAGTAGCCAGATTCTTCTCCCCTCGGGTGAAGTTTCTGCCATGTGGCAGACAACATCTTTGGATTGATCAGCCGACAACAAACTGCATCTTCTCCCTGCTGCTGTCACAGTCTGTGGTCTCTATCAGGCTGTTTCACCCCTGCAGAAATGATTGTTTCAAAGTGGGCGAAGGTTTCAATAAGGGTATGTAAGATATTCTATCATTACTTGAACAACAGTGTTGATGGTAAAAATGATGATCAAAAACATCCATTTAGTCCTTGTCCTGTTTATCACTGGGGACGTGTTGATGACCTTTAATGATTTTGAGATGTTTTTTGCTGGTAGCGACTCTAGTTCAATGTTGAACCACAATGGAACAGTGGCTGGAAGGAAGCATCTGTCCAGTGTTGACATGGCCTTTGATGTTGCTTCTTTTGTCACTATTTAGGAATCTGCCTTGTCTTTAAACTGTTCAGTGTTTTACTGCACAGAGTGTTCATTTTTAGACTGTCCTTCAGTTTCTATTGGCAAGTTTTAGGAACAGCCTTAAAAACTTACACATCTGTTCATTACAGCCTGTTTCAGGCATCACTGAATATCTCTGGATCAGGAACAAGTCTATTTAAATATGCTGCACAGTTTGAAGCTGTACTGTGGCTGCGACATTTAGATGTACAGAACATTGTTTACACATGCCCTTCATACAACGTAATAAAACTGTAAAGAGGACTCTCTACAGCATAAAGAATACAGTCCTCCTAAGCTTTAAATCATGTCGACTCATATAAAATGTGGGATATAGACATTACTGTCTTACCTTTAAACAAGGCTCCAACTGCACAAAGAAGATGTATGAGCACGCGGTGTCTCATTGTTCCATACTGTAACTTTCACCAACGGTCAAAACAAGCAGTTACATGACTGTACGCAGTTAGTGAGGTAACCTCCGGGTACTTTGATGGCTGCAGGTGTTATATAAACATAACTTTGCTTAACTAATACCTGAAAATAAGTCGAAAACTTAATATTAAATAATAGCAAATGTTTTATTCAATTATACACGGGTTATTAGCTGTCACCCCCACTGCCACCAAAGTGGTACATCCGGATCAGGGGAAGCCACAACGTTGTAAAAATGTCCTCCAAGACTGAAATAACTGAAATAAAGCAGCCACAGCCAGATTCATCCTTGTTTTCCTGCCAAACGTGCCCAGACTAATAAACCAAACCCGAGCGCCCCAGAACGAGTCTGGATTTGGATTTTTGTTCTCTCTCTCTCTGAAGTTTTAACTTGTCTGGCAGAAGTCAGTTTTGATTCAGGAGTCTGCTCTGTGAAGCATTACTGCATATACATGTAATCCAGGAAAAGAGACACTGCACACAAGTAAAAACACTAACAATATCACGATTTAATTTAACAAAAATAAATACCAATGGCCAGATGATAAATTATCAAAAAGATAGCAACTAAAAGTTTACATTGTTTGAGATTGCACAGAAAGTCCATGAACATGATGATCAATAATCCAGAGTGTAGCAGGGATTGGCATAGTGCACACAATTGAAAATACTAATAATACATTTAAATTTAATAAATAAAGGCCACATACTTTGGCAGATAGGCAAGATAATATATTATTAAAACATATCAATCAAAGTTTACAGTGTTTGAGGATGTACAGAGGGTGCAAAGAGATTAGCATATCAATGCAAAACAATACTACAAGCCCCCACAGCCATTACACCACAATTACACTGCAAAAGAAATGTGTAATTTAGTTATGTGTTGGAGTAGGCATCTGCTAAGCAATATAACATAACTTCAACATAAAGTGCAAAATTATAATGAAATACACAAGAATTTTCAGTGAGCCCTTCATTAGGCCCAGAACCTCTCTGGAAAGTAGGAAGTTCTGGTTTTCTGTGCTTTTACTCCTGGCGTCGGTCAGATTATGTAACAACATTTTAGCAAGAGTCTCTTTTATCAGCCATGGGTCAAGTGAGCAGGACTTTATGCGAGTTCATCCATTTGTTGTCCAGAGATGTACATTGTTCATCGGCCCTCTGTAGAGTCGTAAGAAGTCGCCACCACCTTTATCATGCTACAGAGGGTGTAGAGGCAAAATGTGCATTAAACTGCAGTATTGTGAACAGGATTTATGACAGTAAATACAGTAAATATCAGTGGGTTAGGACAAGAGGTAGGCTTTGTGAGGGAACAGAACAGAGGAGGATGGATCAAATGATGTCAGTGTACGGAAGAAGAATGACCAGTACACAGTGTGTCTTACCTGTGAGTGTAGCACAGTTGTAGTTTCAGACATCTCATTCATCTCGAGGTCCCTGTGGGACAGACTGAAGGAATCAAAGCTGCACAACAGTGATCAACTCTCAGAACCAGAGAAACATGTTTACTGAGAGAAATACCTGTTTGTTTTTTGTTTAAGTAGAAAAAAGGTGACTGCAGCAGCAATCCCAACACAGAGCACTGCAACCAATACAATGACAGTTGTACCTTTGTGAAAAAGAGGAAAGATTGATGACATGACACATTCTGCAATTATGAGCAACCACAGATTAAATGGGAGTCATCGGCCATCTGCATTAACTTACTGCGATTCCTGTCGTGGCTACCAGATTCCTCATCAAAACACGGAAAATCAAAACAAAAGACATGAGCTTTAAAGTGATATTTCTCTGTCTACTCGTCTGTTGCTGTGGAGGTGGTGTTTCTCGCATCAGCAGACGACTGTTTGACCACAGGAATCATCACAAACGCCTCTCAGAGGGACCGGAGGGACTTACCGCACGTAAACAGATGTGCTGTTGTCATCAAACGAGGCAGCACAGCTATGCGGTGACTGTCACTGTAGCGTTAGTGTTGCTGGCCTGCTGGAGGCTGTAGTTAGAAGAAGTGGGCGTCTTGTCTCAGGACAGTTAATGTGCGAGGTAATGAGGAGCAGGTCGACCTGTGGCCGAGCAGGACACAACTACTATCTTTAGTAGAGTCTGATGGTCCAACATGGAGAATGGGTTGATGCAGCTCTGCAGAGAAAAGGCTGTTAGTGCTGAGCATTAGTGCAAAATGGAGCAGCATGGGTCACTTGTCATGTCACTGATGGAACAGAATGGATTTAGTATTTTCAGGCATTACCGTAGAGTTTTGGGGCAGGTTGTAGCAAAAAAAAAACTCCTTCAGGATTGAGTGTTAAACACGCTTGATAAAGCCTTCGTCCTTCTCCGTCATTCCTGATAATGATGGAGCAGTTCTGCAGTCCGTCTTTAAAAGCATCCCTTTATGTTCAAGGCAGGATTCACTCTTTGACCAAAAGGTTTTGAAGGTGTAGGTAGCAGATTCTTCTCCCCCTCAGGTGAAAGTTTCTGCCGTAGCAACCCAGACAACATCTTTGGTTGATCAGCCGACAACTTAAAACTGCATCTTCTCCCACTGCTGCTGTCACAGTCCGCTGGGTCTATGAGCTGCTACACCTACAGGAGATGATTGTTTAGTGGGAAAAGATTAAACTGCTGTGGGGTGTAAGTGAAGCATGGTGGAAACATTATTTTACCTTGATAATTAAAAAGTAAGTTTAATGCTGGAATCATTATTTTTTGTTAAAATGGTGCCTGGAAAAATGATTAAAACTGAAAGATAAACACCAGGTGTTATATTTCTGTATCATGACCTGACAGCTGATATAAGTCTGATTTTACTCTTTTGTTGCAAAATACAGTAAATACAACACAAAGGTTACCTGTAATACTTGGCGCCAAGTATTACGGGTAACCTCACGTTTACATCAACACAGTAAACTAAAGTTAAACGGCTGGTCATGGCTGTAACAAAATAAATTATATCAGCTTATACAAAAAATGTCAAATGCACATTAGTGTAACCGCTCTTCCTCACCTGTCTGAAATATGCCCAAAGCATAAAGGAGACGTGTAACCACAGAGTCTGTCATCTTGTCAGGATTTAAACGTTTGAGCAGTGACCGCGCTTACACAGGTAACTCTCAGGTACGTTGACCATGATTGGTACCATTGCTTATAAACACATTTTACAGCCAATTCCAGCCAATTGCTAATTAATACAGAATTTATTTTTAAATAATGAAATAAGGCTGTTTAACAAATAACAAACCACGTATTAGTTTGTTAAAGTGTGTTAGAAACAGTGTAAGATGCCTGTTACCCCTCCCTCAAGCAACACAATGGTATATTCCACAATCACCTCTCGGGTAAATACGTTTTAGACCTGAGCAAGAACAACTTTCCTCATGTTTGTGGGTTAAGCACAGAAAACGTATTACAAACGCTTAGTTTATGCATATAGCAGCGGATTTATTAGTGATAATATGAAACTTGTGGCCGCTAAAACTGGGTCATGGTTACGAGTAACTTGCCGTTTTTGTCCCGTATTTACGTTGGTCTCCTTCGAAAAACACTTGTTTCCTCTCAGATCCCCCAAAGAAAGATGTGGATGATTTACAGCGTTTGTACCTTTTATATGTCTTTAGCATAGCAAAGAGTCATACTTGCCATAGTCATAGTCTTACTTGCACAAGAGTCTTGAGACTGAGTTGAGTTTGGGAGTTAAAGTAAAATCTGCAGAATATTCAACATTTAATCAAATTAAGTTTGCAACTTGCTGCTATTTGGGAGAAACGAATGACTTTGTTTTCACGTGACAAAATGCAATTTTGGTGAGAATAAATCTTTTATTGTGCAGGATATCAAAGGGGAAATGTAATCAATAAATAAAATGTATCATTTACCTGACAGGGGACAGATGAGTCAGAATCAGGATAATCCATTGATTCAAAGAATGGAGTATGAAAGGGTCCTGAGGTCCTGCTGCTGCATTTTTGTGCCACATTAGTTGAACTCTCCTTCTGCAAATCTGAGGGAAGCGGGACCTCCAGTGGCCACAATGTGCACCTGCTGCTAAAACTCTGCAGCACACATTCACTGCATTGATAAGCAAATATCCTGCATTATTAGCTTGTATTACTTTTTAATAAATCAGTGTATTACCACTACAACACAGGCTGGTGTCTGGCTCTATACAGTCCAAACACCGATTGTGAGTGTTTGAATGAAACTAGAAAAATACGCTTTCCAATCAATACATAGACTTCTATTTGAAATTTCAGAGATCCAGGGAAATTATTCAGGTGATGACATAAACATTAATATTAGTTCAAGCAGACACAGTCTTAGTGTGTGTCAACTTTCCTAACACAGAACACACACACATCCATTGTCTCTATTCAGTTTACTCACAGTGTGCTGTCATGTCATCTGTGCCATAATTTGGGGCATATAAAAACATACAAAAAAGCAGCAAGAGTAAATATTCACAGATTTGACTTTTTAATAAAATAAAAATGTAAAAAAATACTAAACCATGATATAAAAAATACAAAACCCCAATCATTCATTTGAATCCAAAAGCAAATTAGTATTAAATATCTTAACATGTTCCGAAAAAGTAAAAATGGTTTAAAAATGACAATAAAAATGTAAAAAAGTATAATTAACTTCACAAAGATTCTTCACACATTTCACCATAAAAAGTTTTAAATGACACCTTTTCAACCAAAGCTCTAAAAGTAAAACACCAGTTTAACATGTAAAGATTCCACACAAATAGAGGTCAGTTACCTTGTAGCTGCTTCTTTGGCATAATAAACATTATTACATGACAAAATAGAAAAAAACCTTGTAAAACACACCAAGATCTTGAAAAGTCTCACAGTAAAAAATCACTATAAAAATGTAAACATAAAACATGTGTAAACACTCCAGTGTAAAAACTTTCGTTGTATAAAACAGGCGTGTATTTCAGTATCTGGAGAGGCAGCCATAATTTTCAAGTTACTGTAACAAACCAAGAAGTAAACAGTGCACATGGTTGACAGATATGTTGCTTCCACAGCTTTGATGTAGTTTTGTTCAGAGTCTTCATGGATGTTTTGAGTGTTTGCTGACCTCTGCTCACACAATAACACAACTGTGTTTATCTAATCAATCAATCAATCAATCAATCAATCGTTTCTTGTCTCCATTGTGTTGAAGGTCATGGATTTGGGTTATCACTTTGCTTCAGTGTGGGATAGCGTCCGTTGTCTAAACTTCTTTCGTGTTCAGGTGCAGCTGAAAGATTGCTTCAGTCCTGAAGATGAAAACAGTGTTTCAATGATGCATCAAACTGCAGTACTGTGAACAGGAGCTATGGACAAACAGGCTGCAGGTGAGCACACAGTCATCCACACTCAAGAGGAAAGATATACATCACAGTTTGCTTTACATACACAGTAAATATCAGTGGGTTTAGGATAAGAGAGACAAACTGACGAGGAGACAAGACAGAGGAGGATGGATCAGAAAGTGTCAGTGTGCAGGAGAAGAATGACAGTACGGTGTGTGTACCTGTGAGTATCTTTGATTGTGGTTAAGACATCTCATTTCATCTTGAGGTCCTATGGGACAGACTGAAGGAATTAAAGCTGCACAACAGTGATCAACTCTCCAGAACCAGAAACTGTTTGCTGAGAGAAATACCTGTTTGTTTCTCGTTTCATTAGAAAAAGGTGACTGCAGCGACAATCCCAACACAGAGCACTGCCCAACCAATACAATGACAGTTGTACCTTTGTGAAAAAGAGGAAAATTGACACGCGGCACATTCTGCGTTGTAGGCAACCACAGATTAAATGGGAGTCATCCATGCATCTGCATTAACACTGCGATTCACGTATGTGGCTACAGATTCCTCATCAAAACCTGGAAAGAGTAAAAACAAAAGACATGAGCTTTAAGTATTTCTCTGTCTATAAATCTGTTGCTGTGGAGGTGTTTCTCACCATGTCAACCAGACGACTGTTTGACCACAGGAATCGCCATAAAACTCTGAGGACCAGAGGGACTTGCACCGCATCTGACACGTGTGCTGTTAGCCATTGAAACGAGGCAGCTTGCACTGCTGTAGCGGTGGTGACTGTCACTGTAAGCGTTAGCGTTGCTGACAATAAACAAGAGGCTGTAGTTAGAAAAGTGTGCGTCTTGTCTGGGACAGTTAATGTCAGTGTGTAGAACAGGGGTAGAGCCTGTGGCCGAGCAGGACACAACTGCCTCTTCAGTAGAGTCTGATGGTCCAACATGGAGAATGGGTTGATGCAGCTCTGCAGAGAAAAGGCTGTTAGTGCTGAGCATTAGTGCAAAATGGAGCAGCATGGGTCACTTGTCATGTCACTGATGGAACAGAATGGATTTAGTATTTTCAGGCATTACCGTAGAGTTTGAGGCAGGTTGTACCAGTGAAAGCTCCTTCAGGATTGGTGTTAAACAAACAATGATAGCAGCCTTCGTCCTTCTCCATCACATTCCTGATAATGATGGAGCAGTTCTGCAGT
The DNA here is from genome assembly GCA_008933995.1 of Datnioides undecimradiatus. Lineage (NCBI taxonomy): Eukaryota > Metazoa > Chordata > Actinopteri > Lobotiformes > Datnioididae > Datnioides > Datnioides undecimradiatus. Next base: position 5,070,102 of record WARS01000038.1, read on the forward strand.
CCAGCATCTTTAAACTCCACTTTATGTTTAAAGGCAGGAGTCACTCTTTGACCAAAGGTTTTGGTGTAGGTAGCCAGATTCTTCTCCCCCTCAGCTGAAGGTTTCTGCCATGTGACTTGAACAACATCTTTGGATTTGATCAGCCGACAGCTTAAAACTGCATCTTCTCCCACTGCTGCTGTCACAGTCTGCTGGGACTCTATCAGAGCTCTTCACCTGCGAGGAAACAGCTCTGGTCAGTTTATGAAATGTCAGCAACACTCACCTACAACTCAGCAGTGAGGTCTAACTATGAAGAGCATTTTTGTTTTTGAGAAACGTGATAAAACATGAATACAAGCATTAACCGATGCAAACCACGTCTTAGGCGTTTGATCGAGTGCAACCAGGAAAAAGAGTTTACCGGATATTTATACTTTCATTAAAAAAATAAATGACATAGGCCTGTATGAAAATGTTTAATAATGTCTTTCTCACCTTCAAGAACAGCTCCCAGAAGCGGACATAGCAAAAATAAAACCGCATGGTGCATAATCTCTGCAGCATACTTTACCGCGCTATAAATAAGTCTTCTTCCTGTCGTTGTAAATGGCGGTTGTCAAACAACTTAATGGAGCATTACCGCCACCAACTGGTCTGGAGTGTGGATCGGAGTAACGACACCTCTTACATACATACATACATAAAAAGTCTCTTTCATATCCTTTCCAACATCTTTTCTTAGGTACTGGAACAGTATTTAATAGCACTCATTTGATGTTTTTCCAGTATGATTATTAAATCGAGTTGTATTTTCATCTTTTTCAGTGTTTGGACCATTTGCCTTCTGACAGTCACTGATAGTCACATTTCCCTGTGTTGTGTTTCCCTGGTTTAAAAAGTGTGCTATGTAGTCCTGTGTCCAAATCTGAGTCTTGAAATTATTGTAAAAGCATCTCCCGTTCCTTTCTTCCTCCCACTGCTTTTGCCACCTTTCCTTCAGTCTTTGTTTAACTCTGCCCTTCATTTCTGCTTTCATTACATTCCTGCCTAATTCAATGTGACTATATTTGTGGCCTCCTCTGCCTTTATCTGCCAGTTCATGTCCTCTGTTGCCAATATGTGCTGGTATCCATAAGAACACTGCTGTCAGCCCCATCATTTGGATTCTGTACAATGTTGTATTTCTATCAAAATGTCTGGCCTGCTCTCTGAGTGACTGTGCTTCAGACTGATTAGTGATGAGCTTGAATCTGAACAGAGGTCGTATTTCCTTGAGTCCACTGCACTGCTGACCACACACTGCCAGCATCTCTCCTGTATATACCAAGAATTTCTCATTTATCCTTTTCCCTGTTCTGATATTAAATTCTGGTACAATAGCTGCTATTCCTACTTTATTTACTAAATCCTTTGATGCATATCTGGAGGAAAACTCTGATAACTATCAATGTGAGTCTGTACGCTACATGGATTATAAACTTCACTCCTAAATGCACCTGTATCTAATCTCAGAGCCTGGAACTGTGTATTGTCTCTTTGTGAGAGTGGTGTTTGCTGCTGGTCCAGATACCATACATCCATAATCCAATACTGATCTGGTTAATCCAATGTAAATGGCCCTCAGAGCAGTTCTGTCTGCCCACCGTTAACTTCAACACCTCAATACATTCAATTGACTGGTTAGTCTCAAGGACAGAGCCAATTAGAGGCAGAGTGGATAAAGACATACATTTTAAAGTAAAACCTGTATTTCTCTTTGCATGGTACTTTCAATACTGTGACTCTCAATGAAACTTGTCAATGACTGCAGTGTTTACTTCCCCTACTGTTCATTACACCCCCCTGCTTTATCTAACAAACATTGACATAAGACCCTCTGTAGCGGACTAAAAGGGGCATATTTGCACACACAACCTAGTTTGCATTTACATTAGTTTAATCTAGCACTGCAAAGATGATTTATTTGCGGACATTAATCTTGTAGGCCCATATATGCAACTATTCACTTTTTAGTTGAAGTATGCTTTGATGTAATTTTAACAAAATAAACTTACACTTGTATTTACATTATGTGTATAATGTTTTTCAGCTTTGTTGGTGATAAATGTAAACTTGTCCCTATACTGCTGCAATGGTTCAATAAACATCATAGAGATAGATCCTTTAATGTCATAGCGAGCATTACTCTCATTATTTTATTTATTTAATTTCTTAAGATTTTGTTTCCTCACAAGACTAGAAATCATTTAAATAAAGCGGTCACAACAGCGTTTGGCGTGGATTTTTGATTCAGGGTGTGCTTCTCTGAAAAGCCTTACTGCTTATACATGCAAGGCAGGACAAAAGACATATTGCACACAATTGAAAATACTTAATCTCTACAATACAATACATAATGAAGTCACAGGAAACAGGAGTGAAGTCAGCAGTGCCAAAGACTAATCAGAGTAGCTCTTCTCCTGGGTTTCTCTCTGTGGCTCGCCAAGGGAGACCTGGGGTGAAAACAGCTGTAGATTGACAACCTGCTCTTGGAGTGGATTCTTTGCTTAATGTTGTTCTTTTTAACTGTTGTGGTGGAATTGTCTGACCTGCTCGTGCTCTTGGAATAAAGGTGTTTTGTGCGCTGAATAAAATAAAGACATTGACAGTGAGTCAGTCACTCTAGAAAGTTGCAAAGAGGCAATAAAACATAAAATGGTACGAGTGAAAAATGAATAGGTTGTCTTACTCGTAAATGTCTGCAGTTGGTTTTTGTGGTGTCTTGATCGCCTCAGAGTCTCTGAAGAACAGACTAAAGGATTAAAAGGTCAGTGCTGAACAATGATCAATTAGTCATTTGTATCTATATAAAACAGATACTGAGTTAAAAGTGAATGATTGCCTTTTCTGACGTCTAAGTATGAGCAGGATTGTGACAATGACTGCACCACAAACTCCTGATGCCATGGACAAACCAACAATGATCCAGACATCTGTGAGAAAAAAGAAAAAATTAGTGATATATAATAATTTCTAGCAAAAGGCATGAAATAGCATAAGACACAAGTTTGTAAGTGTTTTGCTCAACAGGTGATATGAACAATACAATTATGATGGTTCTGCCTTTGTCCAAAAAGAGGATATAAGTTCTACATTCTGCATTAATGAGCAACCACAGATTAATGGGAGTCATCATGCATCTGCATTAACTACTCGATTCCTATCATTAGCTGCCCGATTCCTCATGACCTGGAAAATCAAAACAAAAGACATGAGCTTTAAAATATTTCTCTGTCTATAAATCTGTTGCTGTGGAGTGTTTTCTCACCATCAACAGACGACTGTTTGACCACAGGAATCATCACAAACGCCTCTCTGAGGACCAGAGGGACTTCTTGCATCTGACAGGTGTGCTGTTGTCCTGGAAACGAGGCAGCACAGCTGTAGTGGTGACTGTCCTGTAGCATTAGGCGTTGCTGACAGTAACAGAGCTGTAGTTAGAAAAGTGTACGTCTTGTCTCAGGACAGTTAATGTCAGTGTGGGAGCAGGTCGACCTGTGGCCGAGCAGGACACAACTGCCTCTTCAGTAGAGTCTGATGGTCCAACATGGAGAATGGGTTGATGCAGCTCTGCAGAGAAAAAAGGCTGTTAGTGCTGAGCATTGGTACCAAAAATGGAGCAGCATGGGTCACTTGTCATGTCACTGATGGAACACAATGGATTTAGTATTTCCAGGCATTACTGCATCAGAGTTTAAGGCAGGTTGGCAGCAGTGGCTCCTTCAGGATTAGTGTTAAACAAACAATGATAGCAGCCTTCGTCCTGCTCGGTCACATTCCTGATAATGATGGAGCAGTTCACGCAGTCAAGCATCTTTAAACTCCACTTTATGTTCAAAGGCAGGATTCACTCTTTGACCAAAGGTTTTGGTGTAGGTAGCCAGATTCTTCTCCCCCTCAGCTGAAAGTTTCTGCCATGTGAGCTTGAACAACATCTTTGGATTTGATCAACCCGACAGCTTAAACCATCTTCTCCCACTGCTGCTGCACCACAGTCTGCTGGGTCTCTATCAAGCTGCTACCTGCAGAAGCAGCTCTGGACGGTTTGTAAATGTCAACAACACTCACCTGCTCAGCATTTGAGGTCTAACTATGAAGTATTTTTGTTTTGAGAAACGTGATGAAACATGAATACAAGCATTAACCGATGCAAACCACGTCTTGGGCGTTTGATCCAGTGCAACCAGGAAAAGAGTTTACCGGATATTTATACTTTCATTAAAAATAAATGACATAGGCCTGTATGAAAATGTTTAATTCTTTCTCACCTTCAAGAACAGCGCTTAAGCCCAGGCATAGTAAAATGGCCACATGGTCCATAATCTGTGCAGCATACTTTACCGCGCTATAAATAAATTTAAACAGAGTCTTCTTCTGCTGCTTCTTCCTGTTGTTGTAAATGACGGTTGTCAAACAACTTAATGGTGCAGTACTGTCACCAACTGGTCTGGAGTGTGGATCACAGAAAAAACAACTCTTAATTAATTAATTAATTAATTAATAAATAAATAAATAAATAAATAAATAAATAAAGCCTCTTTCATATCCTTTCCAACATATTTTTCCTATATATTGGAACAGTATTTAATAGCACAGTGCAATTAAATACTGTTCCAATACATTGTGTGGAATCTTTACATGTTAAACTGGTGTTTTACTTCTAGAGCTTTGGTTGAAAAGGGGTCATTTAAAACTTTTTATGGTGAAATGTGCCAAAAATGTTTGTGATGATTAAATCTGATGAATGCTGTGAAGATGTGATGGTCATGGTCTGCTCCTGTTCCCGTTTATAGGTATTTGCAACTTTACTTTGATCACCAAACAAGCTGAAAAAATGTTATACTACATAACAATGTGAGTTTACTTTGGTAAGGTCTACATCAAAGTATACTTTAATAAACTAAAAAGTGGAATAGTTGCATATATACCTACAAGGTTACCTGCAAATAACAGTATCTTTGCAGTACTAGATTAATCTAATGTAAACTAGTTATTATTGTGCAACATGCTCCCTTTAGTCGTTACAGAGGTCTTGTGTCAATGTTTGTTAGATAAAGCAGTGGTGTAATGAACAGTAGGGGAAGTAAACACTGCAGTCATTGACAAGTTTCATTGAGAGTCACAGTATCGAAAGTACCATGCAAAGAGAAATATGGGTTTTACCATATTACCATAGAGTTTGAGACAGGACAGCAGCACTTTTATTGCCAACAGCACAAGATGTATGACCACGCGGTGTCTCATTGTTCCATACTGTAACCTTCACCAACGGTCAGAACAAACGGTTGTGACTGTACGCAGTTGAGCTGAGGTAACCTCCGGGTACTTTGATGGCTGCAGGTGTTATATAAACATAACTTTAACAACTAATACCTGAAAATAAGTCGAAAACTTAATATTAAATAATAGCAAATGTTTTATTCAATTATACACGGGTTATTAGCTGTCACCCCCACTGCCACCACAGTGGTACATCCGGATCAGGGGAAGCCACAACGTTGTAAAAATGTCCTCCAAAGACTGAAATAACTGAAATAAAGCAGCCACAGCCAGATTCATCCTTGTTTTCCTGCCAGACATATAAACCAAACCCGAGCGCCCCAGAACGAGTCTGGATTTGGATTTTTGTTCTCTCTCTCTCTGAAGTTTTAACTTGTCTGGCAGTCATTGATTTTGATTCAGGAGTCTGCTCTGTGAGAAGCATTACTGCATATACATAATCCAGGAAAAGAGACACTGCACTAGTAAAAGCATAACAATATCACGATTTAATTTAACAAAATAAATACCAATGGCCAGAAATTATCAAAAAGATATCAACTAAAAGTTTACATTGTTTGAGATTGCACAGAAAGTCCATGAACATGATGCACAGATCAATAATCCAGAGTGTAGCAGGGATTGGCATATCATTGGAAACACTACAAACCCACACAGGCGCTGCAACACAATTACACACGTGTCCACTGAGCAATAAATAACAAGACAAAATACAAACAATCAACATTAAAGTGCAAAGTGCAACATTATAACACAGTAAGAACACACAGTCATGCTTTCAGTGTGCAGAACACTCAATATTAAGTCTATTTCATGTTTAATTTACTTTATGGCGCACCTATTTGATTAGCCATCATGCTCAGTTGGTGGAGAAAGACTAAAGAAATCAAAATGTACTTTGCTTTTCTTTTTCAAACCTGTTGCGCTCATGTGCGTCACACTCCTCCCTCTTTGTTTCTCCACAAAGATCACTAGATGGCGCCACAGCCCCGAGTTTACGGCATTAATGCCTCCACAGAACACTGTGCTGTCATCGACTCCTTTCTGCCAATAAAAGTGATCAGCTTATTGTGCTGGCAATCTATGTCACTATTGCACTGCTTCAGAGTCCTACCTGTTATCAGTTCTGGTAAGATATAAACTACACGTAAACTCCATGCTTGCTTTACCTCTAACTGTACTTTTACATTCTATATGGCCTTGAACAAAGTTAAAGTGCAGCTGAAAAGAAATGTCAACTCGACAGGAAGCTTAAAAAACTCATTTTGTCTTGAAAAGACTGTCTGTGGAGAATTGATCCTCGGTAGCAGCACTGATCAATTCACTGCTGCACTGCAGATGCAAAACAAAATCCATGTTCTCATAATGCTCGCGTTGGATATTCACACCGGCCACTGTGAAAAAGGCTAAATCGCCATTGAGTCAGTTTCAGTCGTTTTGCCGGCCTTTAACCTGCAAAACAGAAAGTCGGAGTTTATTATACACAGATACAATTTTGTTTAGCTCATATTTACCCATGAAGTGGATTAATCAGCTGTTAAATGACTCACCATTTTCGTTTCATTGTAATAGCAACAGCGATGACTGACGTAAACACAGCCACAGCACCAATTGAAAGTAAAAGCAGCCACAAGGAGTGTCTGTCCCCTGCAGGAACACAGCACCGGGTCAGTACAGCAATACGGTGAATAACATGTATCTAAATTTACACTTCGCTTAAAACCTAAATTCCCCCGGGTGACCTCCGAGTAGAGATAACTAAGCACAGATTGTTCAGTGCGACACGAAACCTAGAGGAAGTGAAACTGAAACCATTCTCATTTAGTGCGTCACCTGGTTAGTCACCCTGCTCACTGTGGGGAATAAGGATTCTTCCCAGACAACCTCGTCATGCAGATACCAGGGGCAGTGAACAATTCACTGATATCTCTGGTAAATTACGTTTGATTTGCTTCAGTAGATAAGAAACAGTAGTCAGCATTCGTACGCTCTGCGACGCACAAAGTTGCATAAATTGATCCGGATATCACATGACATCTCTTCCAGTCAATGTGGATAATTAGCAGCGATGCCAATTGCTGGGATTTTACTCAGATTGGCACTGCAACTTCCTCAACAGGTAACTTACAGAAGAACCAGTGACAGTAAACCAGTCAACCTGGATTCTGGATTTTAGCCAATAACTGACAATGGACTTCTGGGTTATTCAGTGAATCTGAGAGCACGTTGAGACAATCCATTACTACACACATTTATGGCAGTGAAACAATACACATTACTGAGAGAAAATGACTGATATTCATACCCTTTTCCTTCTTCCCGCATTCAGCACCTGAAAGAAAATGGATCCTCTTCTGCCTTTGACCCATCAACCCAGTGTTCAGCAGACAATCTGCATGTCCGCTCCAGTCCGGAGGCACTTGCAGCGTAATGTTGCGGCTACTGGTGAACGTGTCGTCACTGTTGGTCACTGTAGAAATCTTTGGTTCATTTAAGGGGGATGCGCCAGGTGAGTAGCTCCACTCAATGGTTGGAACTGGTTTGCCTGTTGCAGAACAGCTGAACACAACCTCCTGCTCTTCTTCTTCCTTGTGTTTGCAGCTGGTGGGTTGCACACTTGTTTTCACCTCAGATATTCCTATATGTAGAGATAACACTTGTCATTTTGAGGGATGCAGCCATTCTGACAAAGATCACTTGATGCTTTAGCAACAAAATTACCAAATGTTTTTAGGCTTCAACCACCTGCTATTCTTTGAAATACTCCCAGAACACAGCTTTGCTGTGAGTTACCTTGCACTGTGAGGCAAGTCTGCTTTCGTTTGGATCCATCAGGATACACATTGAAAGAGCAGATGTAACAGCTCTCATCATCCCACGTCACATTGGTCAGAGTGATGGATGTTGAGCTAAGCTTCGCCTCTGTGAAGATCACTTTTCCCTGGTAAGGCTCATTCACCTGCTGTCCAAAGCGCTTGCTGTAGGTCGCCAAATTCTCGATCGACTCGTCCTTGAAAAGTCTCTGCCATGTGACCTGGAGCACACCTGGGATATGTTGATCCATGATGTGAATGTAACTAAGCACAAGTACAAGTTTAACTTCTGAAGGCTTTAGTTACTTTACATATTAATATTTAGTATAGCAGACTGAAAGAAAATTAACTGGTGACTATTCTATGAAAGATGATGATTGTTGATCCACCTAAACCAATGACAACAATGTATGTCATGATAATTTGGTGATTTAGTATACAATCGTTTCACAGTCACAGGGGACTAGTCTACATTCTGCACTGCGTTATTCTTTTGAATTAAAAAAAAAAATTCCAACCACTCTTTGTTTAAGTTTCATATTTAGTCAAATACGATCACCAATTAATACATCTTTACCTGCTGGGTTAGCCAGTGTGCACATGTAGTGGGCATCCCCGCCGTAGTTAGCTGTTGTATTGCCATATCCATTGATCTGTGATATGGCAGCTGTAAACCAAAACAACTGAGTTTCAGACAATATGTTGATCTTGTTGATGCATGAAGAAAATGAGATGATGGATATGCCTCTACTGCGGATAAAATACACATTTTTGGATTTTCTATTAAATACCAGTTTGAACATTGACTTAAAACAATTTAAACAATTTAGATAAGCTATTATTGACACCAAAATTAGGTTGTTGCAGCAGCATAAGAACACAAATAGTACTATAAATAATTAGAGGTATATAAAGCTAACATAAGAACAAGTAAAATTAGAAACTATACTTAGCAATTAAGTCATAATTACAATATGAGAGTAAAAATATTTAAAACTGCAGGTGAAAATTGATGAATTGCTCCATTCTGTGAGATTCACTTACCTTTAAACTGCAGAGCAGCAAGAACCAAGATCTTCCACATCATCTCCCAATGCTGAATGAGGAACACTTTCATTTTGTCATAGGGCAGCCTTTAAATAGAATGAGTAAAACTGTGAACAAAGTGAGAGAGAGAGAAAGGAATAGTGAGGGAGGGTGGGAGGAGGGCCTCATGTAGCCTTAAGTAGATGACCACAGCAAGCATAAGGTGGGAATTTTTGTATTTTCAGGAATCAGACAACAAGGGAAAGCCCTCTTAAATCTATTGAATGAGAAGGTATGTACGTTTCACTGGTTGTACATGTACATGTTCTTGGAAATAGGCTACATATGTGATGCCTGACCATCTAGATGAAGTCAATCCTGTTTTAATCTCATAACAGGACTAATATTATTTAAATCCAGCTGTGACTGGCAGAAAGTGTATTTGTAGAAGCTTATCATGCTGTAGACATACTAAAACTTGTGACTCATATCGCTCATTACTTATATTAATACCACAAATATCCCCACTACCCCCTATTAAGTACTGTAAACTTCATATTTACTGTACAACTCTATTGTATTTAGAAGTCAGAAAATCCCAGAGGAATTAGTTCCTCTCTCTGGTTGCCCCCTGCTGGCGGTGAAGTGTGACATTACATATATAGGCAAGCTTGACCTGAGGACAACCACAGTGGGCTGGGGAAATCCACCCATAGGAGAAATCAGTATATGTTTGTATATACACTTCAGTGTCACATGATGAGAAAAAGTTTTTTCAGAAACAAGTTTCTCAACAACACTTTTCTTATTGAAGCTATCGACAAAGTTTCAGGAGCAGGCCCACACTTCAGGGTGTCACTTCCCTGAAAGATGGCCATCAGATGACGACATCCAGCAGCGCATGGCGTAGATGTTTGGCCTTTACTGTAACTAACCCAAACAATAGCCTCTTCTGTGTTATTAAATATTGATGTTAAAGTCTCATAATAATGTGGCACCACTCTTCCAGAATTCATGCCCTTTGTTGTTTCATGCCCCTCACAGTCAATCAGTGTCTTTGTCTGCTGTCCAAGTTTGTCGGTTTTAGTGGGAGTGAGATGATGCAGCGGACGGGGAGGCAGCAGGTTTTGTCGTTAGTTGACCATCTTATTGGAGTTTATCACTACCACCTGTATTTGCTGTATTGTCCTTTATGGTGCTAACGTCATTTTGTGTCGAACTTGTACCTTATGAACATCTAATGTAAGCGCATTCACAGAAAAGAGTTAGCATTAACATGAGCTACTTTCTGGATTTTGCCTCGCATTGCTTTAAAATTTGCAAAGTAACGTTGAGGAAGTTAACGCCCACACTTCTCGTGATCGTCAATGTATTACTCACAATCTGTGTTCCTGTACTAAGTAGGGTAGATTCAGAGCTTGGGAATGTCGTCTCAATCTTTATGTACTAAAACGCGATTAACAATGGCCTGAACCCTGTAGTTGTGTGTTCTCATATGCTGATGATTCAAAGGGATGTTTTGCGATCATCAGATTGTATTTCCTGCATTTTTCTGTGGCTACATCACACCACACAGACCCACAGGAAAGGCTGAGAGTGGGATGACATGCCCTCAGATTGCCATGAGATGTTGCTGTACATGCACCCACAATGCCTGTTGGTTGCCCGTTGTGCAAATACTTTGCACATGAGTTCTAATCCCATATGATTTAGACTTGTGTAAAATCTTGTTTACAAAATATCACGAGGAAGGAGGGGAAGTTATGTGTTTCTTCTGAAGAGTTGAGGAAAGAACCTAAATTCTCTGTCAATACTGACCTATAAACTGTTGGCCCGGGAGAAAGGTTAAAAGAAAATGATGGGAATGGGAATATGATTTGAAATTGGTTGATAATTCTGTAAAAAAAATGTTGAAAAGGCTCATTTATGGAGTACTTGTTGAGTAAACTCTCAATCAGCAGCCATTTTCATTTTCAGTATCACACTCAGTATCAACTCGTAAGTGTATGACTCATCATGACTGCACAACTCAGGGATGTAGGATTAATTGCATAATGTTGGTAGGCATGCTACATATTTTTTACATTATCTGCATGAGGTGAATCGTTTGCTTAAAGCTATAAAGTTATGGTTAGGTTTTTGCAAGGGCCTTTTAATGCTCCTCTGCAGTTATCAATCAACCAATATTTGGAAATTTAAAAAGTCCATTCCAGCCACACGTGGGAAGTACCTGGGATACGTAGCAGCAAACACCTGTAATTCTACACCTGAGTATGATGCTGAAAGCACAGCTAGTGGCTTGCAGTTAGGTAATGTTACCGTCAGTTAGCAGAAAAGCCACACTGGTTTGATCTAGTTTAGACCTGAAAGCTTCTTTTGGTCACAAGGCTCACTTCTCCAAATTTCCAATCTTATCTCTGTGCACCACCTGCATCTTTTCTTTGTTGTAAAATTACATTTCTTTTGACTTGAGAGACTTTCTCTTCATTGTTTGATTTGCCATTTTATGAAGAACTTGACATATTAAAGCCCATTATGGATGTTAAATGATCGCATGCAGATAACAGGGACATAAGGCTGCCACAGGGAGACAAAAAAGGACTACAAGGTGATGTAAAACTACCACAAAGGCACATAAACTTAAAAGATGTGTGTCCATGCTGTCGTATCATACATCATATTATCTTGTCTGTAACTTCACGTGTACCATATGGGCTGGACACCATGTGCTGCAGGACATTGAAATAAACAAAAATTCAACAAATCAAAAACTAAAAATGTCTGAATAGTAAAGTTGTCAGAAAAATTAAGTAGAATAAAATAAATACAGGAATATATACATCAGTTTGAAACTCCAGCTGGTTTATGCTCATTAAACACATACAATATACTGAAAGTGATTCAGTGGTCTCAGTTTTAATGATCCAATGAAAATATGTTGCAATTTTAAAATTATATTGGTGTGAATGTGATTTAAAAATGCAAACCTTGTCACATGCAGATGCTAAATGAGCAGTTCCAATCAGGACTGCTGACTCATTTCCCTTAAACCTTGCCTAATGGTGCTGGGTAGAAAATGTCTCCTCTTGACCCCCAGCTATAATATGTGCAAAGGGTCTGCCCCGAACTGTGCCTTGATACTAACCAAAACCCCCCAAAAAGAGGTGATGTGACTGAACAGCAGCCAAATGTGAAAACAAAGAGATCAGCAGAGTGATGCAGTCTCCCTATTACTTCTTCCTATTTAACTAAATCAGCAAAAGAGCGTTAGTACGGGAATACCAGAGAGAAAGACAACAAACAACAAGTCCCTCCTCGCGTTGGTGAAATGAAAATAAAAGCTCTTCCTTGTTTGTTGTCAGAAAATGAACAAAAGTCCCACTGTGTGTTTGTGTCAAAACAAGTAAATGGATGTAGGGGATGTGGATCGGATAAAACCTAGATTATTATGTATTATTATAGCCGAGGCTGCTGGGGGACATCCCATGATCGTCTCCACACTCCTCCTCTCCCCTCTCTCTCCTCAAACTCATTTAAACCATCACAGATTAACCATCAACTCTCTGTCCTCTCTCCCCTAGTGCTGTGCTTGTTCCTCTCTGGTCTCTCTCTCTCTGTACCTCTCTACAGATACCTGTGGCTCCAGAGCTGAACATCTGACCTGTGGCTCCACCGACCTGCCCCGTGTCCTCTGCTGCCACTTATCATTATTCTATATTGTACTGCAAACAGTTGCCATAGTTGTTGTTCTACCATTCTGTTAGTTTCATCTAAAGTTATGTACTCCTGTATCTCTGTCTGACAACTGTTGGGTGCAATTAATAGTAATGAGTGTGGTCTAGACCTGCTTTGTTTATAAAGTGCCCTGAGATGACTTTGGTTGTGAATTGGCGCTATATAAATAAAATTGAACTGAATTGAATTATTATTGGTATATTATTGTGTTGTTGTTTGAGATCAATTCCATATTATTTGTATTATAAAAGACAGAGAGCCTGAACATGAAACAAGCACTTTTTTTGGTTATTTTAATTGAAATTTATATGCATTTTAAAATTAGAAGTTTGTTTTTGATGGAAGACAGAACCGTTAAAAACACACACACAAAGCAACAGCTTTGTTTTTACTGTCATGCTCTTACTGTGTTCAATTCTAGACATTATACCCACAGAAATGGTTGACACATTAATATACTGCCACCTTGTGGACAACAGGCTCCATTTAACTAGTTATTCATTAGTAAAACATGCATCACATGGGAATAAATGCAATCTTATTAGAACTCTACAAAGACAATGCATGCTGCTTGTCCTCTCTGGTAAACAAGTTATTAGCTTTTAGTGTAGACATGCACTGCGGTGGTTGTGTAAAGCCCACTGTCTCTCAGCATGAAGGTGCTGTACGGCTCAATGTTATTTGGCTCCTGCAGAAAGATAAAAGTATTATAAAACAACAAATTAAAGTTAGATGAAAAGCATAAATGATGAAGATGTAACATTTGTCTACCTGGCTTGGGAGACTGCTCAGTGGTTCTGGTTGTCTTCTGTTGGGTCAAACAGCAACAGGGATAAGTAATGACACTTGGTGTTTAATCCCCTTGTGTTGTGTTGTCTATGTTTATAGCAAAGACAGGAAATGCAAGATCATGTGACTGTTTCATATGAAACTAGAGGTCAGGGTCCTAGCCCGCATGTCTGCAGCACATTTTAAGTCTTTCAACACTGATCATGATTTGACTTAAATAATAAAGAAAGTGGATATAACAGTAGCCTCTCACCCAGGTCTTCTTCTGTGGATCAAGCCCAGGGTGACTGCAGTTAATATGATGACCACCGTTACACCTATGAAAGCACTTATTATTTGTGTTGAGCTGCTGCCGGGTTCACCCACTGTAAAGAAGAAATACAGTGGGGAGAAAATTAAATCTGAAATCTGCAAAGTTAAAAAATGAGCAAGGCGGATTAACCAAAGAATCTTTTTTGGCTTGATTGTATGTTTTGATACAGTATGATGGAAAATAATCACCTTAACTTTGGAAAATATGAGGAAACATAAACAAGATGTGTTTACCTTCCACTGTGACATTCAGATGGAGGATGAATGTACCATCAGGATGTGAGCACTGACAGGTGATGTTCCCACTGTCCACTGGTGTTAAACTCATCAGGTGGAGGAACACAGTCTGATTCTCTGTCATCAGCGTGAATCTGGGGTCACATCCATGCTTAAAGCCGTGTTCATGTCCATATAGCAGACGACACTCTTCTCTGTTTCTCTCTGTTCTGATCTTACAAACTACCAGTGTGATGATAGTCTGTGTTGAATTGTCACAAACTGGAGTGAGATCTGCTTCGCTCCCAATGGTTTTCACAAGAGTCTCTGCAGTCAATCAAAAATCAACAGGAAATAGTGTGAGGCAATGATTATTTTGTTTTTGCATATTGCAGATTAAATCACATTTTCAAAGCTGCTAGAAACAGCAGAAAATTGCTAACGCAGACGTCAGTTTTTAAACCAAAGACCGTAAACATTAATGAATGAGAACGCTTAATTAAAGGTTTCTGTACATTACTCGCTGTCAGAACACAAGCAGTTAGTGGCAGAAGCGCAGAACAAAGCACAGTTCAGATTTTTTATCATGATGGTCAAGAGGCAGCTATGCTGTCAGTGTATTAACAGAGCCCCAAAAAGTTAGTCTGACTACGCAAAACCTCAAACTCTCACAGAGGTACTGAAGCGTATGAGGTCTTCTGCAAAGGAAGTGTTGTAGCGTGAGTCAAGCTTTCATTATAAGACTTCTAAAAGGTAAAACAGCGAGTAGACAAAATGAACACAGAAAAGAAAAAACATTGAGATTTCAGGATTCAGAACATTTTAAATGTCGTTTGGTGACAAACTTGCAAAGATGAGTCACATGTATGTACAATAGCATGTCTTCAAATTATTTCTGCCAGATCTGCCACTCATGAACCAAAAAACATGACTGTATAGGCTCAATTTATGATAACTGAGAACATCATGTCGAACATCATGTGCTTAAACTGACACCCTTGTGGTCATCATATTTAGAAACCCGAGCTTGAGTTGTATAGAAGGCAGCTCTCGCAATCTACGACTCTGGCCTCTTTCAGGAGGAAACCTGAGTCAAACTCACACAGCACTGTTCTAACCCAACACTTCTCATATCGCTAAAAACACATTTCAGTCAACACAAGTCAAAACATTTCATATATATGTATACTTGCTATGCTTTATTGCATTTATAAAAGAACTGGCCACACGCAACTGCAGCTTAAATGAAATAGAGACCAAATACTAAGCAACCAATTCAAATACGAGTTGTTATTTCTACTTGTTATTTCTGTTTCCATTGAGATATTGTTCTGTGTAAGACATGTTCTTATAATGCTGTTGTATTAAACACCAATGGGGACCAAGAGTAGCAGTCTCCAAATAACAAATTGTTGCTTAATTTAGACGAGGAAAGTTTTAAAAAATGCATTCTTTCAGGTTTTTGAAAACATCACGTATTGCACCAGAATCTTTGCATATACATGTGATTATTTTGGATATTTCAAAGAGCTGAAGGACTCTGGGCAAATGTCATCAGTCCCAGTGAGTCAAGAACATCCTATCACACAGTGGTGTTGTCTTAATCTTACTTGATTTCAGTGTTTTGGCAATCTGTGGAACTTAGTTCAGTCTCTTCCTCTTGATATTTGCTGGTTCGCTACCGCAGGCTTTGCAGGCTAAAGTGGAGATAGTTTGGTAGAGATCACTGGCTGGTTGCTGAAGGCTTGCACGCCATCAGGGTCATCAGGGTCATCTTGGTTCTGCAAACAGAACCATATAGGTTTGTCAGCTAACAGGCCAAAACCTTAAGGGATATAAATGTATGGATAATAACAATCATTAAAAATATATCTGACCAATGAGCCGAGTTTCATATGGATGATCCACATGTTGCTGACCTTTTGAAGGGCTTCTAAAATAGGAAAGGAGAATAGCGCCAGAAGAAGGAGCAGAATAACAGCAAAATGGTGGGATCTTTCAGGAGAGTTATTCAGCAATGCACAAATATTTAGACAAAAAAATAAAGCCAATGCCATTTTGTCCTGGAGGATAATTCCTGGCTAAGTCTGCCATATAGTGATGAAAATGTAGAAGTGTAATAAATCACAATGACTGGCAGAAACATTTGCATTGCATGACCGGCAGCTTCAGCCACTAGAACATTGCAAAAATATATCTTTTTGTCAGAAACACTGTTAATGGCTGTATAGACTATGACCTTGGTCTACAGCCGAATGTACTACTGTCTTACTAACATCATGTGCAAATCATATACTATAATTCTATTCAAAGCATAACGTATACATACAAATTTACATTTTTTCAGGTTCTTCTTTCTCACCTGACTAATGAAATCTGCAGCCTGCTTGTTAAATAAACACCTAAACTCCAAAAAACTCAAAACCGTAACTTACTTTACACTTTCAAATTCTTATGTAATGGTGCATGTTAAATTTCAGAGTTATGTGCACACATCATGCTAGTTTTTAATGCCTCTATGAAGTCAGCGCTGTTAATGCGAGAATTACCATGAGAGCATGAGAGAAAGGCAGTGAGAGTACAAACAACACAGATAACATTTACCTTCCACTGTGACATTCAGATGGAGGATGAATGTACCATCAGGATGTGAGCACTCACAGGTGATGTTTCCACTGTCCACTGGTGTTAAACTCATCAGGTGGAGGAACACAGTCTGATTCTCTGTCATCAGCGGAATCTAAATAAGTATCTATGCTTAAAGCCGAGTCCATGTCCATACACCAGACGACACTCTTCTCTGTTTCTCTCTGTTCTGATCTTACAAACTATAAGTGTGATGATATCCAGTGTTGAATTGTCACAGATTGGAGTGAGATCTGCTTCGCTCCCAATGGTTTTCACAAGAGTCTCTGCAGTCAATCACAATCAAAAATCAACAAGAAATAGTGTGAGGCAATGATTATTTTGTTTTTGCATATTGCAAAGATTAAATCACGTTTTCAAAGCTGCTAGAAAACAGTAGAAAATTACGTGTGACGTCGTCTTTGAACCAAAGACCGAAACATTAATGAATGAAGACATTAAATTAAAGGTTTCTGTACATTACCTTCGCTGTCAGAACACACAGTTAGTGGCAGAAGCAGAACAAAGCACAATTTATGTTTTATCATGATGGTCAAGAGGCAGCTGATGCTGTCAGTGTATTAACAGAGCCCTTTGCATGTCTGACTACACTTATTTCAAGCTGGATCCACCAAGGAACCAAAAACATGACTGTATAGCTCAATTTATGATAACTGAGAACATCATGTCGAACATCATGTGCTTTAAACCGACAATTCTTTTGTGGTCATCATATTTAGAAACTCGAGCTTGAGTTACCTAGAAGGCAGTTTCCTAATTCCACGCACTCTGGCCTCTTTTCAGGAGGAAACTGAGTCAAACTCACACAGCACTGTTCTAACCCAACACTTCCTTATATCTCTAAAAACACATTTCAAATAACACAAGTCAAAACATTACGATATATCAATACCAAATACCAAGCAAACCAATGCAAATAACACGAAGGTTTATTTCTACTTGGTTATTTCTGTTTCATTGAGATATTGTTCTGTGTAAGATATGCTCTGATAGCATGCTGTTGTATTAAACACCAATGGGACCAAGAGTAGCAGTCTCAAAATAACAAATTTGTTGCTTAATTTAGACGAGGAAAGTTTTAAAAAATGCATTCTTGGTGTTTTGGAAAACATCACGATATTGCACCAGAATCTTTGCATATACATGTGATTATTTTGGATATTTCAAAGAGCTGAAGGACTCTGGGCAAATGTCATCAGTCCCAGTGAGTCAAGAATATCCGGAAATATCACACAGTGGTAAGTATCTTTAATCATTTGGATTGAAGGTTTTACAATCTGTGGAACTTAGTTCAGTCTCTTCCTCCTTTATTTGCTGGTCTGCCACGGCAGGCTTGCAGGCTAAAGTGGAGATAGTTTGGTAGAGATCACTGGCTGGTTGCTGAAGGCTTGTGTACGGGTCATCAGGGTCATCAGGGTCATCTTGGTTCTGCAAACAGAACCATATAAGTTTGTCAGCTAACAGGCCAAACCTTAAGGGATATAAACATGGATAATAACAATCATTAAAAATATATCTGACCAATGAGCCGGGAGTTTCACATATGGATGATCCACATGTTGCTGACCTTGAAGGGCTTCTTAAAATAGAAAGTGGTGAATAGCGTCAGAAGAAGGGAGCAGAATAGCAAAATGGTGATCTTCAGGAGAGTTATCTTAGTAAATGCACAACATTTAATAAAAAGGCTTTTCACCTATTACTTGTCCTGAGGATAATTCCCACAATAAGTCCACATATAGTGATGAAAATGGTAGTTGCACAAATCACAATGACTGGCAGAAACATTTGCATTGCATGACCGGCAGCTTCAACCACTAGAACATTGCAAAAATATATCTTTTTGTCAGAAACACTGTTAATGGCTGTATAGACTATGATCTTATTCACAGCGTACGTACTACTGTCTTACTAACATCATGCAAATCATATACTTCATAATTTATTCAAAGCATAATGTATACATACAAATTTACATTTTTTCTGTTCTTCTTTCTCACCTGACTAATGAAATCTGCAGCTTCAAGCGCAGCAATAAACACCTTAAAACTCCAAAAAACCTTAAAACTGTAACTTACTTTACACTTTCAAATTCTATGTAATGGTGCATGTTAAATTTCGTAGTTATGTGCACATGTTAGTTTTTTAATGCCTTTCATGAAGTCAGCGCTACACGCAGAATTACTTTCTATGAGAGCATGAGAAAGGCAGTGAGAGTACAACAACACAGATAACATTTACCTTCCACTGTGAGACCAGATGGAGGATGAATGTACCATCAGGATGTGAGCACTACAGGTGATGTTTCCACTGTCCACTGGTGTTAAACCTACTCAGGTGGGAGGAACATAGTCTGATTCTCTTCTGTCATCAGCGTGAATCTAACAAGCATTCATGCTTAAAGCCGAGTCCATGTCCATACACCAGACGACACTCTTCTCTGTTTCTCTCTGTTCTGATCTTACAAACTATAAGTGTGATGATATCCAGTGTTGAATTGTCACAGATTGAGGAGATCTGCTTCTACTCCCCAATGGTTTTCACAAGAGTCTCTGCAGTCAATCACAATCAAAAATCAACAAGAAATAGTGTGAGGCAATGATTATTTTGTTTTTGCATATTGCAAAAGATTAAATCACGTTTCAAAGCTGCTAGAAACAGAAAATTACAACGGTGACGCTGCTTCTTGAACCAAAGACCTAAAACATTACCAATGAAGACATTAAATTAAAGGTTTCTGTACATTACCTTCGCTGTCAGAACACACAGTTAGTGGCAGAAGCAGAACAAAGCACAATTTATGTTTTATCATGATGGTCAAGAGGCAGCTGATGCTGCTGTGTGTATTAACAGAGCCCTTTGCAGTGTTGTCTGACTACACTTATTTCAAGCTGGATCCACCAAGGAACCAAAAACATGACTGTATAGCTCAATTTATGATAACTGAGAACATCATGTCGAACATCATGTGCTTAAACCGACACCCTTGTGGTCATCATATTTAGAAACCCGAGCTTGAGTTGTAATTAGAAGGCAGCTCTCGCAATCTACGACTCTGCCTCTTTCTCAGGAGGAAACCTGAGTCAAACTCACAGCACTGTTCTAACCTAACACTTCTATATCTTCTAAAACACATTTAGTCAACACAAGTCAAAAACATTACGGTGACATACTTAACAGACTCAAATACCAAGCAACCAATGCAAATACGAAGTTGTTATTTTACTTGTTATTTCTGTTTATTGAGATATTAATGTGTAAGACATGCTCTGATAGCATACAAGCTGTATTAAAATAATTCAATGACCAAGAGGAAAGCAGCCCCAAAATAACAAATTTGTTGCTAATTTAGACGAGAAAGTTTTAAAATGCATTCTTGGTGTTTTGGAAAACATCAACGATATTGCACCAGAATCTTTGCATATACATGTGATTATTTTGGATATTTCAAAGAACTGAAGGACTCTGGCCAAATGTCATCATCCCAGTGAGTCAAGAACATCCGAATATCACACAGTGGTGTTATCTTTTAATCATTTGATTGAAGGTTTCACAATCTGTGGAACTTAGTTCAGTCTCTTCCCTCTTCCTTTATTGCTGGTTCGCTGCACGTGTGTATTTGCAGGCTAAAGTGAGATAGTTTGGTAGAGATCACTGGCTGGTTGCTGGAAGGCTTGTGTAATGGCCATCAGGGTCATCAGGGTCATCTTGGTTCTGCAAACAGAACCATATAGCTTGTCAGCCAACAGGCCAAAACCTTATGATATAAATGTATGGATAATAACAATCATTAAAAAATATATCTGACCAATGAGCCGAGTTTCACATATGGATGATCCACATAAGCGTTGACCTTGAAGGGCTTCTAAAATAGAAAGTGAGAATAGCGTCAGAAGAAGGAGCAGAATAGCAAAATGCAGGGATCTTCAGGAGAGTTATTCAGTAAATGCACAACATTTAGACAAAAAATAGTTTCTCACCTATTACTTCTTGTCCTGAGGATAATTCCCACAATAAGTCCACATATAGTGATGAAAATGGTAGTTGCACAAATCACAATGACTGGCAGAAACATTTGCATTGCATGACCGGCAGCTTCTAAATCCACTTCAGAACATTGCAAAATATATCTTTTGTCAGAAACACTGTTAATGGCTGTATAGACTATGATCTTATCTCACAGCGAAGGTAATTATTGTCTTACTAAATACCTATGTGCAACCATATACTTCATAATTTATCTGGAAGCATAATGTATATACAAATTCTACATTTTTCTGTTCTTCTTCTCACTCCGACTAATGAAATCTGCAGCTTCAAGCCGCATAATAAACACCTTAAAAATTCCAAAAACCTAAAACTGTAACCCCATTTCTTTACACTTTCAAATTCCCATGTAATGGTGCATGTTAAATTTCCTCAGAGTTATGCACACACACGCTTAGTTTTTAATGCCTTTATGAAGGCTGGCCACGAGAATTACTATGAGAGCATGAGAGAAAGGCAGTGAGAGGCTAAACAGATGCATTTGCCTCCACTGTGACATTCAGATGGAGTGATGAATGTACCATCAGGATGTGAGCACTGAGATGATGTGTTTCCACTGTCCACTGCGTTAAACTCATCAGGTGGAGGAACACAGTCTGATTCTCTGTCATCAGCGTGAATCTGGGGTCACATTCATGCTTAAAGCCGAGTCCATGTCCATACACCAGACGACACTCTTCTCTGTTTCTCTCTGTTCTGATCTTACAAACTATAAGTGTGATGATATCCAGTGTTGAATTGTCACAGATTGGAGTGAGATCTGCTTCGCTTCCCAATGAGCTACAAGAGTCTCTGGCAGTCAATCACAATCAAAATCAACAAGAAATAGTGTGAGGCAATGATTATTTTGTTTTTGCATATTGCAAAGATTAAATCACGTTTTCAAAGCTGCTAGAAAACAGTAGAAAATTACGCAGGACGCTTCGCTTTTGAACCAAAGACTCAAAACATAATGAATAAATATTATTAAATTAAAAGGTTTCTTGTACATTACCTTCGCTGTCAGAACACACAGTTAGTGGCAGAAGCAGAACAAAGCACAATTTATGTTTTATCATGATGGTCAAGAGGCAGCTGATGCTGCTGTGTGTATTAACAGAGCCCTTGCAGTGTTGTCTGACTACACTCCTATTTCTGCTGGATCCACCAAGGAACCAAAACATGACTGTATAGCTCAATTTATGATAACTGAGAACATCATGTCGTAACATCATGTGCTTTTCAAAACCCACACCCTTGTGGTCATCATTAGAAACCCGAGCTTGAGTTGTAATTGTAAGGTGCCTCGAATCTGGGTTTAATTTCAGCCTCTTTCAGGAGGAAACTCAAGAGCTGAAACTCACACAGCACTGTTCTAACCCAACACTTCTCATATCTCTAAAAAACATACATTTCAGCCAATACAAGCTCAAAAATGACATGAAAATACAATACCAAATACCAAGCAACCAATGCAAATACGAGTTGTTATTTCTACTTGTTATTTCTGTTTCATTGAGATATTGTTCTGTGTAAGACATGCTCTGGATAGCATGCTGTTGTATTAAACACCAATGGGACCAAGAGTAGCAGTCTCAAAATAACAAATTTGTTGCTTAATTTAGACGAGGAAAGTTTTAAAAAATGCATTCTTGGTGTTTTGGAAAACATCACGATATTGCACCAGAATCTTTGCATATACATGTGATTATTTTGGATATTTCAAAGAGCTGAAGGACTCTGGGCAAATGTCATCAGTCCAGCGAGTCAAGAATATCCTAATATCACACAGTGGTGTTTATTCTAATCATTTGATTAGAAGGTTTTCATAATCTGTGAACTGAATTGTTCTCCTTTTATTTGCTGGTTCATTACGGCAGGCTTGCGGCTAAAGTGGAGATAGTTTGGTAGAGATCACTGGCTGGTTGTTGAAGGCTTGTGTAATGGGCTAACAGGGTCATCAGGTCATCTTGGTTCTGCAACAGAACCATATAGGTTTGTCAGCTAACAGGCCAAAACCTTAAGGGATATAAATGTATGGATAATAAATAATCATTAAAAATATATTCACTAATGAGCCGGGAGTTTCACATATGGATGATCCACATGTTGCTGACCTTGAAGGGCTTCTTAAAATAGAAAGTGAGAATAGCGTCAGAAGAAGGAGCAGAATAGCAAAATGCAGGGATCTTCAGGAGAGTTATTCAGTAAATGCACAAGATTTAGACAAAAATAAGTTTCTCACCTATTACTTTGTCCTGAGGATAATTCCCACAATAAGTCCACATATAGTGATGAAAATGGTAGTTGCAATAAATCACAATGACTGGCAGAAACATTTGCATTGCATGGACCGCAGCTTCAGCCACTAGAATATTGCAAAATATATCTTTTTGTCAGAAACACTGTTAATGGCTGTATAGACTATGATCTTATTCACAGCGTGTAGAATGTACTACTGTCTTACTAACATCATGTGCAAATCATATACTCTATGATTCATTCAAAGCATAATGTATACATACAAATTTACATATTTTCTATTCTTCTTTCTCACCTGACTAATGATATCTGCAGCTTCAAGCGCAGCAATAAACACCTTAAAACTCCAAAAAACCTTAAAACTGTAACTTACTTTACACTTTCAAATTCTATGTAATGGTGCATGTTAAATTTCGTAGTTATGTGCACACATCATGTTAGTTTTTTAATGCCTTCATGAAGTCAGCGTTGCCACGCAGAATTACCACGAGAGCATGAGAGAAAGGCAGTGAGAGTACAAACAACACAGATAACATTTACCTTCCACTGTGACATTCAGATGGAGGATGAATGTACCATCAGGATGTGAGCACTGACACAGGTGATGTTTCCACTGTCCACTGGTGTTAAACTCATCAGGTGGAGGAACACAGTCTGATTCTCTATCATCAGCGTGAATCTGGGGTCACATTCATGCTTAAAGTCGTGTCCATGTTCATACATCAGACGGCTAATTTTCTGTTTCTCTGTTCTGATCTTGGCTAAACCACCAGTGTGATGATATCCAGTGTTGAATTGTCACAGATTGGAGTGAGATCTGCTTCGCTCCCAATGGTTTTCACAAGAGTCTCTGCAGTCAATCACAATCAAAAAATCAACAAGAAATAGTGAGGCACGATTATTTTGTTTTTGCATATTGCAAAGATTAAATCACGTTTTCAAAGCTGCTAGAAAACAGTAGAAAATTACAACGTGTGACGTCGTCTTTAAACCAAAGATCAAACATTAATGAATGAGAACGTTTAATTAAAGGTTTCTGTACATTACCTTCGCTGTCAGAACACACAGTTAGTGGCAGAAGCAGAACAAAGCACAGTTTGTATTTTATCATGATGGTCAAGAGGCAGCTGATGCTGTCAGTGTACATTATTCTGCACTGAAGGGAGGACAGACAGAACCCTTTGCACTCTGACAACATAAACCTCCAAATCCTCCCAGAGGCAGGCTGTGAGGTCTGTACAGAAGTGCTGCTGCAGCATAGTTCTGCTCAGATATTTAGACTCTCTAAAAGGTGAAAAACAAAGTATGGGAATGAATCCAGAGAAAAAACACATTCAGCCTGGGAATATTTCAGTGACATGTGGATGTAATTCAATATTGATACAGTTTTCTAGCTAAACTATCCAGTTCTCAGAGAGTTTAAAGCGTTGTAGAGCTTGAAATTCTTTAAGTTATATATACGCTAGTCACAGCAAAACCTGTCACAACTGTATGTAATTAGATGTTAGGAGTCACCTTTAGAGTCAAAACAGAAACAGGGCATTATAAGGACGAGCAGGAGTTTCCACTGGTCCTCCATCGCAGAGTCTGAGCAGTGATGCTTCTCGGTTCTTTACTCTGTGCAATTGATTATCAAGGTGTTTCACTTGTTGGAAGATATCTGGTGATATAAGAGCTTTACATTAATAAAGTATCTGTATATATCTGGAATATGTTAAATCAGGCAGTTGTGTGTATTTGTCCGGGTCCATAAGGACGCAGTGATTGTTATTATTCAGTTCAAAAGTTTGAATATTTATGAGTTATTAATGTGTTTTACTATTATAACAAAGGTGGTAAATGCTCAGCTCAACATACTCTGAATGTCTTGATGGTTTTTGGTCTCTAAATGTGTGATAATCTAAGAAATTAATGTTCTTACAGTTTTTGTGGAGCTGAAGAAATCTGGGTTTGATTTATGAAGCAGTTCAGTCTCAGTTCAGCAGTTTGTTGGTTTTATTTTAAATGTGCTATTTTGGTCACAAGTTTCCTTTAGTAAAGATATGTCACCCGCAAACCATATCAGCTCAGCTAGTACCTAAAGGTTAAAGAGACCTACAGTACATCATGTAAAACAATATTATTCATTGTAACCCTCAAATACTGTCACAAATAGGCGTCTGCCCCTTTAAAGCCTTCTGTGCAGGACTTGAGAATGAGTGCAGCAGCATCTGCAGCATCACGAGACAGCTTCACTTAGATCTGGTCTAGGACAGGAAGTTCACAAAAGAAACAAAGCTGCTGCTAGGTGTCTGCGTTAAGCCGACACACAGCATCATATGAATTCACATCACAGTTTAGAGCTAAACCCTGCCAGCTATTTGCATGTAGGCGATACACGGGGGAAGTTTGTCTTAAATAAAAACAAAGCTAAGATTTAAAATGCGCTTTAATTAGTAAAACAGACACAAAGCTGGATCTGTCGCACTTGCTGTTCAGTTGGAGCAGATAGTTACACCGCCATTCCACATTATGCAAATGTAATTTTTTCTCTTTTTCCTAAACAATCTATAAAAATGATAGTTCATAATCTTCAAGTCATCAAGCATTAGAGTATAACTCAACTGTTTTTGAACGAACCTCCAAATCATAACTTTTTTTTTAAGAAAAAAATCAAAATCTTAAAATGCACTGTTCCACATTATTACGCACAATAGAGTTTCAAACATTTTGTTGTTGTAAAACAACGAAAATGGTCACAGTGAAACTGCAAGTATTTGCAGGTTATATTTGCTGAAATCAAAGTTTTTCTTAATCAAAAAATATCTTAAATTGAAAAATAACTACACTTTTAATACAGGGACCCCTTATTGGATAGGAGCTTCTGGCCAATTCTTGCATCCAAGGGAAGGTTCTGTGTTTGGATGGTTTCTGCTGGAATTTCTTTGCAGGATGTCAGAATAGCCTCCCAGAGATGCTGTTTTTGATGTGAATTGCCTCCACCCTCATATATAGATCGCTTGCTTCATGATGCTCCAAAGGTTCTCAATAGGGTTGAGATCAGGGGAGAGGATGGAGGCTACAATTATGAGGTTTTCTTTTGTGGTTTTATGCCCATAGCAGTCAATGATGCACAGGTATTCCTTGCAGCATGGGATGGTGTATTGTCATGCATAAAGATGATCTTGCTACTTAAAGTTAGCACGCTTTTTTTTGTACCACTTAAAGAAAGTGGTCAGTCAGAAACTCCACATATTTCACAGAGGTCATTTTTACACCTTCAGGGACCTTGAAGGTCTCTTGAGGATCCTACACCTTGATGTTCTTGGCACTCCAGGAGACAATTGCCAGCAGCTTTATCACCTGTTATCGGGTTTTTGCAGTAGCATTTTAGCAGCTGCTCTCTTAACCCCGACGATTTGTCTGGCAGAAATCTTCTCCTCATTGTGCTCATCTGCCGGAACCCGCGTGTGTTCTGAATCGCTACAAATCTCTTTTATTGTACGATGATCACGGTGGAGGTTGTTTTGAAATATCTAAAGCTGTCATACCTTCTCTAGGCATTGAACTATTTTCGCCGCAGCAGAGAGATCTTTCGCCTTCCCCATATTAAGGAAAATGGTGGTCTGCTTAATAACGGAACATCCATTCTAAGTAGTTTTCCTTTAATTGACTCACTGCAAACTAATTGGCACAGGTGTTCGAGATTGATTGGAGTGATTGAAGATTCTGACATTATTTCTCCCATCCGTGTGTTTAAAGTGACAGACAAAAAAATGACCTTTATGACCTTTAAACACAATTTGCACAATAATGTGGAACACTGTGTATAGAATAAAACTCTACATGATGTTTAGACTTCATTATCATTATTACTGGTGTAACTACTGCCTCTGTTAGACAGCTGGAATAAAGCTCATGCCTTCCGGATGAAGGTGATGTATATTGGCTGGATGTTTGTGGTTCCTGCAAGACAAAGCACTTTTTTACATAGCAAAATGAGCAGCTGCCGTTTGGTTTGATGTTAAATGAGTGTCAGACCAATAGGAAGGTGACGCTTAGGGACAGTACCATGCTGGTGTCTCCTGTTATCCTCTGTTGAGTAAATGGACAAATAAACCAAATTTTGTTACCCCTGAAAGTAACAAAAAGTGTTGAAATGGAAAACTACACTGTATTTCTGTGGATCAATTCTGTGATGACTCCAGTTATACGACGTAACACAAGCACACCAGCTACAGCATGAAATAAAAAGGCACTTGCAGAGCTGCTGTCGCCTTTTACCCTCTTAAACACAACATCACAGATCGACTCTATTTGGACAGTATCTTGTAATATTGTATAACTGGCATAATGTATTAGTAGTAAGTCTGATAGTACTACACCTGTGCAGGTAATATGAGAAATATGAGGAAAAGCGTTAAGTGTGTAAAATAAATCAATCCTTTACCTTCCACTGTGACATTCAGATGGAGGCTGAATGTACCATCAGGATTTGAGCACTGACAGGTGATGTTCCCACTGTCCACTGGTGTTAAACTCATCAGGTGGAGGAACACAGTCTGATTCTCTGTCATCAGTGTGAATCTGGGGTCACATTCATGCTTAAAGGCTTGTCCAAGTCGATACACCAGACGACACTCTTCTCTGTTTCTCTCTCTGTTCTGATTTTACAAACTATAAGTGTGATGAAATCCTGCGTTGAATTGTCACAAACTGGAGTGAGATGTGGTTCGCTCCCAATGGTTTTCACAAGAGTCTCTGCAATCAGTTACAGTCTAAAGTGAAATAAAACTCATTCATTAATGAGAACAGAAATATTCCCTCGTCAAACAGGGAAACATTAACAGAGAACTTGCACAAGTTGGTTGAGTTTGTAAATGAAATAGTTCTACCGTACACTGCTGTTGATATAAAAGCTTCTGCGTCAGAAGCCAACAAAACCACAGTTCCCATCTGCCCATGCTGGTCAAGACCTCCAAACAACAGCGCTGCTTGTCATGTCCGCTATTTCAGCAGTAGCGGAGGGCGAGCAGATGCATCTTTCCGCTCTTCAGCTACCCAACCTCAGAGTCTCAGTTCTCAAGCGCTTGGAGAGCCAGTATGACGTCCGCTGCAAAGGAAGTGCTGCTACATGGAGCTGCTGTTTTAAGGTTAAGACGCTCTCAGATGAAACACTGTAAAAATAGGAAAATGATCTGAGGAAAGTAGATGACGCAGAAAAATCGCCCTGTGACTGAAAAGCTATTATATGTTATAATATTAGATCATTGTTATTGTGTGTGGTAGGGGGGTGTGGTTCAGCATCAGCTGTGGGAGAGGACGGGGAGGCCTGGATGTGTCTCCTGGCCACAGGTGTGAGTATCGACTGAATTGCCTTCACCTGCAGTAGCGCTGGTGTCGGGTGATAAAGACTCGCTCCCCGGAAAGGAAGGAGAACGGCATCAAGTGGTCGAAAGCGAACCAGAGCGCGTGGATGCTGAGCTCTTTTCGCTGTAAAAGAGAAATAAAACCAGTTCAGGCACCCGTGATCACCTGCCTGCTCGTGTGTGTGTGTATGCGTGTGCGGCTCCCGAGGAGAACCCAGTACCACATTGTGCAATAATGCATTTGACCATAGGAGTTGGTTGACATTACACCAGTTTCATGGCTTCGTACTAAACTCCAGCTACTAAATCCAAACTGAGTGTCCAAACATTAAAATTATTACAACGTATAATTTTTCAATTAACACTGACTCGTCCTGTTTTAACCACAGTTTAAAGCCTTTTGTTTGCAGTTTCTCACTTGTGTTCGTTTCTTGTCAAGTTGCTGGAAGATGATTGTGAAGGTTATAAGTTGTCACAGTGACAACAACCGCACAGTGATGCGGACTGAGTGTAGCACTCCGTCCTTCATCTGCTGAACAATGTCACGTGCATTCAACACACCAAACAGTCTTAACTATTCTTGTTAGGTTTAAACTTAACCTTCTTTACAAAGATGAGTTACACGTGTTCTTCATTCATGTGAACCCGCAGGTGTAATTCCCACTGTCCACTGCCATTAAACCCCATCAGGTAAATGGAACAGTCTCCATTCTTCTTGTCACAGTAAACCTGAGTCACATTCATGACTTGTCACGACGCACAAAAGGCCACAGTTCCCATGGTGTCTCCTCGTGCTGATTCCCACATCGCTACAAATAACATTGTATCCAAGTTGTCACTGCAAACCTTACTAAGGTTTAAATGCAAGCT
This sequence comes from Datnioides undecimradiatus, assembly GCA_008933995.1. NCBI lineage: Eukaryota > Metazoa > Chordata > Actinopteri > Lobotiformes > Datnioididae > Datnioides > Datnioides undecimradiatus. Next base: position 5,099,443 of record WARS01000038.1, read on the forward strand.
GATGTAACCCTACTTTTAATATCATTATCAGCTTCTGGGAAGTGACATGGAAATAAAAAGGTAACTTTGCAAACTCACTTTAAGACGTGCAAAGAGAAAACTGATGCACCTTTGATGCTTATTTTTAACCTTTTTTTGTATCTTGCAACTGAATTCGGTTAACAAAGCTGTGTTTGTCTACAAGAGTTCAGGTGTTTTCAAAGTAATTTTAAAGTTTTAGACGTAAATAATGGTGATAGAATAAATTATAGAGCTGATTTGTTCATTTTTAATGGAAAGGCTATTACAGACCCAATTTGAAACTTACAGAAACGTAGGATTCAAACAAAAGCACTCAAAGTCTAAAAACATCAACATGCAGAAAGTTTCCTCAAGCAAAAAACAAAATTTGTCAGACATAGTGACGGCACTTTGGTTCTCCCACGCTGGGTGTTTGTGGCCACACTAACACAAAGTTTCACAGCTGCACTGCTCTGGATGTTAAGTACCAGAAATAGCTGACACGTTGGGTTTTTTTTATATCACTTCATAAATTTGCTCAGTCTCATTTCTATATATGTTCTGTTCCAAATGCACGGTCGCCAGGTTAGAAAGCACGCTGAGGCCGCTTGGCCATCATGTTAATTGGGCGTCAGTGAGACTGCTCAGAAATCACCTCCTGGCTTCTAAGGCTACATAGGTGCTATCTGCATCATGTGTGTTCTATAAAAACATATCAAAATGTCAAATAAGGCAATACTTGTAAAGTTCAATTAAAGATGTAACTTCTGGCCTTATTAGTTAATGATGAATCATTTAAATTGAGTTAACCAGAGCCTCTGTTAGGTCAGATAACCTATCAGGAAGTCAATGTTGAAGGTTTTTCAGTTCCATTAACGAGAATGTTTTGAACAGTGATTTATCAAAGCATTATTTGGTAATAAAAAACATTGAACCCAAATTCATATAAGATAGGTCATATTAAAAAGATGTGGTGTTAAAAGGGATTACACATTGTCGCTTGGTCAGGAAACCTGAGTTATACTGGAACTTCATCGCCATCATGTCACCAAGCGACGTTAAATCCCTCCCACTATCACCGAAACTATCATCTGTCTGCTTTGCATGTGGTATTTATCACATCATATTTATCTAATATTTACGTAATGACAGATATTGATTAATATCCAGTGGGTTGAAAAAGGTCAAGAGCATAAGTTTCCAGCTGGCCTGGAAGATTAAATAGGTGATCAAATGTCTATGAAGGGCTATGAATGAAGATGACATGTTGTTTTCCTTTCAGCAATTTAACACTTTGTTGCGCATGTGAAAGAAACAGTCTTCATGCTGTATTTCTCAGAATTAAGACTGATAAAAGTAAAGCAAAGACAAACAGGTGAAAACTTTCTCACAAAATAGTCAGAAGAGAACGGCAGCTATGAGTGTGAGGAGTCTCCATGTTTCTTTAAAGCAATTGATGGTTGCTGAAGCATAAATGGTAAGTCATAAATGAGCTTGTTGCTATTAAAAGGGAAAAAAACCAAAAGAGTGCATCGCTCACCGAGGAGAAGGATTCACATACAGACAATTCAGATGGTCCAGACCTTGGAGTCGCCTTCTGAAAAATACCAGTTACCACACCGAGGTAAATTATCATTTTTATTCCTGCTTCTGACTATTAATTTAAAAACAGTGTTTGCAGCGTGCAACAGGTCACTTGGGTATAATTCATTTGCAGCATTACTGCTATGAAATCAGTACAGAGTTCTCTAAAAACTGTTTTTCTTCTCTATCATGAACACCTTGAATCTCACTTCTTGCTTTACAGTGAGAATTTCTGACCTGTGACATCTCTTTTTCAGCACAAGCCCAAGGACAACTGCAGTTACAGTGACAAACGCAGCGGCACTACCAATCACAGCAGTAGAAATGAGCTTTTTTATAGGAGAAGTTTCAGCCCCTCGTGCTCCTGAAAGACAGGAAAAATGACATAATCAGAATCAGTTTATCTGTTTACTTTCTATCTCAAAAGTAAGACAATAAAAGCATTTACCTTCCACCGCGGATACACAGTGAGTGGCGGGAATCTCCGTCTCACCAGGATGTGAGCACTCTCACAGGTGATGTTTCCACTGTCCACTGGCGTTAAACTCCATCAGGTGGAGAATTAGTCTGATTTTCATTTACTTTCATTGTAAAAAAGATGAATCTGGGGTCACAGCCATGCTTAAAGCTGTGTCCATGTTCATACATCAGACGACACTCTTCTTCGTTTCTCTCTGTTCTGATTATGAGTGTGATGATAGTCTGTGTTGAATTGTCACAGATTGGAGTGAGATCTGCTTCGCTCCCAATGGTTTTCACAAGAGTCTCTGCAGTCAATCAAAAATCAACAAGAAAGAAAGAGGCAATGATTATTTTGTTTTTGCATAATAAAGATTAAATCACATTTTCTAAAGCTACAGAAAACAGTAGAAAATTACAACGCAGACGTCGTCTTTGAACCAAAGACCGAAACATTAATGAATGAGAACGTTTAATTAAAGGTTTCTGTACATTACCTTCGCTGTCAGAACACACAGTTAGTGTCAGAAGCTAAGAATGCTAATAAAGTTTATGTTTTATCATGATGGTCAAGAGGCAGCTGATGCTGTCAGTGTACATTATCCTGCACTGAAGGGAGGACAGACAGAACCCTTTGCGCTCTGACAACATAAACCTCAAACTCCCTCCCAGAGGTGCAGGCCGAGGTTCCCACAGAAGTGCTGCAGCATAGTTCTGCTCAGATATTTAGACTCTCTAAAAGGTGAAAAACAAAGTACGGGAATGAATCCAGAGAAAAAACACATTCAGCCTGGGAATATTTGCGACATGTGGATGTAATTCAATATTGATACAGTTTTCTAGCTAAACTTCCCAGTTCTCAGAGAGTTTAAAGCGTTGTAGAGCTTGAAATTCTTTAAGTTGTATATTTTCAAGAAAATATTGGGAAAGTCTGCTAGAATAGAGCAAACCATCAACATCATAGATTTAAAAAGTCAACAACACAATGTGTTTGTCAAAACTACATCCATTTACCTCTGTAGGTTGGTGCTGGTGGTCTAACACGCTAGTTTGAGCAGTGCAAGCTAATGACTACCAAGCCTATATTATAAAGCACATATGTCAAACTATACCATAACATATGGTATTCCACAGCTTAATTATATTTAATGACTAGCAGCAAGTTTCTGAACCATAGCAGTGAAGAAAAGTGTTTTGGTATGTGTGTATTTTTGCAGAGTAATGTTATTTCGTGCAGCGCCTTTCTCCCAACAACGTACATTTGATGGGGGCAGAAACTTTCAACACCAGAGGGCAGCAAAACACGACTTTTCAGCCTGGTGTCAAGTCACTCTGCAAAACTGCCAGATAGAAACTTACTGTGCTGTGTTGTGTAAACAGGCAATGCAATCTGAGCGGCGGTGATGGGAATACGTTTCACTGCTGTATTGTTTGAATAACATATTATACAGGCATGTTATCTTGATGTTTGCATTCAAAGGTTTTCATATATGTCACAGTCTTCATAAGGCCCTCCATCCACTTCCTGTTCCAGACAGGTCGTCAGCATTTTGCTGTGGAATGAACTTCTCTTGCTGTCATTTTGCAGTGAGACGCTCACGTAGAGATCACTTTGTGGCTGCTGAAGAGCTTCATAGGTGTCGTCTTGGTGCTGTGGAAACATCCAAAATCCTGATTTGTTCCTCATTATGCACTCTCTACTCCAAATCAAACAGTGTTTTATGGCTGGTGGTTCACCGTTTTTCAATCTGTTTTATGGGCACAGGTCATTTCTGCTGCTTGGGGTCTCTCAATCAAATCAATAAAAACAAAAGATGTAGTTTGATGATGTCGTGAAGTAGCGAGGGTTAATGTGAGTTTTGACCTTCTCTGTTAAACAACTACTATAGCAGAAATGTTTTATGGAGCAGACTTACTGTGTGTAGTTTTTATTTATTTATATTTTTATATATATTTCAACTCGTGTTTTTCTGAAAGTCATACAAGATGCAGTCAAAGCATTCTAGTGCTTATTCTGGTGTTACTGAAAGCAGCATGGTCATGGAGTAACAAGCATGCAGTAGGTGCTATCAGCAACTGTAGTGGAAATAAAACTGTGGAAAATCCCTCAGTGCAAAAGAGGGAAGACCGCACATCACATCAGGAGGGCATGCTGGTTCTTTTCATTTTCACACCGTGAATTCATCCTCCAGTATCAGACTGTCAGCTAAGAGCTCGGCTGCACAGTTCTGAGGTGTCTGAGAGAGGAAATTCAGCACAAATGACCTGAATTGTGGTGTAGAGGCACTTGGGCCCGCCATAAGAGCAACACACTGGGTCACAGCAGGGCTTTTATGGCTGCACCAAGACAAACATGCTGACCAACTCATTGTATTTGACTCCCTGCAGCATCTTCCCTTTTTCCAATATAAAATCCAAGCTGAGGGGTCGACGCTTTGACACAGTGGACATGGTCCAGAGGACAACCAGCATATGTCACAGTAGGTGCTTTACAAAGTTACATAATGTGACTTGGACTAACTGATCCAAATGGAGCAGGGTGCAGGTGACCGACATCAAACGGGACACTGGACTTTTTGATTACCTCTATAACATTAATATATATATATAACATTTATCTAGCATTAATATGCATATATGTATATAATTTCAGATCAGGTCAGGATAAATTCCTCCTTTGCCTTTTTGTGTCTTTTCTTCTCTGATCATGTCTCATACTCTCTACCATTAATTTCCACAGGGGTGTCTTCTGGTTTACACAAGTCTTCCTCTACCATTGCAACGTCCACGTTAGAGCTGTTGCAGTGGCTTTGCGGTTAAGACCCACATCACGGTGCACCATACAGGTACATCTATCAGATGCTGCACTGTCTTCTTCCCTCTCACCATTTCCTGTCTTAATGTGACCTATTTTTGTATATAAAATGAAAAAGGCCTTGACAAAAATGCCTTGATTTTAAAAATACATGATGTACTTTGTGTATGAATGCACACATGAATACAGCAACTTTATATATTTAAATATAGATAAGAAAAGAATACATGGCCTACCAGAGCCCCCGGGGTTTCACAGCCAGATAACCCAGACGCTTCTGAACTTGTATCGTCTCTGAAAATGAAACATAGAGTTCACCATGAAATACAGATGAACAGCTAGTTATTCCTATCTATTCAAAGCCTTTATGTCTTAACCACATCATTTTACAATGCTTAAAGCACTCAGTCAGAGAGATTCTTTCACCTGAAGTATTTTCTCCACAGGACACGTCCAAAGACGACTCCTGGCAAAATGATGAATGCAGCAATGATGGATATTATGTCGCTGGAACTGAGGCCGTGCTGCACTTCATACGATGCTGAATTGGCAAAAAATACAACAAATTTAACTTCCACAGTGATGTTGGCAAAGATTAATGGCTCATCTAATATAAAAGTTACATAAACAAGCATTTTTAGTAACAAATTCAGGTCAACACTCTCCACTCCAACATTTACCTTCCACGCTGATATTAAGATGGAGAATATGGGTTCCCTCTGGACGTGAGCACTTACAAGGGTAGTTCCCACTGTCCACTGGTGTTAAACTGCTCAGGTGGAGGAACACAGTCTGATTCTCTGTCATAAGCCTGAACCTGGGGTCGCATTTGTTCTCGAAGCCCCATCCTTGTTGATACAGCAGGCGACACTCCTCTCCTCTTGCCCTTTCTGTGCTGATCTTGCACACCACAACCATGAGTGTGTTTGGTGCTCCGCTGCTGCATATCGACGTAACGTCGGGCTCTTTACCGATGTTTTTCACTAGAGTCAATGCAGAACAAGAGGCAAATAATAATAATACAAGAAGAAAAAAGGATGTCACAGTAAAACGTAAGTATAAACTGTGTGGGCGTAATTAGATGTTAGGAGTCACCTTAGATTCAAAAACATAAACAGGGCATTATAAGGACGAGCAGGAGTTTCCACTGGTCCTCCATCGCAGAGTCTGAGCAGTGATGCGTCTCAGCATGCAGCAAACGTCACTGAAGACGTGCGCTAATCCTCCCAATGCCTCCAGCCTTTTAAGTGTAATGTATTTTACTATTATAACAAAGATGATAAATGCTCAGCTCAACATACTCTGAATGTCTTGATGGTTTTTGGTCAGACAGTCAAAGGAACAGTTAAAAAAAACAATTCAAGCATCATTACGTTCATATGATGCTGCTTTTGTATCTCTAAATGTGTGATAATCTAAGAAATTAATGTTCTTGCTGGGTTTTGCAGAGCTGGAAGAAATCTGGGTTTGATTTATACAGTTCAGTCTCAGTTCAGCAGTTTGTTGGTTTTATTTTAATTGTGCTATTTTGGTCACAAGCTTCCTTTAGTAAAGATATGTCACCCAAGAAACCATATCAGCTCAGCTAGCACCTAAAGGTTAAAGAGACCTACAGTACAGGTACTACTCGGAAAATTAGAATATCGTGTAAAAGTTGTTTTATTCAGGCAATCCAACATAAAAGGTGAAACCAATACATTTTATAGACTCATTACATGCAAAGGGAGATATCTCAAGCATTTTTTGTTGTAATTTTGCTGATTATGATTATGATTTCAAGCAATATTCTAATTTTCTGAGTTTTTGAATTTGAGGTTTTCTGAAGCTGCAAGTCCTAATCAGCAAAATCAAAACAAATAAAAGCTTGAAGTATATTGATTCGTGAGATATTATTTAATTCATATAATTTGTACATTTCACCTTTAAAGTTGAGTTACAGAAATGCATGCACTTTTTCAGGATATTCTAATTTTCCGAGTAGTACATGTACATCATGTAAACAATATTATTCAAGGTAACCCTCAAATACTGTCACAATAGGCGTCTGCCCTCTTTAAAGCCTTCTGTGTGCAGGACTGAGAATGAGGTGCAGCAGCATCTGCAGCATCACGAGACAGCTTCACTTAGATCTGGTCTAGGACAGGAAGTTCACAAAAGAAACAAAGCTGCTGCTAGGGTGCGTCTGCTGCTTCTAATAACAGCATCATATGAATTCACATCGCAGTTTAGAGCTAAACCCTGCCAGCTATTTGCATGTAGGCGATACACGGGGGAAGTTTGTCTTAAATAAAATCAGTTTAATTATATCAAACTGGCATCTTGTTACCAAGACTTTGTTTTAACTGCTCATTTATTCATTCATTTTGCTGATTTTCAAACTTAAAACTTAAACTGTTAAACTTACAAAATGAACTGAGTCTGTAAAAAACAATAAAGCTAAGATTTAAAATGCGCTTTAATTAGTAAAACAGACACAAAGCAGGATCTGTTGCACTTGCTGTTCAGTTGGAGCAGATATTATAGAATCAAACTCTACATGATGTTTAGACTTGTGCCTTCTCTGGTGAACACATTCAGATCATTATTACTGGTGTAACTGCTGCTCTCTGTTAGACAGCTGAATAAAGTTTTACCTCTGGATGAAGGTGATGTATGTTGGCTGATGTTTTGTGGTTCCTGCAAGACAAAGCAATTTTTTTTTTTTTTTTTATAGAAAAACGCAGCAGTGGCTGCTTGGTTTGATGTTAAATGAGTGTCAGACTAATAGAAGGTGACGTTTTAGGGGACAGTACCACGGTTGGAAGACTAGTTGGTGTCTCCTGTTGTCCTCTGTTGAGTAAATGGACAAATAAAACCAAATTATTGTTACCTCTGAGTAACAAAACAGTTGAAATGGAAAACTTACACCTGTTACACTTAAGATTAGTCTCTTACCTATGACGAGTATTTCTGTGGATCACCCCCAGGATGACTCCAGTTATAATGATGAACACAAGCACACCAGCTACAGCATGAACAAAAGGCACTTCTGCAGAGCTGCTGTCGTCTTTACCCTCTTAAACACAAACATCACAGATCAGACTCTCTATTTGGACAGTATCTTGTAATATTGTATAACTGGCATAATGTATTAGTAGTAAGTCTGATAGGCACACCTGTGCAGGTATGGCAGTGATGAAAAGCTGCTATGTGTAAAATAAATCAATCCTTTACCTTCCACTGTGACATTCAGATGGAGGCTGAATGTACCATCAGGATTTGAGCACTGACAGGTGATGCTGTTTCCACTGTCCAATTTCGGTGTTAAACGGCTCAGGTGGAGTGAACACAGTTCGATTCTGTCATCAGCGTGGAATCTGGGGGCCACATCCATAAAGCCGTGGTCCTGTTCATACACCAGACCTACACTCTTCTGTTTCTCTCTCTGTTCTGATTTTACAAACTATAAGTGTGATGACAGCCTGCGTTGAATTGTCACAAACTGGAGTGAGATCTGGTTCGCTCCCAATGGTTTTCACAAGAGTCTCTGCAATCAGTTACAGTTCAAGAAACACAAAACTCAGTATTCATTAATGAGAACAGAAAATATTCTCACAAACAGGGAACATTAACAGAAAGAACTTGCAACAAGCATGAGTTTGTAAATGAAATAGTTTCTTGTACCGTACCTTCGCTTGCTGATATAAAAAGCTTGCGTCAGAAGCCAAACAAACCACAGTTCCCATCTGCCCATGCTGGTCAAGACCTCCAAACAACAGCTGCTTGTCATGTCCACTATTTCTGAAAAGGGGAAGCGGAGGGCGCAGCAGAGAGATGCACATCTTTCCTCTGTTCTTCAGCTACCTTAACCTCAGAGTCTCAGTTCTCAAGCGCTTGAGAGCCAGTATGACGTCCGCTGCAAAGGAAGTGCTGCTACATGGAGCTTGTGTTTTAAGGTTAAGACGCTCTCAGATGAAACACTGTAAAAACAGACTATCACAGGTTTTTATTCTGATACCAAACATCCACAAAGTGAGACAGTAAGAAGACTAGTCGTATGATTTAAGGATGTCAAAAGCCACTCACGATAACAAAGAAGTGGAGGGCCATCTTGGTAAGTCTAGGAGAATATACAGAGTACATAACGTACAAACAGTATGTACAGATCTACTGAGCGTCCCACCTTGACCAGCAGCAACACTGGAGACTGACACATTAATACATTAATGATTATAACTTAATGCAAAACAGTTTGTAAAGGAAAATGATCTTAAAGTATTAAAAATGAAAGTAGATGACGCAGAAAAATCGCCTGCGACTGAAATGCTATTATATGTTATAATATTAGATCATTGTTATTGTGCAATAATGCATTCGACCATAGGAGTTGGTTGACATTACGCTCAGTTTCATATTTTGTACTAAACTCCAGCTACTAAATCCAAACTGAGTGTCCAAACATTAAAATAATTACAACGTATAATTTTTCAATTAACACTGACTGGCCCTGTTTTGAATCCACAGTTTAAAGCCTTTTGTTTGCAGTTTCTCACTTGTGTTGGTTTCTTGTCAAGTTGCTGGAAGATGATTGCAGCTGTTATGTTGTCACAGTGACAACAACCACAGATGTGATCAGAGGTAGCACCTCCGTCCTCTTCATCTGCTGAACAATGTCACGTGCATTCAACACACCAAACAGTCTTAACTATTCTTGTTAGGTTTAAACTTAACCTTCTTTACAAAGATGAGTTACACGTGTTCTTCATTCATGTGAACCTGCAGGTAATTCCCATCGTCCACTGCCATTAAACCGGCCAGGTAAATGGAAACAGTCTCATTCTTCTTTTGTCACAGTAAACCTGGAGTCACATCTGGCGACTTGTCACGTGACGACAAAAGGCCACAGTCTTCATGGTGTCTCCTGCTGATTCTACATCGCTACAAATAACATTGTATCCAAGTTGTCACCGTGCAAACCTTTACTAAGGTTTAATGCAAGTTGATAACCCTACTTTTATCATTATCAGCTTCTGTGGGAAGTGATATGGAACAAAGTAACTTTGCAAAACTCACTTTAAGACGTGCAAAGAGAAAACTGATGCACCTTTGATGCTTATTTTTAACCTTTTTTTGTATCTTGCAACTGAATTCGGCTAACAAAGCTGTGTTTGGTTCTACAGAGTTCAGGTGTTTTCAAAGCATTTTTAAAAGTTCGACGTAAATAATGGTGATAGAATAAATTATAGAGCTGATTTGTTCATTTTTAATGGAAAGCGTTTATTATAGACCCAATTTGAAACTTACAGAAACGAGATCAAAACAAAAGCACTCAAAGTCTAAAACATCAACATGCAGAAAGTTTCAAGCAAAAAACAAAATTTGTCAGACATAGTGACGGCACTTTGTTCTCCCATCATGGGTGTTTGTAATACACTAACACAAAGTTTCACAGCTGCACTGCTCTGGATGTTAAGTAGAAATAGCTGACACGTTGCGTTTTTTTTATATCACTTCATAAATTTGCTCAGTCTCATTTCTATATATGTTCTGTTCCAAATGCACGGGGTTGTTGCAAGTGTTGTTAATGGGGTTGAGGTCGCCTGGCCATCATGTTGATTGGGCCAAGGAGATCGTTCTGCAGAAATCACCTCCCGGTTTCTCTAAGGTCAAGTATATAGGTGCTATCTGCATCACGCTTTGTTCTATGTTATATCAAAATGTCAAATAAGGCACACTTGTAAAGTTCAATTAAAGATGTAACTTCTGGCCTTATTAGTTAATGATGATCATTTAAATTGAAAGTTAACCAGAGCCTCTGTTAGGTCAGATAACCTATCAGGAAGTCAATGGTGAAGGTTTTTCAGTGCCATTAACGAGAATGTTTTCTTTGCACATCAGTGATTTATCAAAGCATTATTTACAATAAAAACATTGAACTCAAATTCATATAAGATATATCATATTAAAGATGGTGTTAAAAGGATTGGCTACATTGTCGCTTTTGGCCAGGAAACCTGAGTTATACTGAAACTTTCCACGCCATCATGTCATCAAGCCGACGCAACTTTCCCACTATCACTGAAAACCATTACCTCGTCTGCTTTGCATGTGGTATTTATCACATCATATTTATCTAATATTTACGTAATGATGATATTGATTAATATCCGCGGGCTGGAAAAGGTCAAGAGCATGTTTCAGCTGGCCTGAACATTAAATAGGTGATCAAATGTCTATGAAGGGCTATGAATGAAGATGACATGTTGTTTTCCTTTCAGCAATTTAACACTTTGTTGCGCATATGAAAGAAACAGTCTTCATGCTGTATTTCTCAGAATTAAGACTGATAAAAGTGTGATAAACAGAACAAAGCAAAGACAAACAGGTGAAAACTTTCTCACAAAATAGTCAGAAGAGAACGGCAGCTATGAGTGTGAGGAGTCTCCATGTTTCTTTTAAAGCAATTGATGGTTGCTGAAGCATAAAGTTGCAAGTCATAAATGAGCTTGTTGCTATTAAAAAGGGAAAAAAACCAAAAGAGTGCATTGCTCACCGAGGAGAAGGGTTCACATACAGACAATTCAGATGGTCCAGACCTTGAGTCGCCTCTGAAAATAATAAGCACACACACTATAAATTATCATTTTTATTCCTGCTTCTGACTATTAATTTAAAAACAGTGTTTGCAGCGTGCAACAGGTCACTTCATTATAATTCATTTGCAGCATTACTGCTATGAAATCACAGAGTTCTCCAAAAAACTGTTTTTCTCATCATGAACACCATCCACTTCTGTTTACAGTGAGAATTTCTGACCTGTGACATCTCTTTTTCAGCACAAGCCCAAGGACAACTGCAGTTACAGTGACAAACGCAGCGGCACTACCAATCACAGCAGTAGAAATGAGGCTTTTTTATAGGAGAAGTTTCAGCCCCTCGTGCTCCTGAAAGACAGAAAAAATGAAATTATCAGAATCAGTTTCATTCCTGCTTCACTTTCATCTCAAAAGTAAGACAATAAAACATTTACCTTCCACAGTGACAAAGAGTTGCAGGGTATCTGTTCCATCAGGATGTGAGCACTCACAGGTGTAGTTCCCACTGTCCGCTGGTGTTAAACTCATCAGGTGGAGGTAAACAGACTGATTCTCTGTCATAAGCGTAAACCTGGGGTCACATTCACGCACAAAGTCACGTCCATGTTGATACAGCAGACGACACTCTTCTCCGTTTCTCTTTGTTCTGATCTTACAAACTATGAGTATGACGAGGTGCAGCGTAGCTGTGGTGCATATGGGAGTCACATCCGTCTCTCCCCTGATGGTTTTCACAAGAATCTCTGCAATCGTAGGAAAGGGGTGACCAGTAATTCAACAACTGGATCAAATGACTAATAATAATAATAGTCATGAATCTTTCCTGTACAGTACCTTTTGTGTTAAGACACAAATGCAGGGGCAGCAGCAGGACAAACCACAGCTCCCATTTGTCCATGATGGAGGTTCTAACAGCAGTGCTGTCATCAGAAACCAGTAAACTAATAAAAGGAAGGAGTTAAATGTTGCCAAAAAAAGGTTGATAATGACACAGCCTAAAACAGGAAGTGCAGGACTGGACTGCTTCTACTTTCTAGTTTAAATGGTGGGTTTCTGTGACTGGTTTCACTCAAAAACATCATTATCATGGTAAAACCTTAAGAAAAAAGTGTGTTTATACTGTTCACGTAAAGCGAATAATAGCATTATAGAAGAAAGAAAACCAAACTTAGCCAGGCTTCCAGGTGTCCAATAACAAAACAGATGTCAAAACAGCAATCAAGAACATGTCTGAGGACGCCCAATGACTTGAAACTTAATGTTTTTGGAAGGAAGGTAGGTTAAAGTTAGATATCATTGCACCAGTGTTTACAGTTCCTTGTCTGGGTCAAAATATTAGCATCTCAAATGTCTTTAGACTCATTATTGTGTCTTTTAAGCTTTGTTTTACTCTCTAGGGTTATGTAAAGTAACTTTAGTGAATAGATGCATACGCTTTTTACACCTTTAAACCTATAAATTACAATTGGAACAATGAAAATGCACACTTAGATGCAGAGTTTGCACTGGACAGTAAGCAGAGTTTAAGCAGGAAAAGCTGACACAACCTGAAACTACCACAGAGAAAAGGCCAACAGGCAGATTTAAATAGACAGAGGGTTACAGGATATGGAACCAAGTAGAACTTGTGATGGAAAATAGAGTAGACCAACACCCACAGGTTATCACATGATCACAGCTGTGAGGTTCACTACTGCGGTTAAGATGCTGTTTTACATCTAAGTATGTGAGCAATGAAACTAGGCCAAGCATTGCCAGACCACAGCCACAGACATGCGGATGTGAATGATGATTTTATTGAGGTGGTCAGCTGCCAACAAGAAATAACTAAAGCTTTTTCAACAAACACTTTACAAAGTTACATTTATGTTTTTAATTGAACATAATGATGCAGCAATAAGATGCTGTTCATCATGGTACACAGTATAATGGCCAGTTGACAAGCACTGCTAAAGATTCATTATATTTAAATGACTCAGTGCAAATTGTCTGCAAGTCACTGCTGGAAGAAGGAGTAGATGAATGAACAATGCCATTGTGATTTGATGCGTCTAACAATCAACCGCTGACCAAGGGAAGGAAGCAGGGTACATAACAGAAGCCACAGCTTTAATAACTGCTCGTTTTTAAATCACAGGTCTGGGTGTTCTGTGGTTTTGACTTTTTTTTTTTTTTTTTGCTTGTGAGCTCATGCTGCAAATGTGTGTCAGACAAAACTGAGAATCACTGCAGGGAACGACTGGATTCACACACACTGGAACAACAGAATCATCATTGAGGCCCACCAGTAGAGGGCGTATTAGACATGGCATCTAGGTCATTCAATCTTCTTTGTGTGGCGATACCCTTGGTTTCCAACATCACTGCGACATTTAAAGTTCGAAATGCCACTCAAATATATCTAAAATATTTATAAATATATGATATTTATATTTAATATGCGTACATTATATCCAAATAATGCAAATTAAAATAAAAAAACTCAGCTAGAAGAATAGATTGCAGCAAAAAGGTGAAATTACCCATCATGCAATAGCAGGTATATTGTAATGTTGTTTAATGTCGTTGTTTGTAATGTGGAACTGATGCAGAAATGCATAAAATTTACCTCTCATGATCCATAGAGTTCCAAATACCTTTAGATTTGCTACAAAAAGAAGAGAAGACAACTATAACCATATAATATGATTAATTACCTAATCAAATACAGCATGCATTATTCACAATAGACTGGGGAACATTTATTTTGTCATGTATACGTTAAAACTTTCAGAAACACTTACGCAGCAACCTGGGGTAGTGTTCATGGAGACAATAAATGACATACTTAAAAAAAATCATATGCTGCAAAAGAGAAAATTCTTATTTTTACTTTTTATTTATTTATTTTATTATTATATATCTTTTGTGTTATCGTGCTCATTCAAACCAGACGCTGTAGGAGGAAATGTGTTTTGAAAAGGCACATCTGTCTTCTTGCATTTCCTCTGAAAGCTTTGAAGCCTGGAGCCAAAGCATGACCCAGATATACAGTCAAACATGTCTCACAGCGCTCGAACACTCAGCTAACTATTCTGCTTTACGCCCCCCTGCCTAAAATATCACAACACTGCTCACAGAAGCATTGCATTTTGATTGCTCTGTAATCAAAAAACAAAAAACATGCAACAGGCAGAAATATGCGCAAAATATAATCCCAATGTCTGACCACAAGACGCAAGATACAGAATACGAAAATTGAAATTTTTTAACCTCAGTTGCACTTTGATTTGAAAAAAAAAGTGCATTGTGGAAGAAAATCCACTGCATTTAGACACATTTATAATAAAAGCTCTAAATCCAAACTTACAACATTTGAAGTTTGAACTTCCCCTTTGACTCTCTCAGGTCCAAAGACGTCACATGGCTCTTTAATATTCTGTGCAGGAGACGATGACAAATAAAGACTTAGCCTTTGAGTATTACATTTGTGAATTAACCATAATATAAAGCAATGCAGCAAAACAGTATTAAAAAAAGAGATAAGAACCAGCGCAGCCTCAAAGAAATGCTTGTGCTGAGGCTAAAGGTGCCTCCCACAGCTGTGAACAATTAATTACAGGTCTTTAATTTGCCTGAGCCTTTGTTTCCATGCACACACAGGAAACACTGGTAAATTCATTCTTCCTTCTGCCTCTGCAGCAGCTTTCATGCTTTCACTCCAACAAAACTCACAGAGTAGATCTCAAATACCTCAAATTAAGTCAGACATGTCAAAGGCGACAGTGACTTTCCCCTCTTGAGGAACAGCTCCAGCCATGTCCCACACATTTCTTCTTCCTCTTCCTCTTCCTCTTCTTCTTCTTCTTCTTCTTCTTCTGCAGCAGCTCAACATGCAGCCTCACCCAAAACCAGACAGAAAAAAATAGACTCCGTGCATCAGAGATAAGGATAACTAACACTGCACGTCAAATACTTAAAATATCAATAATGATGTCATACCACTGGGTAAAATGTTCAAAATGTAAAATATTATTTATACTTTATTTATCCTACCTAATGTTTTTTTTAGGTTTTTTTCTGGGAGCTTACTTGACAATAACCTGTCTCCAAAACTAACTACAGCCTTTGAGAAATATAGTTTCCAAGTTCTTTATTGGGTTCTTTGAGTTTAACAAAATGAATGAATTAATTTTAATTAAAATAAAAAAATAACGGGAAAATAGCTCAGGAAATAAGTTATTTTGCTTTCAGAAGAAGATAATAATATAATGTGGAAAAAGGATTAGAATGAAATGACAAATGCCTTTAATGTTTACCTCAAAAATGAAAAAATGTCAATCTTTTAAGGTTTTGCTTTATAAAGCGGCTTGACTTGTGTGCATGTTTTCGCAGAGTGTCCACTGGGTGGCGCCACTTAGCCAGCATTTATTCAGCAGCTGACCCAAAGCATGCTGGGAACTCTTCAACGCGGAAGCAGCGTGATAATGAGCCCGTAAACGAGCTGACATCACATCACACACAGGTAAATGTGTCTTAATGAAAGGCTCCAGCGTGTAAACACACATTTTCTAGGTTACACTTCGGGTGTTTACTGGCGCTGTGTTGCTCTGTTGTTGTTTTTGTTGTCATTTCGGGATCTGTTTTTGTCAAGACTGTCCCTTTCACTCCTCTTGAGCCGTTAAAGTTAGCCAAACTGTTGTGTTTCTGTAGCCATAGTTATGTTGACTCTCGTAACTCTGCATTTGCTTCTAACTCACATTAATCCGCCTGTATTTTTCAGAGTTAGCAGGTTTGCGGATGGTTTGAAGAGTTAGCAGAGAGGTTCACAGATCTGCAGGCATCTCCAGCTATGGTGAGTCCTACTGTTGACAGTACAATAAAAAACATTTGAGGTGGACTGGATGCTCTTTCAACACACCCCTGTTATCTCCATTTACAAATTAAAGGCTGGTGTTAATGTGTCAACAGGAAGTGACACTTTAAAGCCATACACCTGAAGTACACAGTAAACTTTAAAATGGATCTAAATTCAACAAATGCAGGATGCAAAACAATTGTGAGACTCTAATCTTCACTTGCAGGAGGACATAAGCACCGTGATGTCCTGGTTTTCCAGCCCAGTGTACAGCCGCTACTGGCAGCACTACCAGCAGGCGATGGCCTGGCATCAGAGACACACGCGTGCCTACCGAAAGGCCTTGGAGGCTGCCTATGGCCCTGGATACTGCCAGGAGCAGCACCCCAGCAGCCACCAGCGCTATGCAGACTGGCACAGCGAAGAGGAGGAAGACGGGGATGAGGAGGAGAGCAGCTCAGATAGTGAGATTGAATGTGACGTCAGCAACATGGAGATCAGCGAGGAGCTTCGGGAGTACTTCGCCCAGACAGAGAAACACAGGGAAGAGCTGAGTAAGACGGCATTAATAACATCATATCCATCACTCAGTTATTAATAACTTCCCCAGTGATGCACAGAGGAGACGGCTTGTGACGTGTCTAACAGTGTGTTCTTTGCAGAGAAGCAGCAGCAGATGGAGGCTGAGCAGCAGGACAGCTACGTGCCAGCCGACCAGGACCTGCGCAGCAGTGTCTCCTTGCGAGGTAGTGTGGCCCCTCCCTCCGAGCGGCCCGGTGAGAGACGTGGGGCCGAGATGAAGAAGCTGTATGGCGAGAACGCGGCCAAGATCCTGGCCATGGAGGCAGCCATGCAGCTCACTTTTGACAGAAACTGTGACCTCAAACACCCCAAGTACTGGCCAGTTATCCCGCTGAAACTGTAACAGCAGCGGCTGATGATTAGGACGAAACCTCTGCTCTGTGCTGCGGGTGAGACGGCGGCTTTGCCCTGTAACGGACAGTTTGGGTTAGCTGAGGGTTAGAAGTTATTTTAAGCACAGACAAAGTTGCATAAATTAGCTGAGCTTCTGCTCGGCTGGACGTGAATGTCACTGACCTGTCAGCTGCTGCTCCCGATACAAACTCATGATTTTGATGCTTGACATAATGTTGGGGTTTTTTGTGGTTTTACAGTTAAACATAAGTTATTTTTAACACTGGTTCAAGCACAAAGCTCAGACTTATCTGCAAAAGACTGCGCTCTTCTCTGTGGTCCTTTCATCAGTGTTTAAAAAAACAGAAAAATGGGGTCATCTGAGGGTCACAGGTACTAATCTGTTTTTGTTTACCCCTGAGCTCTATGATGTTTCACGCAGTAGCTCATCCTCTATCTGCCTGTCAACTTGGTTTAACCACAGAAAAAAACAAACAAACAAAAAAGACCCCAGTATCAACCCCGTCCTCTCTCAGATTTCCCAGCGTTCCCACACGGCTGCTTCTGATATTCCACTTTTTAACGTACGTGGAGAGTGATTTGTTGTTGTTGCCTTCAAACCGTGCCTCTGTGATTCTGACATTTCATCGGGTTCAAAGCTGCTTGCATGGTTTCTCATAGGGGATGCTGGATTCCTTTTTTTTGATACTCGTAGCCCCCCTGTAGTTTATTTTAAACTGAGTTGTGTGTATTTTAATATAAATTCTGTTTCTAATAAAGTTTTTTATACCTGGTTAAAACCCACTTTGTCAGTGAAGTCTTGTTTACCTCCCTGTGTCTGATCAAATAACTGCTGTTAAGCTTATGGGCAGCACATTTCATATTTTAATTAAACAGTTTTACTCTTGATAACTAGATTGAAATACTCACTTGATTTTGATTGCACAAAGAAGTCACCCAGTGTGTCAGCATAACAATCATGTACGCAGTGGTGGAACACGTACTTCAGAAGTACCAATGCAGCAAGTTAACATACTCTATTACAACTAAAGGTCCTCCCTTTCCAGTCTAGTTAAGTGACAAAAACAGAAATATTATCTGCACATTGTCATGAAGTAAAGTAAAAAAGCAATAAAGTATTAAAACTGTATTAGAAATGTGGTGTATGTTATTTACCTTTTAAATGTACTTTTATTAAATAGATGGTTTGCACTGATCAGTGTTACAGCAGCATTTTACTGTTGTAGCTGTTGGACGTGCACTCTGAGGGGTCGTGAGACTGCCGATGGCAGAGGAAAGGCCGAACAATCATACACATTTACTGATTTGAATTCTGGCATCTCTGGCAGGTATTTAAATCTGAAAAGGTTAAAGAGGAGATGTCTCTGAGGTGCAGCTGCAACTCCCAAACATCTGAACCGTGACAGGCCACAAATAGAAAAAACCGGAAACCACTGATTTAATCTTTAACCATGCAAAATATGTTCTTAATCTATTAATGTAATCTAAGAAGTGGAAGTAGCAGCAAGAAAGGAGACCCTTACAAGTACAAGCACCTCAAACGCAGAGGTGACACTCACTTCTGCGTGTAGGGACTTTTAGTACAAAAGCAATTGTTAATATTGTTAACGTTAATATTCCCCACGTTTTGCCCTTTCGTAGTATGGTTTTGCATTACACTGCTATGTTGCACGGCCAATGCTAATATCAGTACAAATAACATGAATATATAATGTGGTGTGTGTAAATCAGAGAACAATTAATATATAAATGCGTCATAACAGTGATCTAACTAACAACAGTACTAATACTTTCCTTTTTTCCTATTTGATAACGCCCCGGGAACCAATAAGGACACTTGGAGTGTGTCTGGATTAATGAAGTCAGATCCATTTCAAGCCGCGGCCGTGACGTCACCCCTGCCCCTGCCCCACCGATTCCGAAACGGGACGTCCAGTTGTTTACATGCTGCCCCCCTCCAAACAACCTGTGGACATCATCTGGGAGTTTTCTCACTTTGTTTCTACACCTCAGGGTTTCCACTGGAGCTGAAAATGGGTAGGTGATTCCATCGTTTTAGATTTTACCGCACTGTTTTAACTTTCACCGGTGGGAGAAATCGGGACACTTGAGACGCTTTTTGTTGGTTTCTTGGTATTTGGACGCTGCTCCGGCGGCTGCAGGGACCTGAGTTGGCTTTGCGCGCTGCGTGTGATGCGGCGTTGTCGACTCTATTTGCATGTCTGCTCTAATCACTTTACAGGCTCAAACAGAGAAGTGCTACTCTGCGTTTCTTGCACCCTTTTGTCGGGACATAGCAACATCATCCTCTGCTTTTATTGCTCAGTTTTCACATTTGCGCATTTCGAAAGGAGCGTGCCAGCGCGTTCGTGCACGATTATCTGTAACTGTGTGTGTGTGTGTGTGTGTGTGTGGACCTTTTTGTGTCATGGCTTCTTTTAATACTGTTGAATGTCAACTTGCCAACAGCAGAAAAATCCCCTTGTTTGTGCAAATGAATGTAGTCTTGTGCGTGTGTTTGTTGTGTGTGTGTGTGTGTGTGTGTGTGTGTGTGTGTGTTGCATGTTACTGGTCAGAGCAGGGTTAATAGCTTTTAAAGATTAAGACAGGAGCAGGGTCTTGTCAAGCAATGCAGATTTCATAATGACTTTTCAACAGTTCATTCAAGTGTTGTACATATTTGAAGTATTTATACTTGTACCTGAGTATTTCCATTTTTTGCAGCTTTAGACTTCAACCCTTCTATATCCCAAAGTCAGCTTTAGTTACCGGTTTTTACTCACTGCAGATGTTTTCCAGATCTTTCTGTAAAATGTGTTTTATGTGAATATAAACACTAAATACTTCAATAGTGACGTCCAAGACATTTGGGATGTTTTCAGGTAAACAAATTCGGTCATGAAGGTAAAATGTGAGCTCGCCTGGCTGTAGTTGAGTGCAAACACTGGCCTCATCCTCCCCACGTCAACTCCTCATGTGAGAGTTGATGCTGATTGGATTAAGAGGGAGTGATCCGCTCCCTCACTGTGGATTAAACAGGATGGGCACGGTTGAGACACGGATGACAATCGCTGTTGTGTACGCTACGTGGAGACACGTTGCAGAAAATGGGAGTTTTATTCGATCAGGCGATCTCAATGACCACAATCTCCTCAGCATGGGACACTTTAGAGGAGAAAAACACAAAAAACACAGCCAGTTCTTTGTAAATTGTTCAATATCTCAAGGTGAACCGTACTGGAGGTCTTCAGGGCTCAATAGTAAGCTAAATCAAGTTGTTTTCAGGTAATTAGCAGCTATTTGGTCGGAGATGAATGGACTCCCCGTGCAAGTCTCCATAGTGTCTTAATTTTGTGTGTTCTTCAAATAGTTTAAACCCAAACCCAAAATCAATTTTTGGGGGTTTACTGGTTTGTCTAAACTAGGTTGTAAAATACAGAATGTCATATATTTTAAGTATTATGTGTTTGAAGAGCTAATTTGGCTTTATAGCAGTGCCATCTGAACCATGGTGGCACTGAAAAGCATCTAGAAACAAGACAACGGCTGTGGTCCTCCTCCAAAAAAATGTATTAAAAACATCGTTCAGACCAGGAAAGGACGTAAAAAGGTTACACTCAGACTTTTGTGTGTAAGTAATACATGGGTGCAGAGATTGATGTTGACATTGATAACACCAGATCATCATGCATGAAAAGCCAAGCAGAACAAACCAAGCAGAGGTCAAACCACAGTCTGGACAAAACAAGACAAACTTATGACTCGCACCTTTTCTACCAAGGTTGAGATAATAGAAAACAGACCGTAGATGTGGTTGCTGCTGGCGAGATGTTTGTTTTGGAAGAAGTAATCTGACCAGAACGCACTGACATTGGCAGAAATCCAGCATTTTCTGTGCCTCTGTTTAACTTAGGCTGACCTGAAACCAGTAGCATTCAGATTGATCTCATTAGGATCCGAAGAAGCCACCAAGTATTTATCTCTATCCAGGACTTTTCTCTCCACAGCTCTCCTTTGCTTTCTTTGTCCCCGCTTCTCTCTCTCCCATTCATAACATCTGTTTCCAATAAGGCAGCAGGGGCTGTTTATCGCCTTCAGGCCGGTGAGAAGTTGAGAACAGACAGGATGTAGCCCAGTGACATGATTTACTGCGATGGGGAACCGGCGCCGTTTTTTCTGCAGGAAGCCATCGTAAACTTCTCCTCTTTCAGCTCCTCTCGTTCTGCCTGTTATTCCCCCAAACTGCTACTTTAGTCTCATCATCGTCAGCATCATCATCCCCTCTTTCATCTGCTTCTCTCATCATCTCGCCGCTCATTGTCTTCATCATTATTCTTTCCATTTCACCCTCCCCTCCTCTTTTCTCTCCTCCTCCTCCCCCTCTGTTCATTCTCCTTCGTGAATTCGCTCTTTGTGCTCTCTTTTTGCTGCAGTTCGTCTCTGCTCAGCTGAATGTGGAAACTCATATCCTCTCGCATCCTCTCCTGTGGATTTGCCATGCGCTGATCTGCAGAATGGATACTGAATGTAGCAGCCGTCAAGCACAGACAGACTTCAAAGGCTGCAGATTTTAAAGGATTGTTTTATTCTGAAGGAATAAATGATCACTCAGCTGGAACAAGGGAGAAAGTGGAACAATCCACTGACCTGATTAGAATAGCAACATACCAACACTTAAACTGCAGCTATAGTGCTATAATAATCATCCAGGGATAGCCAAATAGAAACCGTAATTACAGTTTATTTTAAATCTGTGGAGTTTGCAAGTTGCAGCTGATGTTTTTTTAGGCTAGAAATGCCTGTGTTTCCTTAAAACTTCCACACTAAAAAACTTTAAATTAAACACTTTAAACATAATCAGTTTTTTTTTTTTAATGCAACACAGTGGAAACAGCACATAAGACGTTCAAGCTCGTGGACTGCACTGCACATTGTCCGGCATTACCAAGTGTTGATTTTTCAGTTTTAATTATTAGGAGTTGACACGTGTTGATGCAGCTTCTTTTGACTCTGGGGCAGCTGACTAAAACTACCCAAAAGTGTCAGATTAACTGATTGTTGTCGACTTGTGTCCGCAGTGGCATAACAGCCGATCCTTACGCCACAAGAGTCAAATTAGGACTGACAGTCGGCAGATTTGGAGTTGGCTGCCTAGGGTGTATTATGATGAGTGAGAGAGGTAAGTGTGAAGGCTCATTATAAAAAGCAAAAGCAGAGTTCATTCACGTGAGAAGCAAAAAGGGGCAAAAGAGGTAATAATTAGATAGAAATAGGCATAAAAGAAGGTAACTATTGCTTTTCACTCACAGAGCTTAAGTCTCCTCAGGTCTCCCTCCCTGTGCCCTCAACACCTGCCTTCGACAAACCACATCAGTGCTGCGGAGCAAGTCATACTCTGAGAGCCAGGTAAATAAAACTGGCAGCACAGATTATAAGATAAACATAACATCACTGTTTGGACTCGTTTACCCCACAACAATTCAAAAATTAAAGGTCACCCATGCTGGCAAGACCAGTTCTTAGGCAGGAAGTGAGGAAAAGGTGCAGGTGTATATATAAATTTAGTGTTGATGGGGGGATTAGGAGCAGGTGTGGAGCCCAGGTGAAGGCAGGGAGGGAATTGCAGCCTTGATGAAAGTTAGCGGCTTGCAGACAAATAACAAAAGATGAATATGAACTGTTCCTGTGACAGAGAAAAGCAGTTGACTCATTCATCAGTCTGTTCCTACCAGACAGGTTTAGAGTGTCGTTTAGCCTTGGCTTTCACAGTTACAGAATATTTCCAGCATTAATCAGCCCTGTTAGCAGTTTAGAGAATGTGGTCTTTGCTTTTGTGTAGGTTCACTGCAGAATGCATCATGCTACGTTCTCCACCGTCTGTTCTAGTCTCAGAATCGATGTTCTAGTTTTAATAATCACTCACAATGGATCCAGTACCAAACTATACCAGAAACCTACAAGCTGAGCTCCATAATCATTATTTTGTATTAAACATTCAAACTCCTCAGCATGCCGACCCCCTAACCCTCATATTTGCTTTCACATTTCGGTCTGCTTGTCTTTTCCTCGTCCTGCATGTGAGCATTTTGAGCTCAGCCCCAACGGCTACTCTGATGTGTCAGAATCAGTCGTCGTCGAGAGGACCTGTTGCCATGGCGACGCAGGGATGCACAAAGCTCCAAGGCGGGCGTCATCTCCAATGCGAACAGTCACACATCTGATCACACGAGCCCACACGGACTGAAAAAATAGCAGAACACACTGTAAATAAATATACATACACACACATACACACTCGACCCACAGACAGCAGGGGGTTGCCATTCTTCTACCCCCTACACCCTCCACTGCTCTCCCACCCCCGGAGTGATGATGATGATGATGAAGATGATGAGCCCACCCTGCTTTGCATTTCCTCCACACAGTGACTCATGCTGTGCCTGAATGCTGTAGATGCAAGCGGTTCTTAGCCCACATTGCTGCTGGCGTGTGCTGCAGTTCAGTACAGTAGGTCACAGGTGCAGCAGCTCCTGAGTCACATGACTTCTGAAGAGGTCACATGATACAGACAAGCGTGTGTGTGTGTGTGTGTGTGTGTGCTTGGGTTTGGGTTTGGGGTAGCGAGTGTGTGTGCAGTTGTTGGGATGACGATGACAACGTAACATCATGTGGAGCAGACTGTGGACCAAATCTGGGCCAGCGGGATTAAGCGGCTCGTCAGATAAATTGCTGGATGGAGGGGGTGGTGGGGGGATGGGTGTGTGGGTGTGTGTGTGTGTGTTTGTGGAGGTGTGTGTAGGTTAAGCCATCCGTACTGACAGGAGTCAGATCCCATAAATAAGGCGAGATATATCAGAGATGCTCCCTCACTTTGATTTTATTTCTATACGCACTTGCAGTGGAGGGTGGGCGTTCAGTCAGGTATTTGGATTTTGAGTCTGTGAGCGTATTTTTCTGCGGGTGTGTGTGTGTGTGTGACAGAAAATACAAAAACTTCCACACTTTGTGCTTAATGTGCAGCAAAATTACACGTGAAGGTGAACTGCATTGCAAAGTCAGTGCACACAGAAGTGCAGGTGTTACAAGCAGTGCAGACGATGACGAAGCATGATGAGATCAGTTTGCATGAATTTGCATTAAAGTTTCCTGTGTGCCTGCTTTCTGTTTCAACTGCCGGTTGTAGAAAGTCACAGCCCTGTATTTAGAAATGAAAAGAAAATGCCTTTCTGCATTTCTTTGGAATGTTTCTTTAAAACTTTAAATAACAAATCTGAATGAATACATTTTCATCAGAGGTGTTTGTCTTCACGCTGACAGCTTTAACCTGAGCGTGTGTAGTTGTGCGTTCGAGATGGTCCGACCTTTGTCAGCATCCGACGGTTCCGTTCAGTGATGAGAGGGAAGCGTCTCCTTGGCGACCGACGGCTGAGGGCGGGGTGGGGTTGGTGAGGGGGGAAACTGGGTCATCATCACCACTACAGATTAAGGGCCCCGATCTCGACACACACACACACACACACACACACACACCAAAGAACACACACTGAGCTACTACAGCACAAACACACACTTATACAAAGACGCTATGTCTGCAGAGAAAGTAGAGGAACTTCCCTAAGTGTGGGATAAGACTGAGCAAGGTGCAGTGTGTCGATCTCGCTTGCTGCCAAAGGTTTCCCTTTTAGAGGAAGCCAGAAGCCCATTAAAATGGCAAGGATTAGACTAAAGCAACAGCGGGAGGCTCATAAAGCCGTCGTTGAGACACTCCGCTTATTTGTGTGTGTGTGTGCGAGAGAGAGTGCCTTTGTGTGTTGGTGCTTACTCAAGCGATGGCCCGTTTGCAGCATAACTGATAAAGTACTTCTGTTTGACTTATGAGGGCTGATAAATCAAGAGTTAGACAGATAAAAACATGCATGTTGGGAAGCGCTGCAATGACAGACGCCTAAACTGCTGCATGCAAGAGAAAGTTTGACTCATGTCTCAGACTCCAAAAGTGCAAAATAGATGCTTGGCCTCGTTATGAAAGTGTTTTTTTGTTGCTTTTGTATTTCAAGGTTACATATTTTTCTTGCTTTTTGTTGCACGGCTGAAAAAAACATCATGAACGTCAGCAGTTTCATGCAGTAGACAGTGTGCAGGATGGGTATGAGGCAGCTTCTGTGCGCAGGAGCTGCAACATTATGTGTTTCCGTCTGTTTTTATGAAGATTTGTCAATTTGCAGACAAGAATCCCTGAGCTGAAATGATTTAAAAAACAAGCCAAAACACTGAAAAAAGTTTAGTTAAATGCAAAGTGCGAGAAGGCTGGAAACGAGTAACTTCATCCACTAAAGCTTCACTAAAGACAAAGTGATGAAAAATGCATGAGGCTCTGCTTTTACAAGAGAAAAAGAATTATTGTTGCTGCTTAAACATGAGCAGCAAACGTTAGCATGCCCAGTTAATTGGCTGAGCAGCACAGCCTTGCTGCCAAAGTCATTAGCCAAATAAATTATTTAGTGGGGTTACAGGATATTTCAGAAAAATACATGCTTAGGACAGGAATGTCCACTGTTAAAGCCAAGATGTTAATGCTGGCACAGAGTTTAGAGGAACAGCAGCTTTGCCCTGTGCTTTATTTGGTTTGGGGAACTTTTCAATCCATCCTGCATTACATAACTTTACATTTGTCAGGCATTAAACTCTAATTGTGGGTCATTTTCAGTAAGATCACGCAATTTTAGCATTATTTTAGGGTAGCTATATTCAACTGACAAAATAATTTCAGCAAGATTTTATTACTTTTGGCTGACATGAGGAGACCACATGTGTTGTAAAGCTTGACAAGACAAGCATCAGTGGCCATACTGCTGCAAATAACTTTCCTCCTCCAAGTCACTCAACTCTGAAGCGGTGTCATCTCATTCTCAACAACCTAGGCGCCTGTATTAGACAGAGACAGACACAAATAGCTCTCAGCGGACAGCAATGATTTCCCAAGGCTTGGGACAACAGACACTGTAGGTCATGGTGAGGTCAACTTCTGGGATCAGAGCTCAAAGCCTGATAGTCAGTGTCAGTGCTCGACACGAGAGATGTGTAATGGTCTCGAGCAGCGTGTCAGGAAGACGGTTAAAAGGTCAATGTGATGTCTGTAGTGAGGCTGAGCATCACACAGGAGGCAAGAGAGAAGACTAAAGAGACAATAACCAGACTTTAAACAACCTCTAAACAAATCCTGAATTTATGAGCTTTCGCAGATTAGATAATCTTAACATACATAACATAAATACAAATTATTTATTGTTTATTTATTTATACATTTTTTAAAAATAATTTAATGTCATGATTCCTAAGTCGATGTAATCTAAGATACCCCTACAGTAGGTTAAACTTAAGCTTAGCGCTACATCAACAAGCTGGTTTTTATAAAACTCACAGTACATAACGCACTGTGATTCTCTTATTCACCAGGTACAACTTACATACTAATTTACACCCCACTTTAACTGTGCACGGGATGATTCTCCCTGTGATGCTCTCAGGCAGCAGCGCAGGAAGCTTAAAACACATTGGCTGCATGTCAACGACTCTACCCCTCAGCTGAGCCGGTCGTGGGAGTTTAAATGATTGTGCCGACGCTACACTGATATAATTTCTTTCTTCACGGCTATCTTAGAAATTTGGTTTTGGTTTCTGGCTCTTGGCAGATTCAAGCTGTTACGAGACCATATGAGAAATTTTCTAGGAACTGATAACGTCGCTAAAAAGATCTGAATCGCTGGAGCCTACCGGCAGTGTTACATGTCTCCATGGCAACAGCAGAGCTTGAGATCACTCTGAGGTTGTCAACGGGACCATAAGAGCCTCAGCTTGTTGAGGAGATCTTTTAAACTGAAGTTTGAAATCAATCTGACTCGCTTTAGTGGTGTCCAGAGACTGCAGTGTCCTGCTTTTCTTCCTCTACCTCTTCTCCTTCATCTTCTTCTCTTGCATTAACTCCCCATCTGATGACATGAAGTAGCTGCGACGTCCTCATTACTTTGGGACGCCCCCATTCGGGCTCCACTTTTCTCCTCTCTGTTTCACTGTAATGAGGGAAGACAGGCATTTGACAGGCACTCATGGCGTTCACTTTAATGGATGCGGAGATTGGTGGAGGCAGATAAGAAAGTTGCTCACTGAGCTTTCTGAAGCCCAGCGATTGGTCCAAATTGCTCAAGATGATACACGATACAACAAAGCCAGAGGCTGCATGGGTCAACTCTGAACATAAGGCTGTAAAATGTGACATCACTGATATTTACACACACTCACACTAAACAAAAATGATATTTACGGTTCAAACTACAGGCTGTGTGCATGGATTTATCTTTGTCTGCTCTAAACCCCGCTTTATTGTTTCTCCATTTCTCATGTAGTCATACGGCCGAAGGGGATTATGTGTGACTCCTGATTCCCATCCCCAAACACACACAAACACACCATTGATTTGAGGATCTGCACAAATCATTTTCCCAGTTACAAATCAATCTATATTAAATATGAAACAATTCAAACTTGGCCATACTAGCATTGTGTCATGTGGTTCAGTTGGCTGATTATACATAACCCTCATGCTTCTTAGACGATGTTTCCAAATGACTGTGGTGCCTCAGTGATCTTTTTGTATCACCCTCAGCTGTACTTTGCATTTAGCTGGACTGGGAAAATGGTTCATGCTAACGCGCTAAACCAAGTTGCCAAATGTATTAATCAGTAGCAGGTTAGGTGTCATTGTGGGGACTGCTTGCATGTTTGTGGGGACAGTTCAGTATCCGGCCTGTTTGAATTTATACAAGAATTAGACAAGTCAAGAAGGAGATGGGGTGCAAATAAACTGGAGTACACAGAGTAATCATACAGAGATAAAGATTAAGACAATATTCAACATACATTGTATTCAACAAGATCTCTACAGCCGTTGGTGTGTTGGTGCTTTGTGCTGCGATAATGCTGCACAGCATGAGATTATTTGTAAGTCAAACAATAAGGCAACCACTGTCATATCTCTTCACACACACAGATAATGTCTAGTTTAGCTGTGATGTGATGGTAAATGAATCCCGGGAAAACCGGGCTAAGAGATCCTACTTGGAATTCTGACTTAAAAAGACGTTTCGCTGCATTTTTCCTAGCAGGAACTATGAGATTTCCGACTCTCTGACGTTTCTGGAACGCAACGTTAGTTGGAGGCCTGGGCCTGAGTCCAAGCACTGAACGTTACGTGTGTTTGTCTGTGTGTGTGTGTGACAGAGTGATGGTGAAGAGTGCCAGCGAGCACTGTATTTCATCTTCTGGACAAGTCTTTAATCTGTGTGACCCAGCAAGGGATTATGGGGGTTCTAGGAGGAAAATGGGACTTGAAACTCACCCTTCAAGCCTAATAACTGACAGTTTAGAGTGTTTGTGTGTGTTTGTGTGTGTGTGTGTGATTCTTCTCATGACAAAGGGAGGATTTTTCTTCGTGCACAACGTATTAACTGTAAGAAGGAATTATGTCATTTACACCTGCGTTATTCTTCTTCATCCACAAGGACAGAATCTCATTGTATCAGCTACTATTAAAGTAGCAGCACCACAAACCATTATAGCACTATAGTGGAAATGCAGTCGAGACAAGTTGATTTACATTTCACTTTAAAAGGCAACTGAAAAGGAGATCACCTGTGTTAAACTGCATTCAAGCAATCATAAATAATGAAACCTACTAACAAAACGGACGATATCTTAAAGTCTTTTACCACTTATTATTGTTTACGAATACATTTCCTGTGCTGAAATCTTCATATAAAACAGTGAGTCTCGCCCTGACAGTAAATACACATTCACATGTATAAATAAATACAATCTGCATAGCTCAATAGATAAAGTAGGAAGTGACTAAGTCAACTAATCAGTTTATCATACATACAAGGCATCATTTATGCAGGAATGCTGCATGTTCTTTGGTTCTAGTTTCTCTTTAAAGATTATACTCTTCTTTGTCTCCTGTTATAATAAACTTAATGGCCTTTAGCCTAAAAATGTAGGTTGAACATGACGAACAAATTGATTTCATGGTCTTTAACATTCAGAAACTGAGACTGATTAGCAGCAAACTGGCAGATTAATCAAGAATTAAAGTAATCAGTAGTTGCTGCTAACACGAATGATAATAAGATAAACACGACTCTCTTATATTGTACCAGCTGACCTCATGGCTCTGTCTGTGAGTCTGTCTCACAGTGTGTCACACAGAGACAGACTTTAAACCTGGTCATTCATTTATGCAGTGGATCAGGTTTCCTCACAGCTCAATAACAGAGAGCCACTCAAATGTCAAAAAGTCATTGTGATGGGTGACCCTCTTTGATTCTCCAGCATATGGTGCAGAGTGGGTGTTAATTTCGGCCCTCGGGCTAAATGGATCCTGTAAATGTCATATGTGTCATGTTAGCTGCTCTGGCGTCTGACGTTTTGTTGGAGGAAAACATTGGAGGCTGGTGGGGTCACCTCTGACTGCAGTGTGTGTGTGTGTGTGTGTGTGTGTGTGAGGAAAAGGGGGGCGGGTGGGGTCCTGGACTGTTGGCTGAGCTTTGTCTGAAATGGGGCCACGTGGGCCCGAATTAAAACCTTATTTAAGAGGATTCGGGACAGATGGCGTCCCATTGTTTCAGGATGTGTTTATTATTAGAAAATGGGGTGAATGATGGAAACAGCAGCACCGCCCACCCCCCCACCCACCCCACTACTTCTATGTATAAACACACCACACCCACTTTTCTTGGGGACCTGGGATCTCTCACCTTGCTTGATCTGTCATTGGATTTGGAGACATTGCGCTCAGCCAATCAGCATCCTCGGAGGCAAACAAAGAGCCCCCTCTTAAATAAAGCCAGGCACGTGGCTGTTTAGCAGTTAAGAGGCTCCGATTGGTCAAAGGTGATCCAATCAAAGCTCAAATCAATTTAAGTGAAGCTGCTTTTCCACAATAAACCAAAGGAAACATATTGAAGCAGCAATTAGAGTGTAATAACAGCAAACATACAACACACACAAGCTAAAGTAGAAAATCTGATCGTGTGTGTGTGTGTGTGTTTCCCATCTTTATTCCAAAGGGAATAACATCTTGACAGCATTGGAAATGAGTGTTGGATCTTGCTGAAACATGCATGCTGGCTTGTTGTGACCTAAACATCATCATAATCAGCCATATTTGTCTGCTGAGTGCTGATTGGATGCTTAGAAATATCTAAAAGCGTTCAATTAACCACTGATTTATATTGGCACAGGCCAGTTAGATGTAAGAGGGAGAAGTAAAAACCACAGTCAGTGCTGTCCCTGACTTTATCTCACACACTAGATCTTCTTCTTTTTCTCTTATTTCCCTCCTCTCTCTCCTCCTCTCCTTCCTTCCCTCCCTGACTCTCAACTCACCAGATGGAGAGGGGGCGGTGAGTGTGTGGTTGTATGCTCGTGAGTGTGCGTGTGAGTGAGTGTAATCATGCATGCATGGTTACCCATGAGTTTGCATATTTACATTGCCTGCATATTGTCCTTATATATTCCTCTGCATCACTGAGGCAACAAAAATCAGACCAGCAAACCATCAGTGCAACAAAATGTCATCATGTGAGGAAATAAAGTGAGTGAGGGAAGAATAGGCCCCATAAAGACAATCATGTATCATCAGGGGATATATTTAAGAAGTAGTCTGTATTAGTCTACACCATTAGCATCGTTAAATTCACAATCCAGATGTGGTTTTTAGGGCCAAAAGCGTTTATCTGGCATCATCTGGGGGCAAATAAATCCAGTGTGACAGCGCCTTTGCATCTTGAAACTGGATGTTAATATACATAGAGAGACAGTGCTAAGCTTTAACAGGGAGGGAGAAGGAGGTGGAGGGGAGGAGGGGAGGGAGGGTGTGTACGAGGAGAGAGAGACAGAGAGAGAGAGAGAGAGAGAGAGAGAGAGCATCAAGTCACCAGAATAGGCTTCACAATCCACAGACTGTGTAAGGTACAAGTGCCACAAGGAGGCTATATTCCGCTAAAATAATGGATGGGACAAAGCCAGCCATGGAGTCCAACGCAGAGGAGACTCAAGACGAGGGGCAGGAGAGCAAAGGTACGCTCAATCAGCCGCTGACATTTGCGCGTTTTTGGTTTTTTTTCCCTTTGGAGACATTCGCGTC
Organism: Datnioides undecimradiatus; assembly: GCA_008933995.1. Classification (NCBI taxonomy): domain Eukaryota; kingdom Metazoa; phylum Chordata; class Actinopteri; order Lobotiformes; family Datnioididae; genus Datnioides; species Datnioides undecimradiatus. The sequence continues at coordinate 5,130,849 of WARS01000038.1, forward strand.
TGCGCCAGCCTGAGCGGTTTAACCTACTTGCAATGGCTTCTCGATTGTGCGCGACACAATAGCGATGCGTTTTTTTCCCTGTGGCCTCTCACCTATTTGAGGGCGGTTTGGGGAAAAAGAAATAAAAGCAATAACGGTATCGCTGCTGCAGATGACCGAGATTATCCCACCAATCGTGAACGCAATTTAACGTTTTTGTTATTTTGCGCTTTCAAAGGGATTTGGAGGCGGATGGAGGAAAGGGTGGGCGGTTTGATGGGTTGTGGAACGTGCACGGTCTGGTTTTATGGTGCATACGTTAATGCCAATTTGTTTTCGCGCTGGCACACCATCATGAGCTTATCGCTGCCTAATGAGCGGCTGATAAAGAGGCGGCGGAGGCTGCGCTCCGTGCACGGCTGCATTGTTCAGGCTTCAGGTGTGGAGCAGCCGCTTCATGATCCTCCCGCCGCAGCCGCTTCGATCATTATCGGCGATTCCCCCCATTGAGGCTCGGTGTCTAATCTGGCAGGAGCGCGATTAGTCGACGGCGCTGCAACATATGAAGCCTGTGTTTTGTATGAATGCAGCAGTCGGGTTCACTGGTCGAGCGGGAGGCTGCAATGCAAAAGATCGGCGGTGCACTTGGCGCAGATGGATGCTTGTGTCCATCAGTGACAGTCCCGCCGCTCAGACATGTTAATGAAGCATGTGTGGGTTGCACACATTGAATGTATGCTTTATTAAAGATGCTCTATGTGATAAAGGTGACTCCATAACAAACATCCTTTCAGTCCCACAGCGTCAATTCAAATGCTCTTTAAACCCACAATGATCGTAAATGTGCATGCAAATGAAATTAAGATGCATCTGTAGCAAATTTTGCAGTATGTGCACACCAGGGTCGCTTATATTAGGCGATTTTATCCAACCAAACTGTTGCTGTTTCTTTGAATCTGTGTGTAGGAATAGTGTAGGCGTGCCTCTGTGCATCGGAGGGCTCGACGCCCATACACAGTGGATGTGACTGATTTGTTTTCATTGTGGCTTGGTAGTAAAATCTCATCCTGCAGCCTGGAGACAGCAGCATCGTTGGTGTAGGAACTCTGACAGCATGCTGCATACCAAGGCCATATTGTATATAGACACGCATGAAAATGTATCCCTAGATTACCCACTGTTTTTTGTTATGTGCACATCATGGCGATGTGGAACCGGGTGCAAAAGAGTTAAACATGGAGAAAATCATGGGCCTTTTTTATTTACAAACGAGCGCAGAGTCAGCAGGCAGTGTTGCAGCTGGTCTGGCATGATGCCTTTTTGCCCTGTTGGCTGTTATAGAGCAGGGTAGTTGATACCATGGGCCTGGAGGGGTTTTACACACTCTCACATCACAGCAACAGCCTGTGTTTCCCCTGCCTTATTCCTTCATCTGCAGCTTTCCTGCACTTTCACATGAGCTGATGTGTCCGTGTTTGAAAGGTGTACGTTACTTGACGTGATTTTTAGCTTCAGCATGGCAGAAAATGGCAGAAATTGTTATTATTATGGGAGCACATATTCAGATTAGTAGCTTTGATGTCATGAAATTGTAGGAAATGTTACCATACATATTCAAATTTTATCTCCAAATGATACATCTTGGCCTGATTTTGTGACGGCAGGACCTTTACCAACACCCTTCCTCTTTAAAATGACTTTGTAGTCCCTGCAGCACTTTTTGGACCCTGCCACAGTAATACTGCTGGGTCACACTATGCTTATGACGTAAGGTGCAGAAGAGTGGGGTGTCCCTCAATAGTGATGTTTTAAAAAGCCATTACATCATCCTCTCCTGAGGCATGCTGCTACACACAGGCTGCTGTCCAATGAGAGCCTTTACCATGCAACTTCAATTGTCAGAGTGGGCGCGTCTGCTTAAAGACCCTCAGGATAGCTGAGCAGGAGGGCAGCCATATTTATAGTTAGCAATTAACCCTCTGAATTCCATAATCACCATTTTATGTTGAAGCTGTGAAATTATCACGGTGCCTTCACCCAGTTCCACCTCTGCAGCCGGGACTGTTGTGCTCCAGGTGTGATGTTGCGCAACCGAATCCACCCACACCAGTGGACCGAAATAGACTGGATTGGAGGATGGCCTATTTGTTGGTGTAATCATTTGTGTGCGCCTTTGACATCTGGAATGTGACCATAAGCTTATAGCATCCGTTAAGAAGCTGAAGATTTACAGTGGGGGCAAGAAGGCGAGCGCTGTCATGTAAGGAGCTTGTGTTGGTGTCTGCCAGCGCTGCCCCTTCTGCTTCGGGACAACACGTTTCTGATTCAGAGAGCAGATGTAGAAAGTTTGGGGACAAATACAGTTTACAGAGTCATAACTCCCAGGTGTCAATTTTTAGAATTTAGTCTGACAAGTCCAGGAACAGGGACTGAGTTCATTTCAGCTGATCATATTCGTAACATCACTGAGAGTCAGAGTCCCCACCTCTGCTTTGTCCTATTCAAACTTGAATGCAACAGATTTTCTTTTAGAGACAGCTTAATAGTCAGCCCCCATATATCTGCACATAATTTTCAGCATCAGCACATCTGGAGGCCAATAAGTAACGTGATATTGCAGAAGATAAATGCCTAACTATGTCTTACTTACAAGAGTGATCCTCCAAAGGGGACATGTTGCTCTCTGTATAGCTATCAGTTCTCAGACTGCCAAACCTGAGTTCCTTGAAGCTATACATGTTGATATAAAAGAACAAAACTGACAATGTTAGACTTTTTAAAACTCTAATGCTGCAAAAATTTCTAAACCAGATAGGCAGTATTGTTTTACACGTCCAGGGAAGAGCTTGACTCTTTCAGAAAGACCAATTTTTGTGTTTCTTGAGTTAGATGCAAAGATCGATACCTCTGTCGTACCTATCTGTGCAAAAAAGCTAGAAACAAAATGTTTAGTGTAGCTTAGCATTAAGACCAGAAGCAGGTAGCTATCATATTATCATTCCTTTTTGTTAAATAATCAGCTCAGTCACTCGCCTGAAATGTAGTAAATATTGTAAAGTAATGGAAACTGAGCCCTTCACATTATGCATGAGCATCAAGTGCTGCGTTTACAGTTTTGCTGCAAAGAGTCTGCTGATTAGCTGTGACTGCTTTAGCAACCTTAATTATGGTAAACAGTCCCTGCTCTTGATTGCACCACTATTGTGTCTCTTTGCAGCGTCTCTGCACGACATTGAACTGAGAGTAATTACAAACTGGAGAATGAGCACAGAACACAGACAGGGTTTATAATCCGCAGGACGGGTGGTGGTGGTGGTTGCGGTGGTGTTTGTGGGTATGGATTGATCTTTTTGCTTGATTGCATCCCATAATCTCTAATCTGTATGTCTGTAGACGTGCACCGTGCTCAGGACTCGGATAACGAGACATCAGCCACGCTCTCTGAGGTACAATTAGATCTGATTTCATTAGTGGGAAAGTTTGATTAGAGAAACAAGCAGCTCCCATGTGACATTTTTATTTTTACCTTTAATGTGACTCCCTAAAGCGGCTTTGAGGGTTTCAAAGTGGCCCTGAGTGCATTTCAAATTCCTCTCACTGTGTTTGTCTGTCCTCCCCTTTGTTGTAAATGATTGGTCTGTTCACACACACATACACACACACACACACACACACACACACACACACACACATTTCTTTCTTCCTTTCCTGTGTGTGTGTGCGTGTATGTGCCCACTCTTACATAACGTGTCGCTGGCTCGCCACCTTTGGTTATGATGTTCAGATCGGCACCGTAAGAGATTACATCATCGTCTGGAGGGGTGCAGGTTTTGTTGAATTTTCTGCATGGAAGGGCAGAGCTTGCTGCAGCCTCTGAAGCACAAAGAGAGCTCCTCTTAATCTGTCTTTTACGTTTTCTTATTTTTTTCCCCCTAGTAAAAGCTGTGATGTTTGACCTGAGCAGAGCGGGATGTTAAGATTAGATTTCTTTATTAGTAAGATTGTGCGCTTGAGAGTCGGTGCAAGATATTTCCAGATGAAACACCTGACAGATTTAAGTCATAGCTGGAAATCAAGTGAAGGTGATCAGTGTTTAAATGTTGTTTTGGGAAATACCCACTTTTGCTCTCTTGCCAGGAATTAGATTAAAAAAAAAAAAGTGAACCAGTTGCCAGGCAACCAGCAGAAACTCCAGGAAGTTACAACTAACAAATGGCAAACTGTCTGGTCGTTTCTCACAGAGCTTCAGAAAGTATTCATTATACATGCTTTCATTTATTCCCCATAGGAATATTCTGTGTTCACCTGATCAGATCTTTTTTTTTGTTTTTAATGATGCTGCTCACATAGAGCTGAAAAAATGAGTTAATGGATTAATCTGGTGGTGCCCAACCTAAAAATCTTGAGAGGCACAAGAAACATGTGTCTAGTTTTAGCTATTTTTAATGATATATCAGATAGTTTTACCTCTTTAGGCCCTAGACAATCCCTCAAATGAAACAATTTATTACAGAATAATAACTTTTGGGCTTTTGAAGTGCTAACGCTGAGGCAGAACCTCTGTTAGAGGGTTGCAAGCGGGCATTGATTTGATGTAAGGGAGCACAAGCCAAAGAGGAACTACCAATGAAGTTAAAGAACAAAACATCTGTTGTTCCAGGTCCTAAAATGTGAATACAGTCTGGTTTTCTTAGTTTTCTTTGATAGTAAATTGAATATATTTGGGTTTTGGATTTCTGTTTGTCACTTATGGCTCTGGGAAATCGTTACAAGCATTTTTCGGTGTTTCCCCACTTTTTATTGAGTGAGACTTGAGTCACAAGGGTAGAAAATAACCCTTGGTGGTTTTCTGATGTTGCCCTAAGCCAGGAGGATACACTTTTACCATGCTACAGGTAAAAAAAGCCTGAGCAGCACGGCCCAGCTGAGCCCAGGTTGAGGTCTTGAATCGAAAGGCCAACCTCTGTTTGATGATCAGGGGACAGGAGAGGAGCTGGACTGTTCTCCCTGCTGGTGCTGACATTTAGTTGGTGTTGCTGATAAATACTGGACAGGTTCCCTTTCGCTGCCTCCTTGACCTTATATTAGATGAAGCATAACTTGTTTTATGTTAAATAAAACATTTTAATTCTTCATGGATCATTGTCGCTGTATCATAAACAGTGTTGAAGTTGTCCTGTGGTGACTTCTGCTCCTTTCTTGAATGAACTTGTTGCCCGCGTTCACTGCCATTATGCCTTGTAATCCACTTTACAGGCCAAAGCAAATCACTGCAGCCACACACATAAATCCTAAGAAGCTTCCTCTCCACACTCCTTAAAGAGTGAGAGTCACTCATGTTCCAGCTCTTGCATGTGTGTAATAACTTCAGGGCAGAAAACGGGTAAATATCATCAGTGGGCCCACACACATCTATCTACTGTAGCTTTGCTGGCGGCGACGTTGCACAGCATCCAAATAATTTACTCTGTTCTTTTCATGCAAGGACATAATACAAGTGAACAGTTTGGTCTGGTTGATGCTGATGAGCACAAGAGATGATTCAACACAATAAAACTCACTAAAGTACCAGACGTGATAGTTTCGCTGTGTCAGGTCACTTTGTAAGCTTACATGTCAGCCCAGGACTCGTACATTTTCCCACTGGTGGGAACACTGACTATAATTGTGGCTTTTTGGACATTTTCTCTCACACGAACCCACATCATGCTCAGATTTGCTGTTACTGGCATCCATCTCCTACTTGACTTTGTTACACATAACCACCTCTCACTTCCTCTTCAGTTTCATCTCTTTATGGCAGTTTTTCAGTGACAGTATCGAGAAACCAAAAAAGCGGCTCCCACACACTAAATTGATGCGCCCAAAAAAAGATTTATTAGCAAAAATACTGAGTGAAACAAAACAACAAACTGGAGCCTGATGTGTGCTCCGTCGTCTGCAGCTGTTTTTCAGATTTTGGGAACTTTTACGATGTGTTACAATGATTATTGTGACTTGCATGTCTTTTTCTGGCTGTTGTGGTCCCGTCTTTATTCGCAAACAAACAAGAAACGTCAGAGGGAACATATTTGGTCTTGGTCTCACAGGGTGACGCTTCAAGTTCAGGTCAAATCAGATGAGTTTTGCTGGGCTTTCAGTTTGAGTTTGCATGCAAGGAGTCCAAGTCTTATTAATGACTCAAATCTCATGACACTCCTTTTTAAACATTGATTACACTCGTGATTCAGTCCTTGCATGGCCCAAAAAACTTCTGACCCTCCACATCTTTAGCCTTTCTGATGGAACTGTTGATGATATACAGGCTCAATCCTCTCTTTTGGTTTCCTCTCATCTCATCTCCATCGTCTCCTCTCTGTCTTTTCCTGATTCTACTGCATATCTTTACTTCAAACACACACACACCCAGACTCATGCACACACACCCTGCTTATTCTCCTCTCGCCCCGGAGGTGTGTGAGGTTGTGGGAGCATGTGAAAGCCGTCACACAGGGAGAGGCTCATGTGTTCCTCATTTGAAGCCATTTGCCCAAAGCATGCTGTCAGCCTCCATCTGTGTGTGTGTGTGTCAGGGTCAGTGTGTGTGCTTGTATTTGTTTTCGTGTCAATGACCAGGAGTAGTTTAAGGGAGCGTCTGCGTCGGTGCTTTGCTTGCGCTAAAGGAAAAGCTCTATTTTTGCAAGTGTGGGCGAGACGGTGTGGTCCACCGTTGTGCTCGTACTCAGCCCTCTCAGTCCCCACACTGTGGCCACATTTATATTTAAATGTGCTTTCTCTGCTTGCATGTTCACAAAACAAGCAACATTTCGTATAAATGTTGCCACTGTTTTTGCCGTCTCTACACAACTGCCTTCAGGGTTGGGGAAAAACCCCTAGAAATTGCTTTTTTTGGTCTCTTACCTTAAAAAGTAAGTGCCTATTATGTATGCTTCCACTTCAGAAACATGTAGGAATGTGGCGAAGTGAGTGTCTATATGAAATAAATGTTAAATTCAAAGTAATTCAACAAAAAAAAAGAATCAAAGTGTAATAAAGTAAGCTCAGTAATGCAAATAACCAACAATAACTCAGCTTATTTAGCCCATGCTAATGTTAGCCACCATATCCACAGTCTGCTAGCATTCGTCACTTTAGGCCAACTAGACCAACTAAGGCTGCAGCAGCAAAACCCCCGTGTATAGTGACTTAAGGGGTTTTATTGCTTGTGAATCTATGAGAGTCACATATAGTTTCACTTCATCAGACGTTAAAGGTTCAACATTCATGGCTTCAGCTCTATGAAGATTTGCAGCTTTTTTCTGTTTTGTCAACAAATGTTATTTAATGACGTCACTTTGACTTTCGGAAACTGTTGCAGGGATTTTTTTACTATTATCTTCAGTTTTATAGACTAAATTATAAATAAATACACTGAGAAAAATGAATGAGAATATAATCCTGGAAAAGAATCAACAGATTACAAGATTTTATAGACAAATGCATGAGCTACCAGAGTCTTAATGCACCAAGCTTCAACACTGCATGCTTGAACCCCAGTCTGCAGTCGGTATATGAATAGCAGCAAGTGGCAGGTTGGCGCAGCATGCCTTGTTCCTGAGTGATGCCAACCTCCTCTGGCCTTCCTCCATCGCCCACTGATGCCCAATCTGCTCCTCTCATCCATAGCCCATAAAACGCCTGATGCCGATTAGCACTCGTCATCGTTAGACATGGCTGACATCGATAAATGACTGGGCCTGTGTGATGAGTCGGTCATTTTGTGGTGTGGTTTCTGCCCGGGGCTTCTAGTCCTGCTGTAAAACTCCTGATCTTAGTCACAGTTTCCTTAATATCAGATGAATGCACAAGAAAAACTATGTGAGGTCAGCCCTCACAGTATCTGTGTTACAGTAAACGTGTTGCAGTAACTCACATTTGAGAGGACGTGCTCAGTTGTGAGCATGCACAGTTGTGCCAACCACATTCACTCACACACTCACACACACACACACACACACACACACATACACCCTTGAGGCTACTGGAAAGTGAATCTCCATAATCACATCAGGGGAAGGAGGGTGGAGTGGAGGCTAAGGGGCCAGGGGAGGGCCACCGACTTCTTTGACATCTCGGGGAAAGTGACATTAGCCAAGTTGGTTGCGTAACTGCTGAGCCATTCAGTCCAATGGCACGACACTTCTGGCCAGAGGGGCCATTTTACATTTTGGTGGAACAAGACAAAGCTAACAGCGTCGAGTACGCTCCGCTGAGCCGGCAGACGGCTGCTCAGGACAGGTGATCCTGCCTCTGGATGACAGAAGATTAAAGACAAGAGTTTAGCGCAGGCGACTACTCTCTGCACTTTTAAAATAACTATTCTTATTATGCTCTCAATTGCGCTTGCATTATTAAACAAAATAGCCCAAAGAGGTACAAATACAGCTTTCTTGCGTCATATTATGTTATAATACTGTCCAAACTATGATACTGCATGAAGATAACCAGGATTCATAAACTTTCCTAATAATTTGAGCATCTTTTTACAACAAAAAGGAGAAAAGAATAGATGAAAAATAAGTAAATAAGTAAAACTGCTCTCGCTAAACTGCTGACATCGCACATGAGAGGGCACATCAGATAAATAGGTGTACCATGTTCCACTGTCCTCTTCCTCCCAGGCGGCGTGTGAGTGTGAAGGCAATCCAGCAGCAGCCACACCATGAAACAATAATCAAGCCAAAGCACCTGAACTCACCCGGACGACATATGAATATTTGATGTTTTAGTGTGTGCGCGCTGATTATTTAGTTGCATGTAATGTTTGTTTTTGGCATGGTCAGCTCGGGAAGTGCTTAACATGGTGCAAACATGCAAACAAACTGATCGTGAATTGCAACACATGAGCAATTTGTGTGTTTCCCTGCATCTGTTGAGTAACTGCTCACGTGTGGGCCCCATCTGTGTATGCATATAACTTTTTCTTTTTCAGATGGGTAGATGGGTGTGTTTGCTGTGTATCTTGGGAATTGAGCCCATTGCCCAGCTGTCAGAGTTTAGCTCAGATCAGCCTCGGAGAGAGCGGAAGAGAGAGAGAGAGAGAGAGAGAGAGAGTGATGGAGGGAACCAACATCCAGCAGATCAGCAGGATAATATTGATCACGCAGCGGAGTTGAGAACGGGATTTTGAGACTCGTGCAGTCCATCACGCTCAATTACGCCCGGCCAGATGCTGACCTTGTGGCATTCATAATGCTGCATAACCAGCCCAGGTTTTCTCACAAATAGAAGATTAGGGTCAGTTATGTAGCGTGGGAAAAAAAAGGTTTCTGGTTGGGAATGGTGATGATGATGGGGGCTGGCGTCATCCTCTTACCTGGTGGGGAGCATATTGTGCCCCTCTTGATCAACGGTGCAAAACAAGCCGATTACTGACATTTGCTTTCATAAAGTGTTGGCTATGAGACGAGTGTGTGTGTGAGGGAGACGGTACTGGAGACGACTGTCTTTAGCAGGAGATGAAACTAAATGCAGTGACTCCAGCATTTTCTCCACATGAACACTTTCTCAGTTGTTGGACAGTTGGACAGGTTTTAAACAAATTCTCCCAAAACAAAGACAGTGAAATTACCTGAGCACTCATCCATCATTAGAGCTACAACAATTAGTTGATTAATTGATTCACAGAAAATTAATCTGCAGCTGTTTTCGTAACAGATTAGTGTTTTTTTAGCGAAAATGTTTCTTAATTTTGAGGATGTTCTACATTTATTCATATCTACTCATACAGATTTTTGACACTTTTTCAAGTCATTAGTTCACATACGTCTAACAGACAGTTTCTTATTTATCCTGCACCTGAATGCATCACACGTTGACACTGATGGAGGACGGAAGCTGCTAGTGTGCTGCGTTCCTTTACACTTATTTGGACAAAGCAAAGAATCTCATGATGACTTCGAGTCTGCTCAGTGTTGGTTTAGATCTATTTGACGATTCAACTGCTCATGTTTATTTCCCTGTTGTTTTCCCTGTTGTTGCCGCAGTGTTGCTATGTTCACAGATTTAAGCAATTACTTTGGTGTTAGAAACGATAGAAACAATGAAAAAAACCACAAAGACGAGTAATAAAGTGGAATTATCTTTTACGGAAACACAGCTTTGTTCTGAGCTTCATGACAACGCGGTTTTGAACTTTTTTTTTAAGAAAGGTTTCATAAAAGCTCAGAGGAGCATTTCGTCCCTCAACTCAAGTGGAAAGACGGAAATCTCCCAAGCTGAAGTTATGAGGTTACGAGTTTGTGCGAGTGTTGTTGTGGCTCGAGTCTGCTGCTGTCAAACAGATGGGACTTCCTTTTCATCTCAAACCAGAGGAGACGCAGCCATCCATCCCCCGCCCATCTCCTTCTCCATCACTTTCCCACACCCTTCCTCCCTCTCAGTGTCTGTCTCTCCGAGGTCCTTCCTTTAACTCTTGTGGGAATCTACCCATAATGCACTCTGAGGAAATTGCCCCATAATGAATGAAGCACTTCTAAATTGGAATACGGCCGCAGGCAGGGACCAGACCGGCCGATGAAATATTCACAAAGCTTTATTAGCGCTGTTATTCCTGGCAGATGTACTGTGCGTACGAACAGTTGGCAGTAATCGTGCTTCGCCACTGGGTCGTATGGCAAATGATTAACTATAAGAACAGTCTACACAATCTTTCCCCTTATCTGCTCTCAGTTTAGATTCAAATCTGCAAGGAAATCAGTGTTGCACAAGAATTCAGGTAACTTTACATAGAGAAGGCAGGTGATAGATGCGACTAAAAGAGATTATAGTTATTATGGATGTCCAGCGTGCATCTGCTAAACCTATTGTGCAACATTTTCTGGACTGAGATTCTTAGGCTTAATATTAAAATGCTTCAAATTTAAATCTTGTGACAGTGTGACAATTAAACGTGCAAGGTGATGTGTTTATTTCACGGTGCAAAAGATGCATCAGAGCATCTCATGGAGCGAGAAAGGATATTAGTAATACGAGATCTGCTAAATAACTTTACAGGACTTTGTCATCAGTCATCAGTATTAACTGAAGGCAACAGGTAGCCAGTGTAAAAAGCCAGGATCTGTGAAATGTGATCATGTTTTCCAGGCTGAGGCAAAGTCCTGGCAGCACAGTTTTGGATCAGCTGGAGGGATTTTTTTACTGACGGTGGAAAGCAGGGAATTACAGGAGTCTAATCAACTAGCTATAAACACACATATATATAACAGAAACGTAATACAGTTTCTGTAGTTTTGTTAAAAAATGGTCTAAGCCTTGAAATAGTTCAGAGATGATGATGATGATTATCTAAGCCGAGGCACTGCTGCTGCTGCTGCTGCATAATCACTTTGGACCTGCATCAAGTAGAGCAGAAAGAGAAACCTAAAAGAGTAACTGTGCCTTAGTGGTTGCAACCCAAACTGGAAGCTGCTATTTTTATATTAGCAGTGGATAAAGTGATGTGAAAAGCCGTTGCTCATAGTGATGAATCTGCAGAAAATACATCACTGCTAAGCTGTTTAGCGTCTTTCAGCCCATTGTTTCGGTTTTACAGCCTGAATCTGTTTTGGTTCACTCTCACGCCCAATAAAATAAACCAGTCGTCTTCTCTCCCCCCCGAATTTCTCTCTTTGTGTCAAACTGTACGATATCTGTTTGACCCACTTCTGAAAACCTGAAGCTAAATATTGGCTAGAGATACTCTGCAGCTCCTCCCCGCCATATTTCTCGTCATCACTTATTATCACTAAGTCATTGCTTGTTAGTTCTGGTTCGTTGTCGCCATTTAGCACCAATCTTCAGGTTCTGATCCAGGTTACATCACTCTACATTAGTGTGTGTGTGTGTGAGAGAGAGAGAGAGAGAGAGAGAGAGAGAGAGAGAGAGAGAGAGAGAGAGAGAGAGAGAGAGAGTGTGAGGAGGCTGCGAAGGACTACACTGCCGCTGAACTGGGTCGTGGGTAACGCGTTGCTATGGCAACAGCTATTTGCCGGCCCTGGGGCCAAGAACTGCTTTTCGCTTACACTTTCTCTCTCTCTGTTCTTTTCTGTGTTCTTCATCGCTCGCTCTGCCTCTTTCTTCACCTCCTTCTCTCTCTGTTTCCTCTTCCCTTTGTTCTTCTGCTCGCTCTCTATCGATCTCTTGCTTGGTCTGCCTCTCCATTCACCTCTGCTTTCCTTTTCCTGTCTTGTGCTCTTGGTTTATCATTAGTTTTTCTTCAACTCCTTGTCTCATCCCTGCTTTCTTTCATTGTCTGTGGGAAAAAAGGAATCTATTATCATTATCTTGCTTAACTGTCACCCTCAGCTGCAAATTGAAATCCTAATTTAAGCAGAGGAACATTTTCTAGTTTTGTCCTGTAGGCCGCTACGGCCTTGTTGGAAGGAGAACAAGCTTTAACAGCGGGGGATGTTAATCCTTAATTGCAGCTCATGTCTTTCAAATTATTTGCTGTTCTGTTGTTTGACAGAAATGAACAGAAATCCCCAGATCTTTTGTTCTTCCATAGTGACGAGCTGGAGTTCAGGCGCCTTCACATTCAGCCTATGAAACATTCCCACAACCTGATGCATCGTCCTTGGTCTGAGATTGTTGAGATGATATATGATACAACATCGTAACAGGAGCGTAACATATTGTCTAAGCGATTAACTCCAGCTGGCTCACTGTAAGTACAGCGTGGGCATGCAGTCATATTTCAAAGAGCAAGCGCAGAAGAAGACAAGCAGGGCAGAGACAAGAACTAGAGAGATGCAGCGAGCTATGAAACGAGAGCAATGGGCCGGCCTCGGTGTGTCACCTAAATTCTCCTCTAATGAATAGTCCATTGATTTCCATTAGGGCTGGCTGGAGCTGACCACTCTGGCCTGTCTGTTTCCCATTAGCGCACTTTAAAAACCGAGGCTGACAAACAGTCGTAGCCACAGGCGGACCGGATGAGGGGCCCGCGCTGTGTTTAAAAGAAACCTGTGAATTCATCCATGAAGCTGCATGGGGCCAGAGGAGAGAGTTAACAGCAGAAGTAATGAGAGACTTAAATACCAGTCATGGACTCTTTGATAATATCTTAAATTCTTAAAACAAGTCTGCAGATAGGCTCTTTGACAGGAGGTACGGTCAAAGTCCACGAATGTTGAGATAAGGTAACCTGAAAATCCATGATTTGCATTTGAAATAGAAGGATTACCACATCTTCCCGCCAGGGTTTATTCTACTCGCTAAATAAAAAAGACAGGAAGACCAACATATTAAACTACCTGCTGGGATTGACCTTTTATAGCAGGATGGAGTGTCAGTGTTGAGTAGCTTTTAAACAGCCTCCTGGTCGTCAGTGTATCGACCACTGAGTCCATTGCAGCACCCCTCTCCACCCCCCGAGGCCTGGCCTGTTTCTCAGCTCAGGATTTTAGAGTCATCCAGCCTTATCAGCTCCACCTCTCCATCAGCCCGCTTCCTTCATTAACATTAATAGGATTTGGATCTATTATGCAACGAGCCTCCGCTCTGTTACGCAACGCAGAGTCTTCAGCAGCAGTAGCACACTTTGGAGGGGAGCAGTTGCATCTTAGATTTATGGTTTGGGTTTTCATTCACTCAGACATAGAGAAGGGGGAGAGGAGACCCCACTGTGAGGTCAGGAACTTCAGAGACGAGAAAATGGGGGCACCACAAGTGAACTGAACAAAGAAGTTTCTTCGTACCATATGCAAACTTGACTGCGCGCAGATAAGCTTTATACATATGTAAGATATTATGTAAATTATCAACCGTTTGCTAATAATTATAAAAGGGTAAATTATAAATCATAAAGCCTGATGACAGGGTCTTGATGATGTCGTACACCTGATGTTGTTGAAACAAGATTACTGAACTGTCTGAATAGTGCTATGTCATGTCTTTAATCTGCTTTGGTACGTTTTATAAAATTGTGTTTAATACCATAATTCAACAGACGAACACATTTTCCTTTTCATTTGTCGCACATACAGTTAACCTAGCCAAGCTAATGGCTCTTTGAGCTAAATTGTAAGGACAGCATGCTAACGTGCTAATGGTGAGCAAGTGTACTGCAATGCCTACAATGTTTAAAGTAGTTGTTAACCAACATTTGTTAATTACCAGTAAAAACAAACTACAGCTGAGACTGTCTCTTCTGATATTCAATCCATTCAATGGTTTTAGAGAAATTTCATTCCACAGTACTGATCCAGTTGGCATCTCTCAGGACTGATAAGTGGCGCGGAAATCAATCTGGTCTTTTAAACTCGTCAATAATAGCTGTAACACTACCTGGCCCGGCCGGTCGATTGAAATAAAGCTATAAGTGCAGACAGTTTAATATGAGTTCGACAGATGTGTAACACGGCCAGTCTTTACTAATAGAAATGTTTAGACTCAACAAACTTCTGTACATGAAATAATGATGCTTCAGAGTTGCCAACTGGAGCACGTTGTCATGGAAACAGCTAAGTGGCACACACAAGAGCGTTCATTTTGTCTTTTTTTCCCAGAGTAACTTCCTGCTTTGCTGGAGGAGCTATTTTTAAATGGCTGTTATATAAGATGCGACTCTTGTGCTCAATACAATGTGTTATTTTCCCTCCTTTTCATTCCTCTACATCCTCTTGACTGTGATGGGTGCGCGGCGAGCGGCGTTTCCCGTACCTGTGCGTGTCCCGTGTAGCTCATCGCTCACCCTGGCAGCTTCACGCTCTGCTACGGTTAATGGAAAACACGTTTACTAATTTATCATCACCGTCGTCATCATTGTGCAGAAACCGCTTGATGATTTTTGATCATCTGTTATCATTCTTGATTTGAATAAAAAGAAAGGAGGACGATGAAAATACATGCAGGCCAATTTTAGCCTCCTTTCACATTCGTCATGTGCACGGTTCTTTTAGTCGCCCTGCCATTAAGAATAAATGAAGCAAACCATCAGTTTCATTCTCACTTCCATCTGAAGGAGTAACACCATCAGACATCTTCAGTATTTTAGAGGTACGATTCAAATCAAGCTCCACTTAAATGTCACTTCTCTGATGCCCTAGAAAATAATGGCTTAGGATTTGGGATTATGCCATGAGTTATTCATGCAACCTGGTCATAAGACAGAAGAAATGCTTTTGAAATGTTTCTTTAAAGACAAAAGGGAGATGGAATTATTATTTTTTTTTGAAGCAGGATGTGAGCACATGTAGCGCAGTTGACATGTAATATTCAGCACTCCCAGCTGAGCTCAAAGTGAGCGCACACAGGCTGTGAAAGATGCTATGATTAGTCGCACGACACGCCTGACAGGGAGAAGTGTTGTTCTTCTCCTGTCGACGCAGAGAGACGAGCGTGGCAGTATGAAAACCTCCATGCAGGTTTCTGCACACGAGTAGCAATTAAGCAGCAATGGACAAAAGGCCGCAGAGCGTTGCAGCGGGTGTCATCACCAAAGCCGATCGAGCCACTTTATGAGGTGTCATGTTGCAGCAGTTCGTGCTGTTCACTTGGTTTAAAGCCTTCGTGTGCTTTTGGCTTTTTGCCATTTGTGCACCATCAAATTTAATCTGGATTGTAGGCTGTACAAAGGGAGTTCTCAGTAGGAAAGCCTCTGTATCAGTGAATTAACCCTCCTCTCTCTGTTTCCTCCCCTGCAGGATGCTTCGAGTGCTGCATCAAGTGTCTGGGCGGGGTGCCCTACGCCTCGCTGGTGGCCACCATCCTCTGCTTCTCAGGCGTGGCTCTGTTCTGCGGCTGCGGCCACGTGGCCCTGACAGGCACCCTGACCATGCTGGAGAACCACTTCTCCAGGGTGACCAGCGACCATGCCACCCTCGCCATGGTGTAAGTCAACCCCTAAAACACATGATGGGTCTGCCAACATGCTTAAGTTTAAAACAGCCTAATGTGCTGCTAATTTTTATTTTTGAAAAAGGTGAATCATTGATGAGCTCTTGGCACCATTAAAGGTTTCAGTAGAAAGCTCTGAAACAACAGTGAATGTACCACCCCTGCAGGGATTAAATCTGTCGAGCAGAGCCACCCACATTCTCTGCCATGATTCACAATGCCCCAAAACTAGTAAGAGCCTCTAAAGTGAGTGAGCATTTATAGACAGAGTATGGATATTCTGAAAAAAGAAAATAATAGGAGGAGGCGTTTACATTAAGATTACATTAGAGATTCCCAAAAGGTATATTTCTGGTCCATTGCTTTCAAAATGGAGCATCACAGGAAATTGATTTCCAAGAAGACACAGTAAGCTACACTGGATGAAGCATCTATTTAATGTAACTTTTAAAGCTTTACAATGTGAGATCATCATGTTAAAGCAAAGCTGCAAAACTTTAGTTGAACTTTTGTTGGCAATTGTGGGATAGACGTAAAGTAATCTCTCTCGTTAGTCACCATTAGCAATCATATGCTACTGGTTATCTGTCAGTCATTAGATACCATGAGATACAGTGAGGCTCACACTAGAAAAAACAAATCAAGCACACAGTCTTGCTTTAATTAATGTAAAAATAAAAAGTAATATCAGCTGAAGCCACAGAATGGGGTTACAGTGTCACAGCAGCATACAGTAGGTGCGTGTGTGCAGCTTTGTGCGGGCTAGATTGTAAAAACGTATTTTATTTTCTGCGTGTGCAGGATCCAGATCTTTCAGTACATCATCTACGGCATCGCCTCCTTCTTCTTCGTCTACGCCATCATCCTGCTGGCTGAGGGCTTTTACACCACCAGCGCCATCAAGAAGGAGCTGCAGAGCGACTTCAAGACCACCGTCTGCGGTCGCTGCATCACTGCCTTCGTATGTCAATGCACACACATACACACACAAACAAAGGCAGCTGCTGCAAATCATCACACCCACTGACCCAGTTACACTCCAAATTAAAGCCTCCAAATGAGATTTTAATTACTTTGATGTGTATTTTATAATGCTCCTGCTTAAAATAGTGTTTAGATAACTTGAAAACACAAAACAGTAATTCATGAGGCTTTACGGGCTCAGGACAAGGGTCATGATGGAGGTGTTGCAGAGGGACAGTCACACACACCTCTGCTGCATATTTGTGGACACACAGCACAAAAACACTCAAAATCCCACTCGAGCCCTTGAGGTTAACTCTGGCACAGTTTGTCCTTTCTAGCCTGATTACTCTAATTGCTGCAGATGTCCAGTAACATTAGCTTAAACACACTCTGAATGTGGATTTGTGTGCGTGGTGGTGGGAGGTCCTTTTTTGATTAATGCAGCTAAAACTGGGGGGGGGGGATAAAAGAATAAAAGAAACACTTTAAAATCACGACTCTCATTCCTTTGTCCTCCCTCCTCTCTTCAGTTCATGTTCCTGACCTACATCCTCGCTCTGGCCTTTCTCGCCATTTTCGGCTTCACGGCGATACCCGTTTTCCTCTTCTTCAACATGTGGAACACCTGCGCTGCCATGAGGTCTCCTGACGCGAACATCACCTCTCCTGAATCCATCTGTGTGGACGTCAGGCAGTATGGTTAGTTGTCCCAACATACCACTTCTCTTTTTATACAGTGTAATTTTAATGACATTTAGAGCATAATTCACTTTTTCTGCGTGCCTCTGTGCCTCATTCTGACTTATTTACTGCAGTTGGTGATTTCCCGGGGTAACATGTGACGAATGCATCAGTTTTTGCCATCAGAAGATGAATTTAGTCTCTCTGCTTCTCACAGTGTTTTTCCTCAATACATTCATGTCATCGATGAGATAATCACAGACTGATTGTGGGGGACAAACATCAAAAGCTGCAAGATGTTCATAAATTTCCTTCCTATCCCATGAAATTGAACCGGAAGTTAAAATATCTGTCATGTTGATAAGTCTCAGGCTTCTGAAGCAGTGATTCAGTAGAACAGGCTGGATTTTTCCTGTCAGACTATTTTATGCTATTCAATATCACAAGCCACTGCCGTTAAGACTGACAGCCTCCAAGCAGCGTTTCTCTGTGTCTCCTCGAGTCATTGGGGCCGGCGTGCCCTTTATAGTTTTGCTCCTGCTCTGTTTCTGCACACCTGATCTAATTAAGGGTGACACGTTTTCATTGCAGTTTAAGTGGATCAGGTGTGCAGGAGCAGAACTTGGAGGAGAGGTGGGGCTTGGAAAGTGGGTTTATAAAATCACAGTTTCACAGCACAAGGCTCAATATCCAATTTTTATGTCAGCCTAGATTCATCTCGACTATTAAAGAGTTATCTTTCTTTATGTTCACAACAACAGGGTTTGTGAGAAAACTGCGGCTAAAGCAAAAAAATATGTCTGCTCCTTTTTCAACTCACTGCTCAGTGATTGTATTGACCTCATTGGTCAGTTTAAAACTGGGGACCAGTGATCAAAAGTCAATAGTTTAGTGTTCAGCGCTAGAGCACCAGCTGAATACACAAAACGCACAAAACAAAGACTTTACTGTTTGCTAATGCAGCATTTTTTTTTTCAAAATCAGCTGCCAAAACAAAGCAAAGCAAAGGCACATTATCAAATGCAACATGTTGCATTGCCCGCCAGGTTTTTTGACTTTCAGATGAAATAAAAAGGATCTGACTGCACGCACTGTTACATGTCTTCAAAGTTTAAGAGAAGTTCCCTTGATCAAGGCAAGTGAGCTCATGCCGGCTACTGTAGCCTCAGCATCGAAACCTTTTTACTCTGCAGATGAAAGAACGTCCTGGTGCTTCTCACACTGTTTTCACATACTTAGCACAAGCTTTACCTGCAGCATTGCAAAATATAAAAAAAAATTTAGTACCATAACTCTTGAAATATATATAATCCAAAGTAATATTGAGCTGCAGAACTGCTGATACAAGAACAAGCAAAGCTGTAGCAGCAAAAGCATTTTCAGAGTATTTATAGTTATATTTATATTACATAATCAGTCAAAATGCTTTACCTTGCTCTCTGTCCCTACACACTATAAACATTATGTCTTTATCTCCGGCCACAGTTTGCTTTAAATGTCATTTTCTATACAGGAAGAGGTTCAAAGATACATTCAGATTATTGAGAGCCTGATTGGATCTCCATGAAAATCCACCTTCCTGCAGTATTACAGCGCGGTAACACTATGTGATTGCATATCTGGTTATCTGTTTGATGGCCTAATGTACAGTATGTGACCCACATTTGAAGGACAGCTGGCCCGCTTACAAAGTAGGATGAGGATCACATATGCTTCATTGGCAGTCGTACTGTACTACACGGTATGAAATATTAACCCCAATTACTGGCAGACATCAAATTATCATCAGCAGTTCAGCAGCGACAGTCAAAGAGTGAATCCTTGTAATCTTATTTATCAATATAATATTAACAAAAAGACGTAAAAGTAAGGGAGGAATGTAGCACCTATGAGCTTGTACTAGCCAGTTTTCTGAAATGTTATAATAAAGAAATAAATGAAAATAATGACCCATATTTTTCCCGTAGGAGCGGCTCAGAGCCCCGGACAGAGGCAGCCCTGTTTCCTTTAATCTTTATCCGAGCCTAATTCATAATGCCTTCAATCACACAGTCTCGGGGGAGGAAAAAGCTTCTTGTCTCTGATGAGAAAGCGTCAGTCCTGTGATGTTTCATCTCTCTGATCCTGTAGGTATTATTCCCTGGAACGCCACACCAGGAAAGGCTTGTGGAGCCACACTGGGAGACATCTGTAACACCAGTGAGGTGAGAGGGCACTGACCTGACCTTTTCATTTCTATTTATTTTCTCTTTGCTCTCCTTCCCTCACTAATTCTCCCTTTTCATCCACAGTTCTACCTGTCCTACCACCTCTACATTGTTGCGTTTGCCGGTGCCGGCGCCACCGTCATCGCATTGGTAAGCTGCTCTTGATCCCACTGATAATGTGCTTCTCAAAATATGCACGTTGCCATGGCGTGCTTATCTGTTGCCATAGCAACCCCCGCCTCTCACGTTTGTCAGTATGTCATCCTATGGGTTGAAATCCAAACCCTGCAGCCTGCCTCTGCTGCGTGAGCGTGTGTAGACAGGGTCAGTGTTTTACTCTGCCGTGGAGGCGGACTCGTTTGGTTTTACGTCCAGGGAAATGGAGACGCTAAAAAAAGCAATAAGCACCTCTCCAGATGTTATGCTGGGTCACCTGAGAGCCCTCTGCACTGTGATGACTTCCAGATAACTTATTCGGAGGGTTGAAAGAATTACAGAACAGTATTTCAGGAGGAAAAAATATAAAACATCTGCGCAACTGGTGAAACTGCTCTGCACTGAGCTAAACAGCACGCCTTCTCAGCAATGTCTCGAGTTTGATCATTTGACCATTGCTATATTTGCCATCAGCATATCATTGAAAAGCTCTGGCACCGTTAAACTAGTCTGCCACTTAAATGCTACTTAGTGAAATCACCTGCTGTATTTGGGCTGAAATTAAAAGCCGTTTCTTTCAAACTGCGTAATATGTTACACAGCGACCTTTGAAAATTTGCAGATTCAGCTAATTATTTTAACCTTTTTATGTCCAATTCAAAACAATTCAGCTGCATTTGAACTCACCCCAGGTTTACTTCCCAAACAAAGACTGCCAGGTGAGTCCAGTAATTAGTCATCAGTGGACTCACCTGGAGGCAGAGATTGACTTTACAGTCCATTCACTTTTGGAAAAGAGACAAAATTCAATAAATTAAGAGAAAAAAGTCACAAAAGTGCCTTTTTGTTCTGATCACTGCACAATGCAATGTTCAAATGGGATGGAGGTGCTACTCGCAGCTGAAAAACATTTGAACAAACTGTAAATAGTGGTGAAAAAGCTTTGAAATGCATTTTAATAAAAATGGGGCTCACTGTGTCCCAATTCCACACAACCTGTGTACAGCATGTACTATTGTAGAAAGCTGTTTTTGTTGTTAGTTTGCAAGAAGTCCACGCACTATTTCATAATAGTTAATAATCTAGAAAATTGACAGACCTCAATCAAACCACGCCAATTAAACTTCAATAAAAGCATCATGGTTTCCAGAAATTCAATGTTTTGTTCAGAAGCTGTCTGAACCACAGTCAGTTCACGTGTTCCAGCTGTCAGCAGCTCTGCAGTTCTTTTGTGCTTCACACTGTGGGAGAATGGTTTCCATCAACAGCACAAACAAATATCAGTCATTCTGAGTATTCGTTTTTCTATTTCCGTGAAGAACATGAAGACAACATCTCTGTTTCTCTTCAGATCCACTACCTGATGATTTTGTCGGCCAACTGGGCCTACCTGAAGAGTGCCGTGTCCACGCACGAGTACCAGGACATCAAGACCAAGGATGACCAGGATCTGGAGGCCGAGGCGCGCTCCAAGGAGGGCCAGAACTCCTCCTCCTACTCATAAGGACAAGCGATCCTCTCCCGCCACCACCCATCTCCTCTCCACACCTCAGCCCCCACCCTGCAACACCCAGCGCCCACCCCTCCCTCAGTTCAAAACAAACCACCTCGGTCATGTTTGATAGTCCCCCAACCTCCTGATTCTCCATCCTCTTCCCTTCCACGATGTTTATTAAGAGCTGTGGGCTCACACCAGAGTGGAAGAGAATAGAGGATCAGGAGACGCGGCAGGCCCAGACGGAGGCAGATGCTTCAGAACGGGAGAGCTCGCCCGCCGGGGTCGAGCTCAGGTACGATACGATCAGTTCAGAAGCGTCTCCTCCCCCGTGCTTTTGGGCGGCGGCTCGTGAACGTGGCCCGGCTGTGATGGCCTCGCGCCCGGAGCCAGCACAGCCTCTCAACACACAACTCCTAACAGCCTAAAAAAACATTGTTCACTGTCTGTTTCGGCCTCAAGGAAGCCAGGCAGCGACCAACTTCCTCTGTTTTTTGGTGTTTTATATGCATATATATATGAATATGAATATATTGTGCGAATGTGTACGAATGTTGTTGTTTTTTTTAATACTCTCTGAAAAGTATGCCAGGTACTATTATGATCTTTCTTCTTCTTTTATGTTTCTGCGCTCATACGTTTTCTTCTCCTTTACTTTCTTCTCCATCTTAGACTTTTTATTGCTAATGCTCGATACGCTGTTGCACTATTACGAAACAGAAAAAACAAGGGAGAATTGAAAATCCCTTTAAAAACACAAAGCACCCCAGACCCCCCCACCCCATAGAAATACAAATCATGTGGTATCTCAAGGATTATTGTGCATTTACATGATCAGACTTTGTTTATCCACCTAGATATTAACTATTTAATTTAGGACCGGAGGTGTAGCAAAATTTTGTTAATGGAAAAGTTTTGGGGAATGCACGTATTTGCTTTTCTGTAATTTTTCGAAGGTTAGATATGAAGATTGAGGCCAGTCGCACGTCTGCATGTTAGGTGTGAAGCTACAGCTAGCAGCCAGCTATCTTAGCTTAGCATAAAGGGCAAACAGCTAGCAAAATCCACTTAGCAGCGCCGCTAAATCTTGCTTTTCACCACATTTTATCTGAACCATAAAAACAATAAATTGTGGTTTTAAAGTGAGACTATTACAGATTATTCTTCGGCTAGCACAGTGACATCCTAAAGGCTTTGCATGATAATCTTCATGCAAAACCACAACTTGTCATTCTTCTACTTTGCCAGTGGCATCATGTTGATGTTAAGGAAGATGAACGTGGCGTCAGTCTTCTCATCTAACTCTCAGCAAGAAGGCCAATAGGTGTCTGTCCCAAAAATGCCAAACTGTTCTTTTCAAGACCTTTATGGTTTTTGCTACACTCATCACCAGCGACAGCAGAAATCAAAGATAAATCTGTCTGGATCTCTTAACACACACACACACACACACACACAAACACAAAGAGACACACACCTCAGGTATCAAACCAAATCTGATTTTCACCAGTTGTGTTCTTTTCCAGAGCGTCACCATCGAAACACAAACCCTTTGCCGGATTGACACGCTGTCCTGTGTGAATTAAACAGCGAAAAACCAGTTCTGTCATTTTCTAAAAGTCCTCCTTTTGCAAACAGAGTTCACCTGTAAATAGCTGAATCACCCTAAAAGATCTTGATACACACCTCTCCCAAAACGGGGGAGAACACAGTCAGTGTTTTGCCATGCTCTTCTATTATTTTGTTTTCCACAGATATATGTAAATGTACCCTTTGAGATATGTGTTTAGCACTCAAATACTAGTTCTGCATTTGATATAATAATTGTAATGTAACATCTTAAATGATATGTCGTGAGAGGGATACAGTGCAGTCATGATATGATATGATGGATTGAGGTGCTTGTGACGTATACATTTTAAAATGTGAATAAAAAAATATGGAAATTGATTTTTAATGTTTTATCAGTTTTAGGCAGCTGGGTTCTTCTTGTGATTCAGTAATAATGATTTTCTTGATCTTGTTTGTGCTTATTCTTTTCCGACGGCCAGCCAAATGAGTGACTCGTCAATATGGAAGTTGAGAAAAAAGGTCACTTTTGTTTTTTTCCTTTTCTTTTTCTTTTCAACGTCATGCCTCTCATATGAGCCACAGAGACTGTTTTGGATGTTTACACTCTGAATAAAACCAGTCAGGAATTTTCATACATTAATTTTATAACCAGATATTCTTTAAATAATCATGAACTATATTCTATATTGATCATTACTGGTTAGTTTACCCTGCAAAAAAAAAAAAAAAAAATTTAAAAAAACACTGAAGAAGACAAATTTTTGAACTTTGATGAGATGAAGCATGTCAGTATCGTCCATGTGTGCAGCTGTCTATTCTGTATAAAAAAGGACTATATTGCCATGTGTGTTATGTTTGATAAATATACGTGCTTTGCCGGCAGGTTGATGTAAAGGCAAACTTCAATTTCCTATAAGACGATGCGTGTCAGGGTGTTGTTGTTTCCTCGTTATTTGCATGAAGGAGACATGACTGTGTCTTTACAGTTTTTCAGGTGATGTGTAGTCAATTGTACTGACAAACTATGGTAGGCGGTGTTTGCCCCCCCCCCCTTCACAACCCCCCCTCCCCTCCTTTCCACCCACTCTTTTCTAAAGAAAACTCCATTGTACTTTGATGGCATTGTAGTCCCTGTAGGTGTTTCATTATGGTTTTATTTTTTAAGTTGGAAATAGTTCTATGACTCCTATATAGTGATGATTTTTGTAACCTTCTCTAGTAAAACCGATATTTTTTATTATCGTGACACCGTTGTCTCCCGTCTCGTTCTTGTGTTTGGGTCTCTTTATGATAAGTTCTGCTTATTTCGGAGCTGGAACTACAGATTATTGGCCTGAATTATAGATTTAATAATTGTTTGAACTGGAAAACAAGAAAAATAAACATTTCTAAGAGTCAGAACAAAAAGATATTTAATCCACTAAAGCAACAGAGAGAAAAGCAGTTTATGTTTTTCATTTTAAAACATGAAGTAGTTGACACATTTTTAGTTTTAATCCTTATATCTTTTAAAAATTCCATGTTTCTAAGTGTGGCAGTGTTTGTCTGCTGTAATCAAGAACCTCCAACAGGCGATGTAATAGACTTACTTGCATGCCGTCCCCTGTGTCCACACAATGGAGCAAATATGTTGACTCACTTCCAGGAAAAGTTGATGTTTGAGTCTTAAAAATCAGTATAAGTTGCCAAATGACATTATTAATAATTAATTTCCTTGGTGACTTGATGTTACATTTCCGGATGTGGTGTTAAATACTCACAGCTGCAGGCTGGACTTCTGTGAGGGGGTTTAGAAAAGCTGCAGCCACGCAGGTGATTCAACTTTGCACCTTAATTAACTGGTTGAGTTAACTGAGCAGTGCTGCTTCAGTGGAAGTGGAAACAAAACATTTGCATTCCACAGCAACCTGGTGCACCTACCCTGTTCCCACAATAAATGTCCGACCTCAACATGTGAACACCAGTGAGTGTTTGATCAGTGCTTAATGCTCAAAAACTGGGCGTTTGTCTCTCAGACGTTTAGTACGTGTGCGCCGCCTTGTGGGAAAACAGGGCACTGCACTGCATTTTTCTCCAGTTTCATTCTCAGCCAGTGTTTTGTTGTTAAAATGTAAATGGTGGAAGTTTGCTTTAATGAAGACAGCGCTAATGAACATCACACAGGCCACAGTGTAATTAGAGTCATCTGTTTTGGATGTAGCACTGGGCTCCAGTTTGCAAAGAAGGGCTTAAGATTAATAAATGTCTTTCTTAGAAAAACACAAAATTACAAATTGGCCTCACTTGAATCACAAGTTTTCAAATCAACAACATTTTTAAGCATGTCTGGCATGGCCCTGTTGCTACAACGGAACAGAAAGCTTAAAAACAAATGATTAAAGATGATCAGATCCAGTTGATTATGTGATTGACACAATAAAATCTTTCCTAAAGTGGCAAAGTCATCTGTAATTTGTTTGATCACGTGCATTTTTAGACAGAAAATGTGGTTTTTGTGTTTCTGAAGCTCTGACAGCTGCACATATGACATGTTTTATACAAACAACGATAACGTAAAAACATTCAACACTTGTTTTCTAATTGCAGTTTAGCACCTGAAAATCATTTTAGGAGTGTCAACAGGTTCCTATGCTGTATTTTGGGTAGAGTTAGGACTCTTTTGAGGGGCACTTGGCAATGAATCACAACAATGTCACTGTGAACGTGGTTGTATGGTTTCTGTGGAGTCCTGCGTGTGCCTTCTGGGGCAGAAGATAATCTCAGGACTTCTCTCTTTGCTGGTTGCAACATCTAACCACAGCTGCGTCTCTGACCTCAAAGCTGTTTCACATTCGCCCGTTTCTGTGAACTTTTTTTACGTTCATCTTTTATCAAAGAAATACAATATGAGAAATGACATTTTATTAACTGTCCATTAATGTTTTCTATAAATTAGAATCATAAAAATGATGTGTGGTGCGAAAAAAAAAAATGCTGAATGTCGTTCCAAAATAAAAACCTGCTTATAAATCGTGGTCAAAAGATTATCTGAGGGAATCGCAAACAGCAGCCACTGAACACACACCACTTCCTGTTTTGCAGAGTCACACACCACAAACCCATGACAGTCTGCAGCACCTGCTGGGAGTCACACTGAGCGCTCAGCTCAGCAGCAGGTAGGGTCAGGGGGATTCTTCCTCTGCAGGTCCACTGTGTTGGTGTGGATCAGGTGATCAGCTCTGTCGTCCAAGGCCAGAATGCGACGCACCGCCTCCTCAAAGGCTGATGCCACATTTGTAGCATCCTTGGCACTTGTCTCAAAGTAAGGGTGGCCGCCATTCTCGCGGCACCACTGCCGAGCATCCTCCCCTGACACCTGCCTCTCAGGCACATCCAGTTTGTTGCCCAGCACCACAAAGGGGAAGTTGTCAGGGTCTTTTACGTCAGCGTAATAAGTGAACTCCTTCTTCCAGTTGGACAGATTGTGGAAGCTCTGTCCATCGTCCACACTGAAGGTGAGCAGGCAGCAGTCAGAGCCGCGGTAGAACGGCGTGCGGAGGCTGCGGAAGCGCTCCTGACCCGCTGTGTCCCAGATCTGCAGGGTGACATGGTGGCCGTCCACCTCCAGCTCCTTGTTCAGGAACTCCACACCAATGGTGTGGAAGAGATGTGAGTCAAACTTGTTGGTGACGTAGCGATTCATGAGCGACGATTTGCCAACGCCACCATCACCCAGAAGGATCACCTTGAGGAGAGCTGACTTGGACATCATGGCTGCAGTCAAGTCTGGTGTGTGGCTTGTCTGAGGTTTGGCGATAGCAACAGTGAAGGAAGTAGGTTCACCTAAAGAGAAAACAAAACTACAAGTTAGACTTAAAAAGAGGAAAACAACAGTTGCACACTGTGCAGTAGCCGTGTTCACAACTACCATGTTCTGCAAGCTTCCAGATTTCTGATTCTGATTATTTTCAGTCTCAATTCATTGTTTTCTAAGAGTTGTGATAGTAAATGGGCTATTTATGGGGTTTGGGCTGTTAGTGGTATATGATGTCAGGCATGTTTCACCTTTTACAGACCTTTTACAGACCAAATGATAAATCAGATCATGATAATATAATCAATAGATTAATCATTAGGTGCAACCTGTCTGTTATTTATAATTTTGCACTGTTGAAATGATGAAAAAGCAGAATTAAAACAGCTTTCATAACAAATTTGAAAGGATGAGCAGTTTTGATGCACATCTGATTCAGTTATGAACCTCTTGACTAAGTCGAGTCTTTGTGAAAAGGGAATATTATGTTTATGTACTAATGCTGCACAGCATGCAGACAGGTACAAGTCACTGAATGTAAACAGAGGTTATCAGGACTTTAATGACACACAGTTTCGAAATGATAGGAGTCTTTATCAGACAATATGAAATTACTGCCTGGCAGCAGGTCAGAATAACAGCCTGTTGTTGTGTATGTGATGGTATGCTTCATTTTGTTCAGTGGCTTTATTGAGGTTTTAGCTTTGTCCTCACAAATCAGAACAAACTGCTCATCCTACTGTCACTTGCTCACACACTTCCTGTAAACAGCTAATTCTGACTGTTTACATGTCTCCTCGCGCTCGATCAGCGAGGAGGACTGATTAAAGTCAGTCGACTAGCTAATCCTATTAAAAACAGCCACTGCCCCCCTCAACTAATGAACTTCCTGCACGGCGTGGAGCATGTTAGGCATGAAATGATCCACGCTGCACATCACATGGACCCTGCAATTGATGCAATTCAGCACGGTCAACAACACAAAGACGATTTTAGAGCAGTTTCTCACCGTTACATCAGCACACAGATGTCATTTTGTCAACTATCTGCAGGAGAAAAAGAGCAAGAGAGAGTGTTTAACTGATGAGCACGTGGCCGAAGGAGTTCACCCACTCAGGCTGCAAAGAAAAGTGAGGATTTAAGCACAAGTTTAATCACATACCACTCACTTACATGCTTAACATACCGGTTTAAGCTAAAATGGCAGCCATTCCACCCACATACCAGAACAAATCTCTGAGATGAAAGTGGGAAAAGGAGCTTTTGTTACATGAATGAGATCAACTCATCCACCATAGTTAAGACGGAGCACTGATCCATCACCAGCTGCATGCAGACGAACCACCTTTAAAAGAACAGTCTCCCAAAAAAACTGTCGATGGAGGGTGAAATACTCCTGAAATGCTTTTATAGCTACTCCTTCTACAGTCTTTAGTTGTCCTGGATTCACAACATATACCAAAAATATATTGATTATGATCTGGATTAATTGTTTGGTCCTCAAGATATTTCATCTACTCTCATTCATGGCAAAGAAAAGCCTGAAATTGTTATATGTATAGAAGCTGGGACTAGTAAACATCTGATATTTTTGCATGGAAAAAAATCAAAATAGCTGCAGCTGATTTTCTGTCAATGAAGCCAGTCCCTGCAGCTCTGGCTGTATTTCCAGTAAACTGCTGGAAAATGAAACATTTTGACTGCACATTTGTGATCTATTTGAGCCTAATCCAAATTGATTACTCAAAGTCTGTATCACAAAAGCAATATCTTGTACTACTCTCACTATACCTGCAGTCTGCAGCCAGTTAGGACATAATTGGCCAAATCCGCCTCTTGTTAGGAAAAGTTAGGCTACTTTGCAGAGTTTTA
Source organism: Datnioides undecimradiatus (assembly GCA_008933995.1). NCBI lineage: Eukaryota > Metazoa > Chordata > Actinopteri > Lobotiformes > Datnioididae > Datnioides > Datnioides undecimradiatus. Next base: position 5,159,428 of record WARS01000038.1, read on the forward strand.
AATGAATGAATGAGGTGAGGAGTTCAGCCCTGCTGTGAGCTACTGACTGGCCTTAAAGCTGCACAGTCACGTGACCTGGCAGCCAACGACATTTTCTGCCCAAAGGGCCAAAATGAAATGAAGTCTTTGTCCTGGGAGCCTTTACACGGGCTGCAGTGATGCTCCTGCCATCTCTGTTGGAGAGATATTAACATTTTTAACAGCAATTCAACAGAGGCAGGGATGATTGGCCACTCTCTCTCACTCACACACACACACACACACAGTCAGACACACAAGTCATGTGCCTCCTTCAGCTGAATGCTACTATTTAAAGTGGGAGCTGCTCATTGGGTTATTTTCACTAAAAAAAATGAATATTTCCTTCAACCAACCACATGATTTAATTTAAACCTGCAAAATAAAATATTTTAGTTACCAATTCAGATCAAGTTTATGTCAAATCAGCAGGCTGATGATTGCCACATTCAGAGGCAGTAACTTTTACCTCCTGTCGTCAAATGAGCGGTGGGGACATGGGAACAACAGCTGTCAGCTGTGATGGTAAACTGAACAGACTCCCAGCTCTAAACACGGATCATGTCCACACTTTAAAGTGAGAATCACAGCGTTGTTTGCAGGTCAGAATCATCTCCGAACAGCGACTCCTCGGTAGGTCCATTTTCGGACACACAGCCGTGCTCGAACGCCGTACACGTTTTGCTTATTTCTTCTAGTTTAATGTCTTTGACAACCTCCTTATTTGAAATATTAAGAGTTAGGAGCGTAATGGTAGAGGACATAACATAATGGGAAAAAAGAATTAATTCTATGTGACTGAAGTTCCTGGTACAAAACCAGGAATCGATAGACCGATTTCAAGCGCAATTAAAATATAAAAACAAGTGTTTATCATTTCAAAACTAGCATGTACTTTTATCAACGTGGCTGTATAGTTAATTTCACTTACTTGATTTCAATCGTCATCAGTATTTGCGCAAAATGTGGAAATGAAGAAAAGCAGATGTGGGTTTGTTCGTTAATGGAAGTCCCGAGGGAAACGAACAGAAAGTGATGATTGCCACATTCTGCTAATGAAATGGAAATGGAGTAACTGTCGGTGTGTTAGTCAGCCCGGCTGCTGCGGTTAAATCCCCTTTATCCATCCCCGGCAGGGCGCTGCTGTGGCCGGTGACATGGCGCTCCGGTGTCCCCGCTGCTCTCTCGCTCCACAACCGCTGATGACGCTCATATGACCCGGGAGTGTCACGCCTCCTCTTATCATGCGCCTTCCTGGACGCGCTCAGGGCATCCACGTTTTATTACAGCAGACACTCTAACCCTTTGCACATTGTTCTATTCTTATGCACGGAAGAAACTCGAAATTAATCTGGGTTAAAGCAGTGGTCCATAAAATGTGAGATGCGACTCTCCAAAGGCTGCTTAAGAAAAAAAGAAATCTTCCAACATGAATAAAGTTATAAAAAAGATCAACATATAAACAAAGTTATGTTGATTTTCCTCTAAGTTTTCTCATGTTTGGCTTTTGTCCTGGATATTTATACCACTTCAGGCTCTGAAGACCACACAGATGTGTTATAAGAGGTCACAAATAGGACAAAATGTTAAGGCTCTTATAGCTGTTTAAGACTCACCAAAGGAGTCAAACACAACTTCTCACCTCTGCCAGCAGTGTGTTTGTCTGTTTGCATCTGTGTGTACGTGCACAGGAGACAAAGTCTGAATGGCCACAGCGCATTGATTTGACAGGCCACCGTGACTGCAAGGTAGGATAAGATAGGGAGCATCTGTGAGGAGACACAACACAGAGAAGAGCCACAGTGCTGAGATACCAAGCAGCCACACTCTGACTGTATCTGACTGACAAGACATTGCACCTCCATATCTGACAACTGTGACAAGAAGGACTTTCGTTGCAGGGGATTTTATCTTTAAAGCTCCCAGTTTTGTTCTTTTAAAATCACCTGCAAAGGCCCCAGAAACAAAGAATGAACCGATTCAGCTTTGACAGCATGATGGTGGGGAAAAAAAGCTGATTCTGTGCATCTTTGAGTCCAGATGTTAAAAGAATTTATAAAGTCAGAGAGATATCCAGTCATATTAACGACAAAAATACACGTGACATGAAAGCAGAAGTCGTTTTTTACAGTGTGACTCATGTGCATGTATTCTGGGTGTCCACAGGAACAAAGGACAGCAAATGAACAAACAGCATCACTGACAAAGACACAATCACAGACCAATCAGTGATTTTCTGAAACTCTAGGCCTATACAGCAAAGGCCCGTCTATGTGATGTCACAGTGACGTGGGAATATGTCACTGTGCCACATCGACTAACTGAAGGACCATGGGATATCCATGCCTGCGGCTGCTCAGGAGGGCGGATTACTGACTCACATGCTCACCACTTCCTAAGGTCACATGTCTCACCCACCCCAGCCCAAATGAATGGGATATTGTAGGTGGTTCATGTTTTCTCCTTCTTCAGGCATTTATACCTTGCCTGAATTACAACATGTGCAACAGAGTATGCTACTTATTCATTAGTGCGGTTAAAGGTAAAGGTTGTAGTGTCTGTAGGCAGCTCATATAAGAGAGAGAAACCATGGGAAACAGTTAAATGAGCTACTTTGAGCAAAGGTAATCTGGGGCAGGAAATGATTCAGCAGGATAAAGATGTCGAGAGTTACTTCTCGGTTTCATTCTGCATCTGCAACAGGCAGTGACTCTGCCCTTCATCCTGTGGCAGGGAGGTCATCACAAAGTTTGGTCATTTAGTTACGGATTTGCTGTGAAATCCCGATTCCTGCAGTGCAAAATAAATGTTGCTCAAAATGTCTCGTTTCAACCACAAGCATGCGCTCCATCCCGGAAGAATGCTCTGTCCTTTGTTTCCACTCTGCATTCCTCTGACCATTCCTTCTGTTTCAGTGTGGTGTCCCATTCTGTTGCTTCTGATTTGCAATTAAAAACACATCAGCACCTTTTGGGTTGCACCTCTTCACCAAACAAGAGCAGCAGCTGCAGAGCCTCGGCGTACCTCTTTCCAACTTGCTGTGAAATTTCACTGGTTTCAGCTCCTCAACAATGAATAGTTGCTGTGCCGTGGCAATTTTCTCCATTTTTGACAGTTTAAAGCCGATGAATCAATTAATCAGCAAAATAAGACAGATGACCCATTAAAGTTATAATTTCTAAACATTTTGATTCTTCTTTTTAAAGTAATTATGAAATTAACAACATTTGCATACTCGCTAAATTGATCTTCCACTTGTTTGGTCAATAACATGTCAGAAAGTAGAGAAAACTGCCCTTGACAGCTTCCCAGAATGCAATTTGACATTTTCTCTGTTTCCTTGACAGCTAATAAAGCCATATTAATATGTGAATGTTAGAAACACAACATGGGAAATGTTAGTCTTAAATATTAATCTAAGGCAGAGCATCAAAGGCAGACCCAGCTGCTGTGGTACCACTGCTGCCCACACCCACTACAGGTCACAAAAGTCATTGCATCCTCATCAGGGCCTCCCTGCCTCACCCACGCTGGCAAGAAAAGAGCCCCCCTGGACACCTGAGTCACCCTACAGTCTGATCCCCCGCATCTTTTGCAGCGGATTTTGCGGGTCTGCGTCCCCTCTATCCCCTGAGGAAGCTGGCGCTCGCTCACGCTGCGAGCTGAGTACTCCTCCCTCAGCTGCCGGAGTTCTGCACCAGCCATCTCCTCCACAGACATTCGAGCGAAGGCCTCAGCTGAAAGTGAGCCACTCAGGAGGCCCTGCCGAAGGTGACTGCTTTTAGGATTCCTCAAGTTGGCCACCTTGCTCCTCATGCAGGCTTTGTATTTGGCCTGGCTGGACTTGTGGAGCTCATAGATGTGTTGTTCAATGTCTCTGACCAGCTCTGCAGCCTTGTCTTGATCAGAAAGTTCAGGGCAGAGGGCAGTGAGGAGCAGCTGGACACATTTAGATCTGACAGATGAGCTGTGATCAGCGAAAGACAGAGCCTGTAGGCCATTGTTTGTCCCTGAGGATGATGCTTCTCCATCTTCTCCTGCACACTTCTCTACCCTACTCTCACATGTCCCTGCTGAACTAGAGTGGGAATCCCCCTGCTGGGAATCCCCTCCATCCCCAGCCTCACCATTCCCACTGTCCTCTGTGCATTTCACACCTCGTCTATCTTTGCTGTACTGTCTCTTCCACTTCGACAGCAAGCTCTTTGTTGTCTTCTTTACGCCTCCATCAGGGCAGCTTTTCAGGAGCCTGTAGAGAACTTTGACTATCTCCATTGTTTCCAGCTGCTCTGCTGTGATGTGCACCTTATCAAGGTCACCGAGGAGGGTCAAGATGTTCCCATAGCTTCTGTCTGCGCTGGCCTTCTCTATCTGCAGAGCACAGTGGACTATTTCTTTGGCATCCATAGTGGCTGCAGAGAGATACACAAAACACTTAAATAGGAAAATAAGTACCAGGTCTTTAACAGCAGTGTTGTTTTGCTGATGTGCCACTTAGCAGCATGCACTGCTCAACATATTAAGACACTCCCTACTGTGTGTTTGTGTCTATTCACCTGAACTTCCTCATGGTTTGCAGCTGCAAGCAGGAACACGAAACGTCTACATGGGAGCAGCCATGTTGGATCCGTCTTCAAAACAGGAAATTGCTTGAATCCACCTCTAGATGGAGCTGCAGCCTCATACAATTACAAGTCCAGCGTGCTGATGAGGGGTTTGGGTTCATTTGCCACAACTTTCCAGTGAAGGAACTAATTATTAGTGCTGGAATGTGAAAGTACATTTACTCAAGTGCTGTACCTGAGTACATTTCTTCAGTCTTCTATAGTACTTTTTACTGTACTCCATGCAACTTTAGTTGCTTTGCATAAAATATAATCACCAAATAAATTATGATGTATTAATATTGGATGAAGATTAGATTTTATTAAACTTAATTAAAATTTATTAAGCCCAGGGCAGTACATAAAGTCATCAAAATATAATTTCATTATATAATATAATATATTCTGAAATAAGCCATTCTGCATAATCATTGGCTTTACTTTTTATTCTTTAAGTTTATTTAGATGCAAATACTATAATCATCCTTGTATTTCGCTGTGGTGTGCTAAATCTCTTGTTGTATCAAAGCAACGCAGCCCTGCAGTTGTGCTCTGATTCTGCAATTTGTTCAAATTGCATGGCAGCTTTGTGGGTCTTTACATAAAGATTTCTGTGTGTATTTGGATTTTTGGGTTGTTCACAAATCAGAAAGATTTCTGTTTATTTTCACAACCCTTTTTTACATGCTGACAATAAGAACAAGACTGGATTACCTTCTGTATCAAAGCACAGAAAGAGTTGAGGGTGACCCAGTGTCCTGGGGATTAAAGTAGACAATAAAAAGATCATTTAAAGAGTACCCATGGATTAATCTGTGTGATTATAGCTACACTAGACTTTTTTTCAGAATTGTCGTGATACTGATGGAGGACTTGAAGAAGTTGGACATATAGGTTCAGCATGCAGAAACATGCAGTCACCATATATAAACAGCCTGCAGCCAAGAATGTAGAAGAGTGCAAAGCATCTCACAACATGATGAGGCAAGTCCTCTCTGCTCTTGTGCAATTGCATGTTTTTGGGTAAGAAGATGAATGAGTGTTTAGGATAATTCATGGTTGTGGGGCTAGGACAAGAAATGTTTCCGTGATTCAAAACCACTACAGTGGACAGACTACATTGCAGGTAGTTGTTATTATGTCCTCAGAGTTAATGAGATAGTTTGGCATAATCACACACTCCAGAATGACGTGTGTGGATGAAAATATAGAAACCGTGGGTGGTTTCAGAAGATGCACATGATGCATTATTTGAATGAAGATGAGCTGTATGGAAAGTAGGGTTGGGGCCAAGGCTGAAATGGGGAGGGCCTATGTGTTTCACTGTTTTCTAAATGTGAGACTCTTCTCAGTGAGGTTTATTTTTACCCTCCCTTTAACTAAGCTGACCCACGGCGCACACAAAAGCCATCATTAGTGATAAGTTTGTCCTGTCCTTTCAGGATACATGCAAGGAGAGCGTTGATTTAAGTAGAAGTCGGTGGTCAGAAAAACTCTCTGCACATCTTGTAATGTCCTGTGTTGTCCAACTAACAGCCTAAAAGAATAATGAATCTAATATCATATGAGACACTCAAAATACCCAATTATTCCCACTTGGAGGCCACTTACTCACAAACAAACATTGTATTACCACTGACTGACTAATGCATTCATTAACTAATTGTTCAGTCTTGTCCCTTGGGCAACCAGAAAAAACACATCACTCACCCTTTTTCTGACCACTCCCCCTGCCTTAATCATTTTCACACAATCCCTTGAGAGAGATTTGGATCTAAAAGACGCTGTGGTTAAATTATTCTGCATATGAAAGAGGTAATATCTTTACATTTGCCATTAAGTTGACAAATTTGCATTGTGGACATGAGCAGGGGGAGTCCAGTTTGCAATCTGTGATACAAACGTCCCTTTGGACACCGACTGTGAATGGAATCAGATGGAAAGTGAACCAGAGTTGGAGTTTTCATCCCAAAAATGACCTTTTAATGGAGTGAGGTGCATGTAATAGGTGCACCGTAATTCAAAGAACACCCCTGTCAAATTATATGTGTTATTATGCACACACAACTACATGCATGGCATGTAAAAAGATGAGCAGGGAGTCATCGTGTAAGCTGAGGTATGACATCACCCTCTTAGTCTTGTATTAAAAATGAGCTTTTAAGATTCATGCAGCTGGGGCCAATAGCAGCGGAGGTCCTGAGGGGAAAACTGATACGGTGTCTCTTTGTATAATAGCTTCTGGCTCTCAAGTCTTCAAACCGCAGCTTTTAAAACCTCAAATGGAAGACGAAGGAGGCTTTTAGCAGCGTTAATGTTTAACTTTTCTTGTTAGTGTGTTGGCTCCAGGAGTTTTCCGCTAGTGTAAAGTGCAACGTTGGATATTCAAGGTGCAACAAGTTTTGACTGGTGTTGTGTGTTTGCTCTTTTTGGTGTTCCTCAGTGGATTTTGTGGACCGAGGGTCTCCCACCTCAAGCTGTGTGTTGCGTCTATGTGTGTGTGTTGAGATGGGTGGGGTCCAGCTGGGCTTTCAGTGAGCACATGTATGAGACAAAAAAAAGGAAGAAAAATCCTATTCCAGCGGTGGACACGGCGCAGACTCCCTGCCTTCTGTTTCCACAACCACACATGACTGGAGTTACCGAAAACTCGCACAGGGTTCCTTGGGATCTTATCAAATAATTTCACTGCGGCCTTGTCCTGCTCCTTATCTGTGGGAATGGAATTTTACCAGCACGCCGCCGCTGTGACACTCATCAGTCGAGAGGTGGCGCTCACTACACTGCTCTGATTCCATTGGAGCTGGATGAGGAAGTGGAGTCCTGCTGTATCACATCCTGCTTTTTTTTTTTGTCTCCGCCTCTTGTACAGACCACGCCACACTTGACAGCGTCTACGCATGAGCACGCGCACGCACACACACACACACATACATACACACACACACACAAACCCGCCCTGAGCTTGAGAAATCCTGAGGAGGAGGGGGGCTTTCTTGTTAAAGTGATCAGTTTCTTCATGGACAGACACTCATGACAACATGGTATGTCCCTGCAAGACCCCCCCCACCACCCCCATACACAGACACAACCTGAAAACACCCCCAAGACACACATTCATACAACACAAGTGTGTGTCTTTGTGTGTGTGCACATCAAGCATCACTAAAGAATAGAAGGTATTCACTAAAACGGTGAATCATGAGTTGTGGCTGCAAAACACCCACAGTATGAAGGGGGTTTGTCTCATTTTTGCTCTGTCATTGCAATAATTCAGCCTTAGGGACTGTACACAAATGATCAGGACGGGAGGTTACGAAAAAGAGGAAGTTGTGTTTTTCCTTTTCCTGTGTGGGGGAAAGCCTGGCAGATTTGGGAGAGTTGAATTTTTCTTATTAATCTGTATTTCAGCGTTCTGATGCACAGCAGGTCATGAAAGTGTGGAACAAGTTATCCAGGTAAACTTTACTTACTTACTGCACAGATGGAGCAAAAAAGATAAACTGTTGCTAGTAGTTGGATTTTATTATCAAAGTCAGAGCCAGGCTAGCTTTTTTCCCCTGTTTCCAGTATTTATGCTAAGCTAAGCTAGCATATTTACAAGTGTGGCATCGATCTTCTTATCTTCCAGTAGTAGTAGTAAGTGAATAAGCTATTTTTCCAAAATGTCAAACTGTCACTTTAAGTTTTAAATTAGGACACACATTAAATAATTCATACTTTTTATAGTCTCTAATGATAAAAAAAAGAGTAGCTGAGAGTAGTGTGTTGCCGTTTTAAGTCATGGTTAAATAAGATATTAATGATGCTGGGGAGGGTCTTGCAATATAAAACAGGATATCTAAGATTTAACATTACCTAATTTCATACAGTCCCTGGCTACATGTCTAAGCCACTTGATATTACTGCACATGATGCTGATGGTTAATGTGTTCGTGATGTCTCTTTTAACACAGTCGAGGTTCAGGGTGGTGCAGCTGTTTCAAAAACACACATGTGAGAGACTGTGGTTTTCATGCTGTCAAAGCAAAAGCAACCTCTCTATTTTGTATCTGTGCTTAATGCACTTGACAGGAAGGAGGGGGGGTGCCTGGCTGCTCCCCACCGACAAAGCCACCCATCATGACCTCGAGGGGAGATCACAGATGACTGGAGTGGACATGTTATTTTCTCTCTTTGTGTTTCTTTTCTTGCAGTTTCTGCTGTAGAGATCAGTCTGAGGGGGTTCTGTGTTTCTTGAGCTTCTATTTCAGGGGTTGTAAATTAATCAAACTGCCATTTTGCTTCTATTTACTGACAGTCGTGCTCTGGTTCGTGCAGGAAGTGAGATTCCCCAAGCATGCAACCACAAACAGTTAGCGACTGTTGTGTCTGCTCTTGTTGATCACAATATTGTCCTTTTCTGATAAAACTCTTGTCTGGGCCAGAAACAGTAAGGAAGTACAACTGATATCAGCTTGTTTGTGATTTGCACTACAGCGGGGGAATGAGTCAGACGCAGAATCACGAGATACTGCAACTCTTTAACTGTTTGTGGGGAAACAATACAGTTAATGTTGCTTCTGGCTTTGTAAGAAATTTAATTTCAAAATGCCTCTGGTGATGTGATGCAATTTACCTCCTGGTAATAGTTCAAGGGAAAGTTGCATCCTCAAACTGTAAGGTCTGAAATAATTTCATTCAGATTATTGTGAAATGGGCTCTGTTAACCCATCGCATGCGAGGTGGCAACCTTGCCGCTTGAAAGGATGTGACGAACCAATCCTCTGTGGCTACAACCACATGTTTCCCCTGGTGCAACAACTACCCACATTGATTCACCACATTTGTTTTCCCATGAGACCCCCCTCTCCCACACACACAACTCCAACCGGACACATGCTCGGCCTTATGGGAAGTCCAGCACTAGCGGGCCGTGGGTTACAAATAACCACATCCTCCTACGTTGCTCACAGTTGTGCATCATCCACTGGAGTAAGATTGGTAACATGATCATAGCAGAGGGGTGAGGCTGAAGTGCAAACTGTGCACAGGTGTGAGCTCGCTTCAGCTGTGTGTGAGGGCGATTAAGTGGCACCAAATAAGTCCAACAAAAGCCTCGGCTCTTCCAAGTGAGCATTACTGCAAAAGTAGTTGAAAATGACCCCCGCAGTGCAAGGATTTCTGAGTACAGACAGGCTTGCTAACAGCTGACAGCCAGCAGAGGAAAAGTAAACATATGAAAATTAAACTAAAGCACACACATTATTTAAAGTCACCTGTTTCTTCTGGAATCAGGCCAGTGAGTCATGTGGCTTCTGAACTAAAAAGAGAAATGTGGTTTGAACCAAACCAAACCTGCCAATGCAACCTCAAAACGAGATTAGTCGCAACATGGTAAAAGAAAACGGTCAAAAAGTTGGTAAATTTACTCAGTTATGTCAATAACATTTGATACCTCATTTTACTATACTTCTATTGCATTCCTGGTTCCAGATGATGTCTTTCATCATCAAATCTGTTTTATAATTTGCTGCTTTTACCTTTATTCTCTATAATATAGATCTATGACAGAGAATAGCTTTTAATCTAGTTTTTAATGGCTTCATTGCTATTGTATTGTTCTGCATGTGATTTTAATTGAGTTGTGTATATTTGTAATGGTCCCATCACAGGAGAACTAACTTGACATATAAATAATATGGTATGTGATGTTAATTCATGCTCCAAACTTTGCAAAATCTGTACTGACATGTCTGCCCTGGCTTGTTATGAAAGCCACAATTTCACATTGATTTGACTTGTTTGGTTCACAGAATTTCATACTTCATTATTCATTCATTCTTCATTACATCCCTCCTACCTCATAAAGAGCTGTAACCACACGGTGTGCACACACAGTTAAACATCTACGTATATGACAAGGTTTAAACAGGTGTGATCAAGTATACCGAAGATAAGAGCTGAAAGTGCTTTTGTCTGGAAAGGCTGCACCCTGTGTGTAAATGAACATTGTACAGGAGGGCTTTTGTCTAATGTGACCTGTTCTGCACCATATCTTCTCTCAGTCAGATATGAAGCAGCTTTTAGATACATTGGGGTTTATTTTGGATTAACTTTGGTATAAAATCCCCTAAAATTCCCCTAAAATGAGAAGTTGCACGAGATAGTGAATGTTCTCTTTCGCAATGTTATGCTTTTGGTGTAAGAATTAAGTCAAGGAAGAGGATTCATTGTACTTTAGTATTTCTGCCAAAACAGAAAGTACAGAGGCAGCATGTACTGTCCAATCTCCCCCTTCTATCCCCCCGCCTCAGCTCTCTGGTAATTTCCGCTGGATGATTGAGCCTGAATTCCAGATATCCCACAGTTAAGATTCATGGTCCTGCGGTGAGCATGGACAGGACGCTTCTTAACCCCTTCCACCTTTTATTCTTCTGCTCTTCCCTCTCCTCTCCTTCGCTTAAGCTTCTCTTTCTCCTGTATTTCCTCCTCTTCACCTGCCTTTCGTCCTCCATGTCACTGCTTCCCTCGCTGCCCTACACATTCCTCCCCTCCCTCCCATATCCTCCATTTCTCCTCCCGGCGCCTGTGCTCTGCTTCACATGACTGATGGATGCACTGTTAGGAAGGTCGGACAATCAGAATCAGTTTGCTGCAGGGCTGACATACTGTATGAAAACAGGAGTGAAAAAAAAAAAGTGAGAAAAAGTGTGGGACGAGGTGTGTTTTCAGACTGTGGCATAAGCAATAGGAATATACAGACAGACACACACACACACTGACTGTATGCATGTGTTCATGCGCACGCTCACACCCGCTCACACAAATTCCTGCATGGTCATGTGGGAAAGATATTAACAGCCAACTGAGAGCAGGAGTCACCGCATCTCTCTCTTTCACCCTTTGAGTAATCAATAAACACACACACACACACACACACACACACACACACACACACACACACAGACATACACACACTGTTTAGTTTAAACCATGAGATGAGAAAGAGCTGTGAACAGATTAGGTGTCAAACAGGGTGCAATCACACCTACAGTTTGGTCTGAACACAAATAACAAACACTGAAAAATCTTTGCATTAGCGTTACAGTGCAAACATAAATGCAAATCAGGGTTTACAGGGAAACTATATGTAACCTTTAAAGGAAGAGAATGATGTCATCTTCTTCCGACAGTTATAAAGTTAGACTCATAAACAATAAAACCCAACCTTTTTTATTTGATTACACTCAGGATTTTTACTGGCACAGCCTAACATGGTCTGGTGTGACCAGTAGCTTGTGTTTGCAAACTTTAGATCCTTCTAAACTTCATTTAATGCGTGTGTTTGTGGACTTGATGCCTTCACTGTAGCGTGTCAGAGATGAGCGTGACAGTGTCATTAAAGTAGCTGACTGAAGAGAATCCTGGGAAATTGAGGCAAATTTAACATATCGTGACCAATGCTGCTACTAATGAGCATTCTTGCTCTGTAACGCAACTCATAATTCAGCACAGAACACATAAAGAAATACTGTATTATTTAGTTTAATTAAAGGAATAAAGGCAGCAGAGGAGAGGTCATCTCTGCAGACGTGCTCATTATGAACACAAAAATCAGGACTCAGCTCAGCTCAGGACATCACATACAGTCGATGACTGGCTGTCTGAGGGCCAGCGCTCTCCTCCGGTCATGTTACTTCTGCAAATAGTTAACCTCTGAGCTGCCTAACATGTGGAATCTGTGGTCTGGTGCACAAATGTTACAGACCGAGGTGGCGGTCACTGAATTTCAATCTTTTTTTTTCAGTTGCCACGACTCCATTCAGAGGATGAAGGCTGCTCTCACAATGAGGTTTGCATGATGAAACACACATATACACTCTCTAAGTGGGGACATCTGAAGACAGGGTGCAGGTCATGCTCTTTTCATTCCCCCCTTGGCTTTGAACTTTGGTCCTTTGTGACTCTGATCTGAGGTACACCACAAGGCTGCCTCTCACTTCCTCGCTTTCAGTCAATGTGGAGGTCTCATCTTGTTGCAAAAAGGGAACTTTAAAGTAAAAAAAAAAACCCACACACACATGCGCGCGCACACACGCACACACACACACAATGTGCTGGTTCACAGCTTAGAGGAAGTAAAACATAACAGGAAAATGTGTTGTGTAGTCTAGAATCGAAGCTGGATAGCTTGTTTTACTTAAATCAAGCGGAAACAGTGACTGGCAGGGCTGAAATGCTTTTGTTTGGGGAATTTTAGTTTCATTTCACCTTGAAAATAAGAACCAATACAAATGACTTGCAGTGAAAACAAGTGGAAAAGGTCATTTGACGCTCAGAACTGAACTCAGAATCTACTCACACTAATCAATAAAACCTTACGTTACAAACAAATAACAAATAAACCTGAGAGATTAATAGCTTCTCATGCACCCAGCTTCCTGGTTAACATCAAGGCTACGTATAAGTTCTTTAAAAGCCAGCTGTTACATCAGCTACCAAGAATTTGTAACTGACCATTTTAGGCCATTCTCGTTCCTCGTCTAAACATACCAAATGAAGTGCAGAGACTCTTGGGTTAATTGTGTGTGCTCTGATACTGACAGTCGGTGAAACGCAGCAGCTGTGGAGAGTAGGAGAGCAAAAAGGGGAAATGTGTTCTCCATGCGGTGCAAAGGTTCACAATCTCACCCTGGCTGCCTCAACACTGTTACATAACAGCGAACATGTGGAGAAAAAAAGGCAGCAGGCAGAAAAAGAGAGGGGAAAAGAAAGATGAGAGAGAAAAAAGGGGGCGGGGGAAAGACGGCAGATGATGTCATGCATTTCATAGTAAGAGAAGGGGATCAAATCAGCAGGGCAAAATACACAAACATCACACTTTTTTCTCTCAGTCTCTGAGTCAGAGCGAGATGCCGAGACGCTGAGCGACAGTTACAGCGCAAACCTCGAATTTCAGCAGATGTGGCAAACTGGCCTTATTTGGCATCCCAGAAGAAGAAAAAGGGAAGGAAGGAGGCAGCGAGGGCCAAGATTCCACATCAGGTTTTTATCAAACCAACACTGATCAGTGGAGTCAGCAGCAGCCTTTAAACCTCCTGCTACAAAAGCCGAATAACAATATCTGCAGGCTATCAGGTCAGCCATTGTGAGACCTGAAGTCATTCCTGCAAGTAAACAGAGATAAGTTTCAGGCCTCTGATCGCGCGATGCTGAGCTGTTTTCTCAGCTTGTTAATTGTACATGGTGCGAATAAATAATGATCTGAAGCTTTCCTGTGTGAAAAGAAATGGAGGATTTAGCCAAAAGATGGTTTTAAGCTGCAAAAAGACACATCATAAGTCATCTCAGAGCTCATGTGGAGGTTTCTTTGTCTGTCACTGATTCGGTGTGGCGACCCCAGAGCACAAACAGTTCATTTTGACACATAAAGACACATTCAGCCGCTCACATCTGACAAAACAACCAACAGGAAACAGAACAGACACCTCCTTGTCTGCTCTCCGCTCGACGTTTTCAGAAATAGCCGCCCCCGCTGCTATCAAGCCTGGGTCACACTTCCTGTCTTTCTGCTGTTTGAATTTGTGCAAGGAATTCTGGGTAAGGACTGGAGGTACGATAGACACCGCCCCTGACTCCCCCTCCCACCTCCACAGGCAGCAGGAAGTGTGTGCTCCCACTTCCTCCTCAGCAAGAACAAATGCAGAAGTGGAGATGGCTCATGTTTTAAGAAGGGTCTCAGTTCTCTATCTGAACCTCTTCATCGTCCTCTTCCTCCCTGTTATCACTACTGCAAAGCACTGATCATTACAATAATACAACTGTGGCGGTGCTGTTGCCACAGAACTTCCTAACTAAATACATTTGGTGCCACAAGGGCAATTTATTTCATCAGTGAGTAATTTGTGCCCCATCAAAAAGTAGGTTAACATAAGCAAAAACTCAAGAGTCCAGACTGCAGTGCAGATAAGACAACAAGGTGCGTTATCTAAGGTGCAGTAAAGTGGGAAGTCAACAAGTAAAGCAGCAACTTCAGCTAGTGACATAATAAAACCAGCTTGGTAGAAAGTTGCTTATTTCTGATTCAGTGATGCCAGAAGTGATGCCTAGTTCAACCATCCATCCACTATTTATAGAGGTCATAATGGTATGAAGTAATAAGAATAGAATACAACAGAACAGAACAGAATAGAATAGAATGCTTAAAAATGATATACTTACACTCGCCTCACTTATACAGTATTGACACTGTTTTTCAGTCTTAGTGTTTGTCCCTGGGGTAGCTCAGTATGCTCTTTGACCATGAGCCAATTAAAATCAAAAACAACCCCAGCTCTGCATCATGCAGCTCTTTCAATTGGATGCCTATTAAGCCACCCTGCAAAACACAGCAGCATTGAAACTACCTGGATTGTTAATTCGCCCACACGTTCACAACAAAGAGGATGACATATTGCTGTGAAAACTGCACACATTTGGAGGCGTATTTCTCCCTTTTCTTTCTTTTTTATGACATATAAAACACAGTAATGCATATGTAGAGGATATAGAGTTATAATATGTGGAAAATAGTAAAAAGAAATCCCTGCACTTCCTTTTAAAAAATACAGTTAGAAGCTGTTGGGTGACTCTTCAGGCCAGAGCTTCTGTCCTCACCTTAATAAACTCACCATCCCTCCCACATTCCTGAAACAATGACTGCTCTCTCTACCAAAAACAGTGGTTCTTCAGCTCAGGGACGGGTGGTGTAGGAAAAAAATCCCCCTCTTGATGTGGTAACATATTGTCCTTGTAATGGGAAGGTTATCTGACCGGTTTCAGTGTAGCAGAGGAAAGGACGGCCCACATTCTTCAAAGCTGACCTCATGCTTGAAGACCATTATACCTGCTCTAAAAAATGGCGAGTTAATCCCCAAACCAGCTGAGTTAGAGACAGATTATGTGTTGCAACACATACTTTCTCTAATTACAGCTCCTGGCCTGCTTCCTTTTTACTTTTGGTACATTCTTATCACCTGATAACAGGAAATTTGAGCCTTAATCTCAATTTCACATTAAATCTATGTGACAAATGAACAGAGTTTGGTAGAAAAAAGCATAAGCTCTTAATGAGCGTTCCTCTTTTCTGCAGACAGTGAGGCAGATAAACACATATTTAACATTGCTTGGAATTACTAGGAGCTATGTGAAGAAGAAACCTGTCCTCTTTCTCCTAAGTGAAAGAAACACTTCTGAGCCCAGTGCATGTGTTATCATAGCTTCGATTACCAGAGATAAGGGCCCACATTGGGAAATTCCTGCACAGAAAATGGGAGCAAGTTCCGATTTTGTCCAAATATGGGTGCGAGCTGGCAAGCACCAAAAATGAGGTAAGAGCGACAGATTTTGAGCCTGTGTGTATGTTCCACATGGACGTCCCAAAAGGATTTTTTTTTTTCTTTTGACGCCCACACTGTGAAAACAAGAGAACAGACCCCCGACCCCAGGTGGAGTCTCAAACCAGTGACACTTCAAGCAGTGAAAAGGCGTTGATAAGTCCTCGCTTGGTGCACCTGCTGTGCACAAACAGACGTCTTGTTTTCAGCCACAAAGATGCCCTCACACATATTTTCTGGCTGTCCGGGAAGTCTCATGCATATTCATTTCCTCCTCTTACTTTACCTGCCACAGTCAATTCATCACCCATCTATGTGCACACACACTCACACACACACACAGAATGAACAACAAAGGCTGCTAATGAGCAGGAATACCCACAGATCACTGAAACAGCACGACAGCTGTCGCAGCAGGGGGTCCTCTTATTGGTCGGCTGTTGTCCGCAGCCAACGGTGCCCCCCAATCAGACAATGGCACGCCTGGCTTTTCCCGCCATGGGTGTGTTAATACTGTACAGTGAGAGACAGGCAAAAAAAAAAAACAGAACAACGGGCAGAACGGAGCTGAGGGGAGGTGGGTGTTGGTTTGCAGGGCACACGAGTGAGTCACTTCAGCAGCTACAAGATGAGAAACTTTCTGTCTGCTTGAATCAGCTATCCAGGTCCCTAGCTTTGTTGTTATAAGCTATAATATGGGAAATGCATCAGGAAACTGGACAGAGTGACAGTACACTTCCTATCTCAAGATAACATGTTGCACATTGCAGTTTTAAAGGCGTGGTGCCATTAAAATCATGTCCAGCCGTTAAGCTAACCTGAATTCACTGACGTCTTACATTTTCCTTCTCTAAAAATGACACTGCCTTCAAAAGCATACTGACACAGACCACAGAGCTTATTGTGTCACAGTTAGACACACACAGCACGATTTCAAACCCAAGCAAACGCATGCAAGCTGATTTTGTACAGGCAAAATGTGCATTATCAGAAAGATGGCTGATTACAACACCGTGCAGCCACAAAAAATGACTTAATGGAACTCAGTATTGGTGTGATACAACTTGACAACAATGACATTTAGAGGTAGGAAAATAAGCCACACGCACTGTCCCTCTGCTAATAGCATGTAAACACACTCAAGGATTTAGAGTCGGCAGTGAGAGCATGCTGGAAATTTTCACTGCGGCCAGAAGAATCTATTAAACTATTTCCCTGCCATAATCCCCCGTCTGTATAATAAATCCAAGTGTTACTTTCCACATACATCATACTGCACATGCCCAGTGCCTCGCAGAGTCAAAGAAACACAATCGTCATTCATAACATCCCAAACATTCAGAGATTTACACGTCACTATTAATTCACATACAATGTGTGTGATGACATAAGTGGAGCAGAAGCGGTTACAGTAATTCCCATCTGCTGCAGCGGCTCGGTCTAATGTCTGAGGAATGCACAACAGGAGACATTTGGCTCAGGGAAGAGGAATGTTCGCAATTATGGCTGCTTGGAGTGGACTGGGTTTGTGTGTGTGTTTGTGTTTGAGTGTGTGTGTGTGTGTGTGTCTGTGTGTGTGTATAAGGGCTGAAAGACTCACGGACAAAAGACAGAAAAAAATGAGTCTTGACGGACAATGGCAAACAGTCAGGTTCAAGATCGCTTCGAAGATAAAATGATGGGTGTATTCTGTTCACTGTGTGTGTGTGTGTGTGTGTGTGTGTGTGTGTGCGTGTGTGTGCTCCCACATACAAACCACTCCTCCACAATTTGTCTGCCTCCACTGTGCTGCTAGATAGATGCAGGGATTACATAAGATGAGGTCTGATTGGCTGCTTCTAAGCATGACAACTGGACCGGTCTGCACAGATGCATCCCGGTGGATTATGGGTAATATTGGAAAGTTGCATTAAGGGCAGACTGTCTGTCTGTGTGACTGTTTTCTCTGTGTCTCTGGGCTCTTTTGATATTAATACTCATAAATACGATGGCAGAGAGAAAAACGATGAGCTTAGTCTGCATTTTGCAGTGTTTTAGAGTAAAATAATAAACAGAGCAGTAAAATTCATCTGAGAGCAGATTATATATGATTGCATAACAGCATGGATGTTAAAATGCAATTTAAAGAAGGCATTTTAATAATAGACAGTAGACTTTTTGAAAATATTTGTCTCAGCTTTCAGTCTGGATCTGCACATATAAGCCTGAACTTATTTCAACAAGTGCATATAGTGCTTTGCATCAGCTGAGAGCAGTTTAACACTGACCGTTTGGGAGGAGCCTTCGCGCTAAGCTTAAGCTTGAATTTTGCAAAGTGGAAGCTTACAAGTTGGGCTAACTCATCGCCATTCGAAAAGGAGAATCAAGTTAGCCAGATTTGGGCCTGTCAAGTTAACCTTTTGGTTCATGCTTTGTTTCAAGCTATTGTCATCTTTTCCACAGTCAGTACTGTGCTAATTAAATCGTGACACAAATGAACTGACATAGTAATAGAGTTTCAATAGAAAGGTTTTCAGCTGACACCCACGCCCATTCTTTACATTACTAGGAATGTCTTGAATGACTTTGAAGATAACAAACCCTTAGGTTGGGCAACAATGGCAGGTCTGTGCATGTTCTCCTATATCTTACAATGCAAAGACACACACACAAAAACACGCACGCACACGGTGCAACACAAACTGAGAGCGAGACCAAACACTCTCCCCCTGGGTCTGAAGCAAATCAGCGGATCAGCTAGTTTGAGTCGTAGCCATCGGTTTCTCAAGCCATCTGCTCACTTTTGGCCCCGGCAAGCATTTCCATGACAACACAGTGTTGATAAATGGAGGAGAGTCTTATTTAAGTCTGCAATCTGTTCATGTGGTGAAGTTTAATTCTCCGCCGCTTCCTTTGTATGTTTATTAAAATGACTGCCGGTGGCCGCTGATACAGCATGACAGAGATGAACTGTAATCCGGGATCAACATTTTCATAACAGACGGGAACTCGCTGTTGTTGGGAATATAAACACATATTTCTTTCAGTTTAAAAAAACTCCCAGCAATGTTAGGGGGGGGAGTTATGTTTTTGATGTTTTACTGCAGGTTTTTAAACCAGCTGAAGGCATGAAAACACGATCACAAGAAACACCCTGAAATGCCACCTACTTTACTTTTTACCGAGCTGTTATTCTGTTTAAATGTAAACCAGATCACAGTATCATATAAGATTTAGAGGAAGTTTACACAGTGGTTTGGACAATGTACCCCAGGCCCAGCAAACAAAACAGAACATCCCCACTGCTCCAGTTCCCATGAAAACAGGTTTCTTTCCTTTTGTGTGTGAGGAGATCCTCTTTCCTATGACCTTTTCTTTCGAGCTTTAACCACAAGTTTTCAATTCCTCAAGGGTTCGTCTACTCCCACTCATGCATTGGTGCTTTATTTACAGAATACAACCTTTAGTCAGATTCAATAGTGCTGCAATCTGCTGAATACCTACACAATGAAGGTATTTTTGAGGTGCTTGACTGTAGAACATCGACCAGTTTTCCTGCATTTTCAGAGAAAAACTAAGCTTTGTTGTTATCATGGTTCAAGGTTTAAGATACTGTGTTTGAGTCAAAAGGCCTGAATTGTAGGGTGACGTTTGTCGGCTGTTTCAAGAGGCAATAAAGCAGATCTAATAGTGGGGTTTCAGCACTTCCATTTGTAGTTAATTACAGAATGGGGAAGGAGATATAAATACTGTGACTCCTGACTGACTGTTTGGAGACCAAACTGCAGAACTTCTTAAAAAAGTGAAAGTGGCACGAGTAGTTTTTTTGTATTAAGAGGCACTTTCACATCAATGGTTATGTATATTTTATCAGATTTCAATGTGCACACCAGTCACAAGATAACTGCCCCCTGAATCAGCAAGGAGAGTTTAGTTTACTTTAGTTTTGCGTAAAGACTGAAAACGGCTAGAGGAAGCTGGCCTGACAAGTAGCTTTTACATTTCAGCTTTAATACACATTTGGGTAAAATTAACATGTTAACTAGCTTTCAGGGGTGGTTACAGGCAGATTTCATTACTTTTGGACTTGTATGTTCAAGGCTGTACTTAGTCTCGGCAAAAAAGTGCATATTTCAGCATTTTACCGTTTGATTAGCTTTGTGCTGAGAGACATCCGCTTACACAGCTAGTTAGCATATACGACTGAGATCAGGTGGAAACAGGAGACACTGTTGTTATTTTTACACTTTGGCACCTGAATGATTAAACAAACCAGAATGTGTTAATGTCCGCTGCTTTGAGTGCATTTGAACTTGCATTTGAAAGTTTTAAAGTCTTTTTGAGATGGGCATTTTTGATCAGCATGTCATTGTGTCCTTGCTGGAACCTCTGCCTGCTAACTCAGCACACATCTCAGTGTGTGACACTGTCAGATAAATGCTTAAAACGTAGGTAGTCATGACAGCCTCAGCTCTGACAAGCAGGAAGCAGAAAGGATGGATTTTATGTCCCTGAGGTACCTTAAACCTCATCTCTGTGACTGCCTGTCATGAGTTATATAAGATCCAGCCTGAGGACTCACACACACACGCTACATGAGTCTGACAGGACCTGCACGTCTATCTGAAGTATCTGGCAACACTCTGCTCTATCTGATCAGCATCTTGTCAGGGGGGATTAGTGTGTGTGTGAGTGTTTGTGTTTTCTTTGACTGTCCGGTGGGTGCTGGGTAAGTCAGTGCCAATTAAGACACATGCCTGCTCTTGATTAGGTTCAGTTAGCAGTTATCATGCGCCAGGTATCAGTTGGCAAAACTCAGCTCAGCTGGTTCATTAACAAAATAGAATAGTTT
This sequence comes from Datnioides undecimradiatus, assembly GCA_008933995.1. NCBI lineage: Eukaryota > Metazoa > Chordata > Actinopteri > Lobotiformes > Datnioididae > Datnioides > Datnioides undecimradiatus. Next base: position 5,180,238 of record WARS01000038.1, read on the forward strand.
GACAAATTCTGCATTGCAATGAGACTTAATCTTCAGCTTTAAGGCAAGATTTAGCTGCCAATGAGTCAATTTGCATGAAAACTTCAAATATTTTGTTCTTAAGCTAACAGTTAAAATCTTGTTATACCATAAAAGCATCCTAATCTTTCCGCTGTCAGGACCATGCACAGGCATGTCCCTTCTATTCAGTGTTGTAAGCTGTCGCTGTGCAGAGAGACATGCAGCCTTACTGTAGCTAGAAGCACCAGTTGTCCTATTTATCGGCACCGAGCCTGGCCTTGCAATCCAACTAAACCATTTCACCCCTCTGGCAAGCAAGCACTCCCTGCTCCTGCTGCTGAGCCCAGCCGAGCCCTGATATGACATAGATGTGCAAAAGAGAGAATCCATTTAGCAGGGCTGTTCCCGTCACCGTGCAAATTGATTCACTTCTAATGGCTACGGGTTGTCTGTGAGGCGACCTGGTGGATGCAGGAATGCGAAAGGCTGCCAGTTGCTAACATTAGCCTATTGTTTTCATATCAGCAGCTGACAAACTGATGCAGAGTGCATTGTAGGGAAACTTGAGGTTTGACTCGACCGCTATCTAATTTCATCACCCTGTTAGCTTGGTGGAATGCAAATGTGAAGTAAATCTGTGAAAACAGTCGCACATTCATTCTACTGTTTAAAAACCCTGTTTTACCCCTTTGGATTGGACTTTGCCCACTTACTTAACCTCCAGGCTGTTTAAAGCCACTCTTGCGATTGCTTCCACTTACTGTCACAATGTCAACGCGCTCACCGAGCTGTTTATCATTGTTCCTTTAGTACGATGCACTCGACTTCAAAGACCATGGCTACACTCTGGATTCACTTAGTCATTTATGTCCATACTAAGTTACTCTGATAAAACCACTTTGTTTGGTTTAAGTCTCATGATCACTCACTACTTTCCTGAACATTGCTCGTAATTACTTAAAACATTGTTTAACAGCCACAGTTTTACCTACAGGCAGTGACAGTTCAGGTAGAACAAGACAGTATTTACCTTCCCATGATGGATTACGCAGATCAAGATACAGATGAATAAAGAATGTGCCTGCACGTACAAACAGTATCTGAACCGTGCAAGTCAGGAATACTGTTTACATGCCTTTCCATAGCTCATGGTGAAAGAATCAGCCAGAGAACACTGGAGCTACTTTTAAGTCCACATCCACATTTCATATTCAAGTCCAGAAGCCGTATCTGGGCCAGAACTGACTCACATTTTGGCCTCTCAGTGCCAGAATACAAGTGACAAAGACCTGCTGGGTGTGTTTCATGTACCAGTGAGGAAATAATCCAACAAGTCCACTTTGTTAATCCTTGAGTTTGAAGGATTATCAGACACCAAAAACACTGCAGAGTGGTTTGTATTATAGCTTATTAGCTCAGCTGCACCTTCCACTTTAACTCTTTAACTATCTTTCATTGCACAAAAGAGGTCCTACAGGTCAAAGGCACAGGTCACCAAGCATCTACAGAGCATCAAACAGCACTCTTTCCAGCACTTGCTGGATTATTGTTCAGTGCAACACACCCTGGGAAACAAAATATGTGTCTTTGAAGAAACAGTGTACAGTAATTTAATACTGAATTGAAGAGTAAAATGCCAAACAATGGGAAAATACAGCAGCTTTAATCATACTTCTAAACTAAAGGTAGGCAATAAAAGCGAGTCTCACAGCAGGTTTTGCTAGAGTCAAAAGAACAAGGGGACCTCACACAAACTAAGAAATACTACAGGGAATAGACGACACACATCACTCCTCACGCACACTTTCAGCAGAGTGTAGCTGTATGAAACCCATCCAACCCTATGAGACACAATGTTTTGTTGCTCCTCGGGCTAGGAGCGCTCTTGTGTTTGGGAAGATTTGTTATGGAAAGAGAGAAATCGAGGGTGGGCCTAATTCTGGGAAGTAACCCTGCTCTGACCTCTGAGAAGAAGACGCTGGGGGAGGGTGGATGAAGGAGGAGAGGAGGATTCTTTGGGACTGTGGCAGCCTTCTTTCTCTGCGCCTCCTCCCCAGTCTGACTTTCTCTCTCTCTCTCTCTGTTTCTCATGTTAATCCTCTGCTATTTTGTCTCAGATTTCTCATCGAAGCAGAGGTCCCGATAATGGTCATAACAAGCCGCCGTGTGGAGAAATACTCCCTCTTAATCAAATAAAAACAAGAGGGATATTGAGTTGGGATTCACTCAGCTGGCTCTCGCTGGAGGATCTTTTGGCTGCAGGAGTTTCATCTTACACATCCTCGTGCTCACAACAATTTCAGCTTTTTGTGCCTACCTGCCTCCCTTAAAACAGGCTTTTGGTGAAATAATCATCCAATGATACATCTCTTTTTCATTTATATGTTTTTCCAGCATGGCGGGGGCGCTATAGCTCACAGCTGACATTCCCTCCTCTCCCACATCAGTTATTCCCGCCTACATCCAGCGAGGTCCGAACTACATTGGAATGCTAATCTGTTGTGCAACAGATGGGACGAAACCTCAGTTTTCCTCGTGCCTATCTAAACATTTACATTCTGATGAGAGCATTTTATAAAGAAGATGAGGCCTGTTAGGTTTTCCCCCTTCTTCTCTGATGTGGCTCACCACTTTCTTTTGAGCGCACAACGCCTGCACACGGCCATGCCACAGCAATAAGTTATTTCAGAATTCAGGAAGTGAAACAAATCAGCTGCTTCTGGAGAGGCGCGACGAGCTGCTGGCAGACATTTGATTGACATTTCACCCTCAGGTGTTGTTGTTGGTGGTAAAAGGTGGTAATCTCAGGGATTTTCTGACCTTTTTTTGGATCAGATGGTTTTGGTTTTGGTTATGGTGTTGTATTTTCTCAGAAGAAGCATCAAACAATGGGTTTAAAAACAAACTTCAGGGCTGGTTTGAAGTAGATGCTACACAACAGGTTTTTCAGCTAATTGCAGGTCTCTACTCTTGAAACACATCTTTGCTTTGCTGATTTACAGCACGTGATGCAATGTTTTAGTGTGAAAACAAAGATTATAAAGACATGTATAACTGTTTAAATGTGCTGCTGTCAAGATATCGTAATCATTTGAAAAGAAAATTGGTCCTAAATCCACCATGCTGGGACAATCCGGACAACGATGACGCCGTGCCAAAGTGTGGCCGTCGAGGCTCTCCAATGAAGCAGTTACTGCGCACTCATTACACACAAGCACTGACGCCATTGTTGTTGTCTCTTGCCCGTCTCTTGGCGGCGTGCCTACGCCAAGGCGCAGGCGAGTTTTTTAGGGGGCAAAATGGGGCACTGGGAACAATGGGGGCGTGGGTGGCGTTTGGATCTGGGCCCATGGTGCCAGTTGCCAGTGCAGGTCATGTGCCAGATCTACAGACAAAGAGGGTGAGTTGGTGCTCATCTGGGCCAGAGTCCAGTTGAACTTGGGATTGGGACGGTAGAGGTGGGGGGCGAGGGAATGTAGGCACACGTCTGACTAAAGCCTTTATGTTAGGAGGGGGCCTCAACGGACAAAAAGACACAGGGACCGGCTGTTTCCCCCTGCAAAGACGGAGGGGCACTCAGGCATCTGGGATTCTATTCACTCAGCAACGGCTCAAATCTCTAAAGCGAACATTTTGGGGAATCACGGCAGCTTGCGGGAAGTCCTATCTGCTGATTTACAGTACAGCATTAGCAGCCACACAGATCCTTATTAGCGCGCTATCTCTTCTCTCATTGGCTCCTTGTCTTCAGTCGTGTGTAACCTTTTCACATCTGCTTGGATTGTTTTCATGGAAACTACCTAACGCTACAGACAAGCAATCTGCCCACAAAACTCCATAATTCATTAATCTAGACCTCAGAACAACGTGGTTTCACCTTTGATACTCAGATGGAGGAAACTTGGCAGAAAGGAGTGCAGCTGAGCCAAACACTTGCACCCAAAAAAACAGGAAGAACAATGAGATCCCTGACTTCCTGGTGCAGCGGCAACTTCGCAATTAGTCCAGCAGGTCTTGTTTTGGACGACAGAACCTGCAGAGGCCTTGAAAGTTTCTCTTTACAAAAAATCCTTCAACATTAGACACAGAAGGCTTTTATGATTTTTTTTCTTGTGTTGCAAGACACATCAACATTATATAATGGCTCACGTACACAAACACTAGTCTAATCTCTCATGATAAACAGCCTCAACGACAGACGCCGACTGTTCTTTTATAATTGAGATTACTATGTACAAAGTAAATCAGGTCTTGTTATCTTTATTGATTGGGTGTTGACCTAAATTGCTCACACACTGTCAGTGAGTCACCTTCTGTATTTTCGCTTTGAGGGGATGACAATCATTGGCAATTACAGCCTCTGACAGTTAAGTAGTTGTTTTTTTTGTTATTTGATTAATCAATAATTAACTTAAAATGTGAGCAGTGACATGCACAGTGTGTCCAACACTTTCCCGGGGATAGTTTGACTGCAGCGGAGACTTAACAAACAGCAGAGCGCACATTTTTGCATGTAAAGTGAACAGAAAGCATCTTGTTGTTGCTGCAGAAAGTTTCCACATTAGTTTCCCTCCAGATGTTAATGGGGAAGCATTAAGCTATCTTTGTGAGCGCATTAGGTGAGATGCATTTAATGTTTGTGACTGCACATCATTTCAGCCACGTATCCATGGAGAGTTTGCATGTCTGTTGCCATGGAGACAGCGTATAAACCACTCTGACTTGAGCATGGGGGACAGAACAGTGGCTGCTTGTATCAGGTAATCGAAACGTGGTGAGGTTGTCTTACCATAGCCTCTGATGAAATGAATCTCATGATCTTAATACAGTAATTAAGCTTTATTGTAATTTTTGCCAATTTTAAGGCCACTTATCAGGTTATTGCAAGATCTGCCAGTATGAGTTGCATCAAAAGAATAAATTAGCAGGACACCATGAATCATGCTGATGTGAAACTTCCTCCTTATCAGCCCTCAGAATCATCTCTTAACTAGATGCTATGCCATAAAGATTTTACATCCTTCTTCTTCTTTTGCTTTTTAAAATGTCAAACACACTAATTTTGAAACTTTGCTACCCGATGCATCAAACACTGCATACACTGTATACTGCTACAGTGCAAGAGGAAGTTAAGTGCAGCCAGAGACACAAAAGATCTTGTTCATAAATGTTTTTTTAAAACAGCACTGGAAAAGCATGCTGGGACATTCAAGAGGCCGAGGAAGCTGATCAGATCTTGGCTGCAATCAGGGCTCATTCCTCCACACGGGGTTGAAAAACCCAAAAGATCCTGACGTGGACTAAGACAAGAAGAATTTATTTGCAATGTTGCGGTTTTGGGTTCAACTCATGACCTTTGGCAGCTTCAGTATGGACAAAGACAAAATCTAACAAGATAGTGTCCACATTAAGGATGGGTTTGGTTGCTGAGAGAGAAGAAATTGACTCCAAATCAATTTTGCAAACTACTGCGATGATAATAAATCTCATAGTCAGTTGATCCCTCAAGGGAAATTGGATTCACTTGCTGCCAAGCACAGGAGGGTCAAAGATCAGACTCAGAGATCCAGGAGATTTTCAAGAGATTCAACAACTTTCTCAAGGCAAAAAGGGCTTAAGCACAAGCACACTCAAGGAGAAGGAGGATCTTGTTAAACACAACACCAGAACCAGTACTCTTTTTAAAATAAAATAACATTACTATCACTGTTTTTCCCACACTGATCAAACCTGCAGCTTCCCCCTGAATGGTTCAAGGCATGGAAACTCCCTCTTAGAGGCCTTTGATGTTTCAAAAAGCTATTTATTAACATCTTCATTCTTTAGCGGGGGAAGGTGACAGTGGGTCATATTCAGCTTCCTCTTTTGTTGCGATACCATTTGGGTTTTTTTTGCCAAGATCTCAATGAGAGTATTCACTTCCTTTAGACAAAACAACATGTGGTCCAGAATTCCTGGGATGCCAGCAGAGACTGGTAAGTTAAGGTGCTTGTGTACATACATGTCGATGTCCTTGACCACATTCTATGGCTGATAGCAAATGCTGCACCTGACCCCAAGTTAAGCAAAATATGAACAAAGGATTGGGGAATCTCAGCTGTGCTGTTGTTTGACATTAACTATAACGATGTCAAGCACAGAGTCCACTGTCACGTCAAAGGGGTTTGCTTCTAAAAGCAAGCAAATTCCTTCATGACCATCCAACTTGCAGCAGTAGCCAAGGGAAAAGGAGCCTTGAGATGAATGACATCATTATATTTCTGTGCACACACCCCCAGCGTTCTGATCTCAGATGTTAAAGCTTCAAAAACTCTCAGGATGAGGCAGAACTTTGTGCTAACGAGGGAAAAATCAGCCAGTTCTCGCTTTTTAAATCTGTTGGCATTCATCAGAGAGTGTGTTTTGACCTTGTGCAGCCCTGTGTGTGTGTGTGTGTGTGTGTGTGTGTGTGTGTGTGTGCTTGTGGTATAATCCTCTATTTCAGCAGGCCAAACATAAACAGTGCGGTGTTCATAAAGCATTCAGCTCAGATTTGCCACATTTCAGTCCATCTCTGAGCCTACATATCTGTTATCACTGGAGCCGTTCTGGTGCTAAAACAGATGTTAACCCTAACCCTCAACCCTAAACATTGCAAAACAGTGATGCCTGAAGACTTCAAACAAGATAAAAAGGGTTAATCAAGTCAACTTTAGAGGTGCTTGAGAGCTAGTCTAGCTGCTTCCAACTGCTTAAGACTGTTATGCTAAGCTAAGCTAAACATATATTGCAATTTAAGGGGGATTTGACAGCAGAAATGATATTTATTTCATGTGTAATCCTCATAGTTTAAGTTACTTTCGTGCCCAAATATAGCTGTCCGTCATTTATATTGTATTGTGTTAAGCTGAATCTAAACAAAGGATTTAAGTGAAGATGTGAACTATAAGGAAAGACTAGTACAACCAACATTGGTTTGTGAGTTGAATGATGTCACATACCATTAGTGCAGTGTGTCACATACACTTTGCCCCATCAATAAATTGTTTAAATAGAGTCTGGATAATAAACCAAACAGCAGATTGACAGATTGATCGCCACCAACAATTGTAGGGACTTGATTCTGATTTGTGCGTTCATGGCAGGAGTCCAGCTTCCTTGTTGTCCTACCTTGCACTGTAAGTGTGCTGCTCTGCTGTTGTTGACACAGCTTCAAGCTGACCTTGGCTCTGTGTGACTCAGTGCCATGCCAGCAGGCGTTATCGCCGCTGCGCTGACCTCGCCAATGGGAAATAAAAAATAAACACAGTGTCAAACAACCTGGAGATATGAGGTTAAGTGGATTAAGGGTGTGGCGTTGACTTGAACGCCTGAGATTCAGTCATGGCTGTGAGTGTGAGAACCCTTTGTTAAAACGTATCCAATGCAACAACGTTAAATACATGTGCAGCTCACACATTTAACACTTGACTCATTAAAGCCTATGGTGATGGTGCCTGTGAACTTTACAGACCCCAGCGAGGTGTTGCACAATGAAGCCTTTGAGCAACACTGTTTAAGCAACTCAGTCTCATGTCACATACACTATATGATGTAACACCATGAGCAGACTTTATTGAAGCCCTGAGGAGATAAAGAGATGAGGATCAGTGGTCTTGAACAGCATGAGCATGCCATTAACCCCAGGGCATCAAAACAAAGATAATGAGCTGATAGATGGCAAAAAGCACATTTTACTTGCTTTTCTGTTATTCATGTTTTTAATAATAACCCTTCCTGTAGGCCATTTGAAAAGCATAACAGAGTGGTAGTGTTGGGTAGTTACAAGTGACACTCGCACAAGCACAGATTAACTCATCAGTGCAGCTTCACTCTGATAATACAGACACAAACTGACTAATGTTTGCACCTCCTCTGAGATGCCATTCACCCTTTTTTAATCTGTAAGAAGAAGCATGAAGCAACTTCTCTTAATTACAGCACACACGAAGTAGCGCACAACGCGCAGCTCAAGTCAAGACAGTGTGAAAGGCACTTTTTCCTAAACAAAATCATCAATCGCTGTTTGAGCTGTGCATTAAAAAAAGAGCCCTTGGGTATTTCACCTGCATATGTGGAGCTAAAGTGTCAGAAACGCTGTAGGCAAAAGGTTGAAGCCTACATGGAAATATATCTATTCACACATCCATCTCTTAAGTCATCTATTTCTAGGTACAGTGGCAACAGGCCCATACATGATGATACCTCCATTGAGAGGCAGCAGGGTGGCATCATGATCGGGAAGGAGCTGCAGCTCTAATTCAAGCTCCTTCACAGAAGTTTATCAAACTGGAAGTCACAAAAGCTCGCAAAAGTGTCCAGTGCAAACAACCTTTCAAAATCTGAGCAACATGATGTGGTGCCTGAGATATCTTAAACTTTGATTTGTTGGTGCAACCTTTGAGCTGGCTGCTTGAATGTGCAGACAAACAACCAGCCAGAGGAACATTCCAGTGTTAAAAGCATCTATATGTTGCGGCTGAGGTGTTTATCAGATGGTCAAACAATGTGTGCAATCTTCCCCCCAAACAACTTTCCAGAGATCCAAGAATCTTTGCAATTTAACAAAGCCTACAACCCAAAAACTGCCCTTCGAACTCTCCCGAGCCTTTCACAATATCAGTCATATTTCACTTGTTCAAATAAGTGAAGCGTGATGATCACCTTTCAAGAAAGACTGCCTGAGAATCATCACATACATACTCTGTCTATCAAAGAAAACAAATAAAAAGGAAGAATTGAAAAGGCAAAACTTATCCATCACGATATTAATAATGCTTATATGACTTGTTATTGATAACCTGTAAGGAAATCCGCTTTTGCTTTCCCCCAAACTCTCTAGAGAGGTCAGAGGTCATGCTACATTACAAAAACACCAGCTGGTGGGGAGTGACTCCGCCATGGTGGATGCTTGCCAACGCAATAGCTTGGATTTCTGGTAAAAGGCTGGTTTCCCAACCCTTTGCTCTGCACTGCTGCATGTTGGTCCCATGCTGATTAATAAAACTCAAATAAGGCCACAACATGGCTAAGCTAGATATTACCATGGGGGCAGTAATTAAGCAGCTCTCTAGTGGGGCTGTCAGGATAATTAACCCTCATGATCAACATTCTCCGAGCGAGCAACTTGGCCTCAGAGAGTCTCTGGGTGCCACAAACTCCTCTCAGGTACACTTTACATGCAAGAAAGCACAAATATTTTTACTCCCGCTGAGTTTCTTTTTTGAGTCAGGCTGTAAAATACCAATAATGGTGCTAATAAAATGGTGTAAATTAATTTGCTATGGTAATGGTGTGAGTATTTAAGTCCATTTAGAAGTGAGAGGAAATGAAATGAGAAGTTAGCATTTGTGTTGCTGCTGCACAGCAGAGTGGAGCTGAAATCATTTTTTAAGGTTCAGTTTATGGGTTCTCATTGATTTTTTTAGATGTTCTTTTTTGCTACTTTTGAATTCCTTGCACATTTAAAATGTGAAACAGTCACAAATGCAACATCCCACATGCATTTCTAAATGAACTGGTAAATGAATTGTATAATAAGGTAGAAGATTTCTTTCTAGTGTTTTGCAAAAGAGAAACTAAAGGTGCTTGCAGCTGCAATATCATCTTCTGTTGGGAGGAAGAGGGAGATTAAAGAGGAAGAGAGAGGTGCAGAGAGTGGCCCAGATCTGTGCCTGCAGCAAGGGAGGAGGAGGCGTCTCGTCTGCAGCGTGGCACTCACAGCCTCTCCGCTCGGGGGATATGTCAAGGCTGTCGCACTGTATAACCCCTCAGGAGAGCAGCCACTGAGAGCTTCTCTGTGTTTACACTTCACCGATGCACCAAGGAGACTCATGCATGCATGAAGGCGAGTCGCACACACATCTGCTCATAGGATCATGTGCGTGCATGCACAGCTGCATGTTAGCTGCAGAACTGCGAGTCACACTCGCTTCTTTTGTTCACACTCTCTCACTGTCATCACCTTGGAGTGGATATTTCCAGGACTCATCCTCATCAAGTCACAATGAGTTGAACCGACAGACTGTGATGTGCTGTGCTGTCTATGCAGTGGCATCGATTCTGTGCAATGCTTTGGCTAATGCATTTACAAACAATGGTGAACGTCAACACCATTTAGACACCATTGATCGGGGCCCCACCTGGGGCCAGACTCATAGAGCATGTCTGGGATAATCAACCCATGCTATAGACAGGCAGCTCAGGCCTGCTGCAGAGAAAGCCCTGTCTATAATGCAGGACCACGCCCGCTCTCTGCCCCACTGCCTCTTACCAAGCAGCTGTGTTTTTTCTGCATGAGTTTGATGGTGTAATTGGCGGTCATACAACTGTTTAACAGACGTTTACCAATTCACAGGATCTGTTGTAATTGTAATTTATGCAACAAGAGAGCATGAACTGACATTATAGGTGAAGGTTTTGAGCTGCTGCTTCCTGTAGCCGACAGTGCATGTCTGTTCTTTCTTACAGCACAGTGTCGGCTCATGTGTGTGAGCTTTGCGTCTTTGTTCAGAAAAGTGCTATAAAAAGTTAGTTCCTGCTTCCCTGCTAACTCCGGACACAGAAGTGCACTTATCAGTAAACACGTTGCACAAAGAGGACATGACTGGTGCAACATTTTGAGGTATGTTTTGTTGCATAAAAACATTTTAGTGTATGTATTTAATATGCAAGTGATTATCAGATCACTGTGAACACAAGACAGAACTTTAAACCTGTTTGAAACTATTTCTAAAAGGAACATTTTCCCCTCAGAGGGCTTCACAGGCACCACTACTGACAAGAATCAAGGAAATTCCTTTCTATAAAAAAAAAAGGAAGAAACGACGGGAAAGATCACAGAGAGAAAATATCTCCCAGGGCTAATAAATGAAAATAATATTTTAAGATAATGAGGCACATTCATGCAATCCAGTATAATCATGTCAAATCACATGACTGAGACTCCATAATATACCTACTGACTTGGATGGATGAATGCATTATGGCATGGCAATCTGTCCATAGTACAGCAGTTTCATACTTGTATTAAATGCCACACTGCAGTCATATGCTATGAACTAACATACACATGGCCCTTGCCCCCTCCCCATGTGTCGATAAAAAGCGCCTGTGGTGAGCATTTGTTTCAAGTGACCTCCAACAGAACAGCATAGAATGAGCAAGTGTTGCATACTTGCGGGGAACTGCTAACCCAAGGTCTCCATTCACCAGAGAAGGTCTAGAGAGATGTGGTTTGGACAGGAAGTTATAACAATGACACAAACATGCAGCCTTAATGTGTGTTTTTCTATTTAGTCTGTGTGTCGCTGGAGTCAAATTTATCAAAAGCTAATGGTCAGGTGTTAACGTGTGGTCGGCGGTCGGCACATCATGCTTCACTAGCAATGCTTCAAATGTAGCTCCTGGGTGGGTTGTTGCCATGGAAATCCACAGCAGATCCTGTGTTTGTCTCTGCCAGCGAGTCCTAGGAAGATAATTGACTCTGTGGAAAACCGGCCAGTACCTGCAGATAATATATAACACAGATAACAAGAGAGCGCTTGGTGAATGAGCTATACTGTGTCTGCTCTCTGTAGCGACAGAGCTGATGAAGCTGCAGCCATGCTAGTGTCAAGCTGCACATTGGCAAACACTAACAATTACAACATTAAAATTAAAAACATTTACCATCATAGTTTAGTATTTGAGCATGCTTACTCCTGCCAGTTGAGGCAGAAGATTAATGTTTCAACCAATTAATTCAGCAGTTGCTGAGACAGTCCAATAATTGCTGAGATACTATAGTGTGTACCAGAGTGGTTGACCGACCGACCGACCCACTGACCAATATTTCTATTCCTCCACGGCACTGGCATGGTTTTAAAGTGTGTTCGCAGCCACCGACTAACTCCAGCTCATCACTTCTAGTTCAGTTACTACTAAATGCAAACCCATAGTACAGTCTGCCAATGGCGTTTCAACAGCACATTGAGTAACCGTTAATCAATCAATCCCTTGGTTAATCTAAAGACTTCGGGGGAGACAAGCGGCTGCAGGAGACAGATGGTCAAATATGACTAAATACGGACAACAGAGCAGAATGTGCTTCCTTCATAATCTCCTGGGTGTTTGAAACATGCCAATAGGACAGGTTTAGTGATGAACATTTGCCAGGGAGAAACAGTCTCCCTGAGGATAACAAGTATCCAACCACCAGGACGTGACTCAGCAGCAGCTGTTGCCATGGGTTACAAGGCAGGACACTCGTCGGCTCTCAACAGGCTTGGTGCTGACACATCTGATCCCCCCCCCTCCCCTTTTTTTGGACAGTGACTCCACCCCATCTGCTGCTCCACCTTAAATCCTCCGTCACTTTCTCGGGTAGCTCTGATGCAGGCCTGTGTGGAGCCATGCAGCATGCAGAGGGTTGGCAGAGGGAGAAATGGGACATGGGAGGTGTTAATCCCATGTGAGTGAGGACCTGCAAGGCTTTGGCCTAGTCTCCCTGCGCGAGCCCACTAACCTCCACATCTACCCCTCCTCCTCGACACAGATTAATGCCTTATTAAGAGCAACTGACTTAACACCAATCCACTTACACTAACATGTAAGATTTGAGGACTATTACGTAGCCTGAGATCAATCTCACCATCAGCCTGGGAACAAACAGCTGAGTAACTTCGATAATGCCTTCTGTAATTGTTTATCCACCACAGGACACACCAACAACACACAAGTTAGATGCTCTGACAAAGATGCGTCTGACTTGCTTAGAAATATCGATTTGTGTCCCACCTGATCACACTCCATTCCTCCTTTAAAGCCCAGTCACCTTTCAGTCAAATAAAATCAAGTGCCATTACATATAGGCACTGCAATGCATGCTGGCTACAGGAAATGTCAGTGATGTCATGCTAATGACATTAAGGCTTTGTAGGCGGTGGCTAATTTAGGACGAAGGACTGAGTAAATCTCCCGCTGAGGCTACACCCTGTACTCTGGGTCAGGGCACACTGTAACCTAAGCCAATGCTCAACAACGCATCAAACCAGATAACAGATGTTACCATTAAGTGCTTTAAGAAATGTATATGCACATCCATCCATTATATCAATCAACCCAGGCTGCCTTTAGCTTAGGAATGCCTGAAATTATCCGAGCTTCTCAGTAGGAAGAGTCTACTTCCTGCATTGCAAGACTGTTTTTCTCACCATTGTTTGAGTTTCTCTGCACTAATCACTGGCTTTAAAGTGAGCTTTGTGCTGACATCGGTGGCTCTCATCGTCACCAACAAAATACCTTTTTGACAGGTCTAACAAGTTGCTTTTATTCCCCCCCCCCTCGCTGCACACAGTAATACAAACTTCATCTCCTGTCCTGGTAAATCCCTGCAGAGCTTGCTGTGGAGACGTTTAAGCCTTTCAATAGTGCACAGCCTCATCCCTTAAGTAATGCTAAAGGATTGTTGGGCATCTGAAGAGTGCAAGATAGTGTGAAAAGTGGGTTAGATTAAGACGAGCAGCCTGACTGCAAGCAACAGCCATATTATGGAAACATTTGGTTATAAAATGAGATCAAGTTTACTTCTGACGCGTGAGGATTGTGATCAAATGTGCAGCTATGTCGGTTCAGTGATTAAACGTCTACAGGATTTGTGCGGCAACGCCAGAAAAAGCACTCTGCAGTACACTTCTTTAGTAACAAATTCTTTTTTATTACAACATTTCACGGTTTTCCCATTTCTGGTAATGGTTTGTGGCAGAGTAACATGACTGCTGGATCTCCAAAGAATTTTGATCTACGGTTGAAAGCAAACACATGGAATCAATTACCGGTAAAATGTTTTCTTCCTTTTCCTCATTTGAGACAATTCAAAGACAGATTGCAACACAAAAGCTATCCCGAATCACTCTGACAAAAGGGTGTTACAATTTAACCGTCACTAAAGGTCCATTTGAGCATCTCCCGGATCTAGATGAAATCCATTACACTTTTTTTAATCCTTGTGTGCATACAAAAGAAAACATCTGACAGACAACAGTATCAATTTTTGGGGGGGGAATTTACATTTTGGCCAGCGTACAAACAAAGTTGTGCATTTCCGAAAATTAGAAGACGAAAAAACAATACAAAAAACAAAGCTTGACGCCTCAGCTTTGGCGCAAAAGCAGCCACACAGGAAGTTGGGTGTCGGTGGTGAGACGATGATGAGCTTCCTGGGACGCAGGCCACGCCCTCCGTCCCTCAAGCCTCTCTGCTGTACGTCCAGGTCGTTTGTTTAGGGTGGTGTATGGAGGAGAGGCGCGCACATGTCGGCAGCTCCTCTCCTCTCTGCCTCGGACCAATTCCTCCCCATCATCCCCGACAGATAGACGAGCGTGAAGAAGGTGGTGGTTCAGGTGGCCGACCGCCCTGACGAAGGCATCATCCGTCCGCAGGCTGTACAGCTTGGTTATTGTTGTCGTTTCATAATTTCGGTTACAAGGTTATACAGCTAAAAGAAGTGACTGAAAACAAGGCAATGCGGGAGGGTGGGGGTGTACAGTGCATGACGGGAGGGAGGGGTTTCACGGCGTGTCCGCCTTCTCCTGTTCGATGGCTGTGGAGGGGGAGACAGGGAGAGAGATGTGAGATTCCCACTGAAAGGCTGCAGAGACCACAACACGGCAGCGCATGACTTTGAGGCCTTACTTTCTTTTGTGGGCAGGGGATTCTTCTCCTTCGTCTCTGTCTTCTTCAGCTTGGACTTGTCGAAGCTGGTCACCTCTGAAACGTCGGGCTTGTCGCTCATTGTTGCAGATCTGCAGGATCGGACATTAAGACAGTTTAGAGAGCGCACTCAAAAAAAAAAAAAAGTCTAAACTACAGGTGTGTTCCACCTTTAAGCTCGTGCACGAGTGATTTATCACCAGGCTGTTATGATTATGGCCTTAAATAAAGATACAGGCCACCAGAACACGTGCTTTACCCTGACTTAATCATTTGAAGGGCGTTGCCTAAATCTCAGTAGCTAAAAAAAAGGAAAAAAATCTGCTGTTAGTTTAACTACATGCGCAACCGCAGACTACTTTTCCCTCTAATGTGCGTGGTTGCGGCCGCCTTCTTTTGTTCGCCTGCGACTCCTGCCCAGCGTGATTTGACTGCCATCCATCCCGTTATCCAACACACAGCCTGGGATGTTGCACACACTGGGGACAGGCTGCTCCAGACAATGAAGCCAGTCCAAGCCGTTCAAACATTTACATAACAATAGGAGTTCCCATGCTGGGCAGACCAAGTGCAAAAAAAAATATGACAAAAAGGAGCGAATGAATGCTTATATGTAAGAATATTCTTTAAAAATGGGCTTAGAATATCCAAATAATCTTATTCTAGCGTTGAAATGTTGATTAATGGGTGTCCGCGCAGGGGTTTTCCACATGGAAGCTGTGCAACATCCGCAAATTCACTTGTCACGTACTTCTCCCCTTGGGGTGCAATCTGAAGGAACCACCGCCCAGACTGGCATTTTGCACATTCCTTTCTGGCTCAAAAATCCGAGTTCAACTCCACATTTACAAAATAAGCTCACAAAAATGCCCACCAGGCGCGTTCAAAAGCGTAATAATAACCAAAAAAAAGCGCTGTGGAGTCGTAAAAGCATCGTTAAAATAACGGAACCAGGCGCATGCAGCTCGCCCACAAACGGCAACAAAGGAAACAGGCTGATATGCATGAATGTGTGCGCTTAAGACAAAGACATACCACACCTGCCTCCCTGCTGCCACATTACACCCTGCTGTGAGCTAATAAAACACAAAAACAAGCTGCATTCACTTAAAACCTAAAATATCTCCTCTTTTGTCTCCGCTCATCTATTTGGCACGTCTCTCCACGGCGCCTGGGTCACATTACTCACATCAATCCTAGTTAAACTCTCTTAAAGCTGAAGACAATAAAGCTTAAACAGTATAAATTATTTGTTGAATGGGGCTTACCAAAGTGTCGGCTGACGGCTGGAAGGTCTCTGGTCAGTGCGATGCAGCAGTAGTGGCGCGTCTTTGCGCAAGCATTAGATATAGTCAGAAATATGCTAATGACATCTGACATCACCAGCTCCCATCCTCCGTGTCCCCCTGCTGGAGAAACTCAAACCCTCCAGCGTCAAAGCTGAAACCAGGCATTAAAACCCCTGAAAGCAGCCTCATATCATCACCTCCCGGTGGAAAGAAATGCAAATAAATCACTTTAAAGCGTTTCTGTGCTCTACGGGTGCCGCGCGGTGCTGACTGCGACACCCCACCTTTAATGTTATCAGTTTTATGTCAGCATGGTGTTCCTACACGTCTGTCTACAAGCACCACGGCTGTACTTTAGTTAAAAGACACCATTAGTTCAGGTGCATTTGATCTGAAACGTGTGACTTGAATGGCACATTATTTCTCCACGTCGCTTCTCCGTCTGCAGCTGCTGGGGCCCAACATTAATGTACAAACAGCTCCCCCTGGTGGCTAACGTCTCCGCAGCTAGAGGCAATTGACTGTTTTAATATCATGTAATAATGGAGTAAATATAATGTAGTAAACATTGTCCACATATTACATTATTTTTCAAACTTTCTTTATCCAGAAGTTTTGAGTGTAAGACAGAAAATTTGCCAAAACTGTGACAAAAGAAGTGCAAAACTCTGAATCCTCACCAGCTCCAGACCAAGCTGACTGTGACCTTTGACCTCAGATGGGCCAGAGAACATCGGCACTGAGCTGCTGCTGGCTGCACTACAGATAAGTCATTCAGGCAGCATAAATATAAATACAATGATGTAAAAACAGGCCACTTTAAAGTTCAATCTATTTGAACCTCAAACTTTTCTTTATATGATACCATGTGAGCTGATGAGAGCAGGAACAAGTGGAACTATGACAAGGAGCACTCATAAGATTGTTTTACAAGTACAGTATTGAGTAAAGATAGCTTTGAGCCTGAAGCGGCTCTCTGAAGTATGAGCAAATAGCTCTGATGAGGTCACAGAGATGTCAGTCAGGGTTATCAGACAACTTTTGACAGGTCATGTGACAAACTGCTGGGTGTGCATTTTGAAAGATATTTGCTTTTACCATGAAAGGAGCACATAGTGAAGATACGAATTGAGTTGCATTGTGGGAAGTGTAGGAAAACAGACAATGATCAGTGGTTCTGTAAGCCATTGTCAAAGCTTTATTGTCAAAGAAACAGCTTGAAATGTTACATATAAAAAAATTAAATCACGCGTCCACCAACGCATCCACCAACTTCTTTTTCTGAATCCACCTACAGGCAAACAGTGAAACCTGCCTCATTGGAACTAAAGTGACCCATTACAACTGTGATGACAACTAATTACACCATTTTTCTGACTAATCATGGTTGAAACACTTTAATCAAGCTTTCATGACCTTTTGGAACATGGGTAGAGCACCCCAGAAACCTTGTATTAGGCACCTTTCATCAACAACGGACCTGTCAGACAGTTTGGAGAGTTGTCACTATGTGTTAGAGCACTGACAGAGAAAGTTCACAGCAGCTTGGTGCGGGGGAAATGATACAGAGGTGATGCATCAGCACATTCATGAGGCTCACTATAAACAAAACCCTGAAAAAGTGAGAAAATAAAGTGTGATCTCTAATTTTGTGTCTGTGGTCACATCCACACATTTTCCACTTGTGGCACAAGTTTTAAACTACTGTCTGTGGCCTGATGGTGGTGCTAAGCGTTAACTATGATAACCAGTGTAGCATTAGCTAGTTAAGGGTTAAACTCTATTATTTTAATACTCTCAGCAGCTGTTAAAGCAAACACTTGAAGGGGAAGATGCACATTTTCACATTTTAAACTATTTTTATTACTTTGTCTTCACAAAGTAAAAAGGGCCAAAACATTTCGAATCACATGACATCGTGGAATGTCTTATTTAAAGTGAGTTCAATAAGAGGTACAAATAATACATAATGTTGCACGGTGGACCCTTTGGTTAAAGTGAAGGCCAGGCCTCAGGTGTTTAAGGTTGGCAAGACTGGAACAAAATAACAGAAAAAGAGATACTTATAAATACAAACTTGGTCTTCAGAGGAGGAGGTCATGTTTCGCTTGGTCTCCTGGGTGAAAATGTCAAAGACAATGTGTGGGCGTGACCTACAAACAGTCACACAGCGTTGGCCGAGAACCATAAGGCGCCCTTTTCAAGCCTTTCTGGAGGATATGTGGCAAAAAGTGCCAGCTGAGTGGCCCGACGGCAGCGGGGGGTGGAGGGAGAGGGCCGGGGGTCGCCTGCTCTTTACAAGGGTACGTGGCTGAAGAGGTAGGACACTGATTCGCCGTTGTGGGTTCTCCTGATTGCCTCCGCCAGGATCATGGAAATATCTATCACCTGGAGGAAACAACATGGCCGACACGTGAGGAAAAGATACAGATGTTGATACCAGCTGTAAACAACAAACAATGGATGCAGAGAAACCAACGGTGAAACAATTAAAGAACCTGTTCAACCTGTAGAGTTTTATATAAAAGTACATTTAAGACTATAATAGCTGTGGGAGGCAACATTTTCCCTGAGCTACATCAAATACGCACGTTTATGTTTTATTAGGTTTAATCTTACTTCTCCCTTTATTGTCATTAATTCATTTTTTAGAGATTAGAATTAGACTTTGGCGCGTTCACAGGCCTGTAAACTTGAGCAGGGTGAAACCAACATGCGGCAGATCTAGGCTAGGTGTGAATTACGTGGCACAGATTCAAGTGCAGAAACTGTGCGTCTACCTGGATTTTTGGGCACGCCTTCATCTTCTCTTCCTGTGGGATGGTGTTGGTCACCACCACGGCCTCGAAAGGTGCGCTGTTAATGCGAGAGATGGCTGGACCGGAGAAGATGCCGTGCGTGAGGATGGCGTAAACCTTTACCGCGCCGGCGTCGATCAGCCTAGAAATGAGAATCAAAAACTGTAAGTACTGAATTGATTCTACTTGTTCTGATTCTACACACACGCCCAATCCATTTTAATCACAATTTCTTTAATGTATCAAAGGTGTTGCACAAACATACGTTGCAATATCTGAGCTGATAAAAGCACCTTATCAGTTTAATATTAATATACAAAAGTCTGCACAGTCTAACTCCTATCAGGCTGCGATGCCAGTTCAAATCAAAGCTAAACCCTTTATGATCCTGTTTCAGTTTGAAATGAGACTGACTTGTCGGCAGCATGGCAGATGGTGCCACAGGTGTCGGCCATGTCGTCCACCAGGATGGCCACGCGGTCCTTGACGTCACCCACAAGCACCATGCGGTCCACTTCGTTGGCCTTCTTCCTCTCTTTGTGGATGAGGGCGAAGTCCACGTTGAGGCGGTCAGCGATTGATGTCACTCTGGACAGAGAACATGAGGACCCATTAAACACACGGTGCAAACCTTTAACTGACTTTTATTGTCATCTGCTTTATTTGATCTCACTGAGGTGATGAACTGGAGCCGCAGCATTATCAAAAAAGTTTTCTGCACATCAACAAGGTGTCACTGAGTCCCTGCAACCTCACCGCTTCGCTCCGCCAGCATCTGGAGACACAATGATACAGTTTTTCCACTCGGGGATATTTTCTCTGATCCACTGCAGAACAGCAGGCTCTGCATAAAGGTTGTCTACAGCGATGTCAAAGAAGCCCTGAAGAAAAAGAAAAAAAGAACAAACTCAAGTTTCAGCACAAGAACGAAGCACAAAATCCAAACACATTTAATATGAAAAACAGCACGTCTCTATCAGGTGAAGTGACTTCTCATCGCTTTATAACAACTCACACAGCACATCTGCAATTTATCTGAAGTAGGCAAATATGAAATAATGATTCTATTGCAACTACAATAACATGTAAAACTAGTAGCTCACATTGTCCAGTCTGCTGCATCCACAAAAGCCTCGCTACGCTAAGCTAGCATCTTAGCTGTAAATGGACTCGATAGACAGAGTCTGAGTTTGAATGCACCTTTCGAAGTTACGACGGGTGCATGTTGAGGCTAAAACATGGTGCCAACTTGCTCCATGAACCGTACTGTCTCATTATACAAACTTAGTCCTATATATAGAAATGTTATTCTGTTAGACTGAACTGTAGACAGACTTGCGGGTAAACAGCAAAGCATCTAAAGTGACAATCACATTAAACCTCTGCTGTAAAACCCTGCACACTCACCTGGATCTGTGAGGCGTGTAGGTCCATGGTGATGATGTGGTCGGCGCCGGCCACAGACAACATGTTTGCCACCAGCTTGGCTGATATGGGTGCTCGACTCTGGGACAAGCATCAAGACACAGTCGCTTGAGGTGAGTAAAAAGTAAAAAATACTTGAAGGTCTGTCCTTTTTGGTTTTTTTGTGCAAATCAAATCGAGTCAAAGTCATTTTGGGTGAGCTCAAAACTGGTCGTTATGTGTCTTCTGCGTTTGACATTTGGCATGAAGACAGACTCCTTTTAGCCAAGAGGACATTTTGTCAGCACTTGTTAGCTGCCAAGCTTTACCTGTGACCTTTGCAGTGCAGTCCCTCACTCTAAAAGTCTCAACCTTGCAGCTGCAGCCACAGGCCTGTTCTCTGACCTGACTGAAGAAAAGCCAACACAGTGTGGACGTACATGTCAGGTGCTGGACTTCAGGGCTTGTTGACAAAACACTCGACTACCTGCAGATGATGGCTGAGCTGTGCGAGTGCTCAGAGGGAACGGGATTGATAAAGTATCCACCTGTAACACAGCTCAGCACTACACTTTCTTTTGCTTGTTCCCCACATTTTTTAATATAAAGATCATCATCAAACAGTATTTTGCTTGCCGAGCTTCTCTTACCAGCTTGAGACTAAACACATCATCTGTTGAAATAGACTTAAATTTGCAGAGTATTCTGAAAACGTACACAAAAGGCCTATTTTTACATCAAGTGGATGAAGTGTTTGCAGAGCTCACGTTACACCCTCGTGTGAGTAAAATGCTTTAAAAACGCGTTGAATAACTGGCACTTATGTGCAGGAAGGGTGAAGGCTCTCCTGTGTTGCTTCATTTGGACCTGGTTTGCTGTTATAGCTACATCAACAACTGAGGCAACACCGGATAATGATTTACAAGATAAGCAGATTGCGTGAACCAGTTTCTCAGCCTGCAGGAATGTCCAGTGAGTCAATTCCAGATATTTCTGAGAACAGCAAACACCTTGAATTACCCGACTCTGAGCGTTCTCAGTTCTACATCACTGCAGCGTTAGTTATCATGGCAACCTGCAGTGCTACAGGGTATTACACCTGGTGATTAGCATTTAATGAACATTTAATAAGCAAGTTATTACAAACTCATGTAGTTAGCAGATTTCAGTACATTTACAGTGTTCATTAGATTTTTATTAAAGACACATTTTATTTGTTTTATTTATTATGCGTTATACAGCAGCTGCAGGGGGAACTAGTGGACAACAAAACATTAATAAAGACTTTTATCCACTTACAGTATAGTGTTTTAGGTATTTGTTGTATAAAAAGGGAAGGTTAATGTGCCGGCAGAACAGAGTGATTGCAGTGATTATGCATACCATAGTACAGTGTTAGCACAAGGTCTTATCTTTCACTCGAAGAGGTTTCCTTTCAGCAGTCTAGTATTTATGAGATGACACCCAGAATAAGAAAATGCATGCATGCATTGTCATCATCATATATTTTTGACCCCCGATAAAGGTCATAGATGGAAACACGACAGGATTTAGTTCAAACAGACTACTTAATGTCCAGCAATTTACATAACAAACCCACTGGTTGACGATTGGTTTGTATGTGTGTGTCTGTGTGTGCGTACCTTGTCCTTCTTGTCCTGCCTGGCGTAGGGGAAACAGGGGATGACGGCGGTGACACGGGACGAAGAGGCAATCTTGCAGGCGTTGATCATGATCAGCAGCTCCATCAGATTGTCATTAATTTCACCACAACCGCTCTGTACAATGTACACATCCTCGCCACGCACGCTTTCCCCGATCTCCACACTGTTTGGGGCGACAAAGAAAAGGAATATGTGAGCTTTGGGCGCAGACTCAGGGCCAAATAATTCAAATTACAAACATGTTGAAATCACAATGCAGAGTAAGTTACTTTTAAACTTCAACTGCTTCAGGGATACATTTAAGAGCGCTGAGTTTTTACCCACTCAGGCTTGACTCAGACCAAACCCGTGCAAAGTTATGTATGACAGAGCAGCCTCGAACGTCAAGAGACAAGTCTGGGCTGAGTCCCTTTGTTCATCGGGGGATGTTTGGGAAGAAAAAACTTGCACACGCCGTCAGCACTGCTGCACACACTGAAGCTGTGGCCGGCACATGTGTGTGAAACATTCCTGTGCTTGACCAGGTCCCCCCGGCTTCTGTCATGTGATTACTGGACGTGCACGGTTGTAAAGGGTGAGCGCCAGGGCCTATTTGTGTAGTCACAAGGCCTGTGTCTGGTTCAACAAAACCACTTTGGTTAAGGCTGCCCTTAAATTTTCATCTTAATGAAACAATGAAAATCACACCAGCTGTGCATGGATGTTGCAGAGAAATGTTAACATAAACCTGTCTCACGTTAACGTTACCCACGATTATACCATTATACCTTTTTTAAACTCTTACTTTGGGAAACAGAAAAGACAAGCAGCCGCTCGAGAGCTCTGAATAAATTATGATAACATTAATATTAAACTGGCAAAAGTCTATGAGTGAACCAAATGAAGTCAGAGTTTGACAGAAATGAAACAAGATCCATTCAGCGAGGACAACCACTACTTTGAGCAAAACATTTCCTGGTACAGATACTAAAATTAAACAGCAGCCATGGTGGCAAAACAATGGAGACAAACAGGACACAAAAAGTGACATCTTCTGTACATAAGTCGTCAAAACAGAACAGCCAATCTAGGTCATATAAGCAATGCAGCTTTATTTTATTCCTGAATGTACTGTATTTATCAGTTATCCACTTTTGCATTTACATATTTCTGCTCAGACTAACAAACAAAAAGTCTTCCCATGATTTAATTCCCAGAAGTCTACACCCTCTGCGCTGGTCCTTGACCTCTGCGTGTCACCTAGCAAAACGTGTGTCAGAGCTGTGAGAAGAACTGTTATTAGTGCCCCATCCTCACCTCCCTGTTAGTCTGCAAGGATAAGAAAATAATCTTTGTTTTGCACTTTGTGTCGTCCAAACAGCCATGTCCCCTAGAGAGAGACCTCAGGATGGATAATCAGAGTTTTCCCTGGATTTTAGAGCTGTGCTTGGAAACATCACCAGCGCACAGGGTCTTATAAGGGATAAAGGGGTCAAGACACCTTTATGAGGTCCAACCGCGTTAAACATGGGTGTTTGAGCTCACTCTTTAGGTTTCATCCAAAGGAAAGATTACAAAAACAACATGCTCCATGCAGTGGCTGCAGGATGCTTTTATCCAGAGTGCATTACAATAAAGTAAGTGCATCAGTGAGTGACCCCAGGAACAAAATCCAACTCTGACAACGTTAATGCCACGCTCACTGAGCCACGAGATCAGAAAACACATTACTGCAAGCACACGGTTTCCTATTACTGAAGCATAGAGAGGAAAATGCACTCAGATGAGATAGATAGAAAGCTCAATGATTGTATCCTAAACCACAAATACATGCAAATACATTGGTGCTGCAGCATGCTGACAGGGTTTTGACCTGTTCAGGTCAACAAAGACATGCAAACATGAGGCCAAAGGGTCTGAACTCACTCTGTTCAAGGCCAGGCAGTAAACGTAATAAAGGCCCTTTGTGGTGCTAATATTAAACGGGGCTAGCTGCTAGCGTGCAGTCAGTCATTCAACTAATGACTAACTAGGCTTTGGAAATGAGCACAAATCAACTGCATGTGAATTAAGCGCTGGACCAGTTTCCGTCGCAAAACAAGTACGAATGACAACTTCCTGTTGATGTTTACTCTTATTTAAGTGTATTCTTTATTTTCGGCTGAAACAGGCAACAGTTGCACCCAAGCCACAGCGTTGTATCAGGTGCCACTGTTGCCTGCACACGTCGATGCTCACATCCACAGGTTTCAGGACTAGGTCCAGCTAACAGCATCAGGCTAGCTCAGCGAAGGCTATCAGGTGTCACGTCAAATTTTGTACACCAGTAACAATTTGGTCCCACTTCTAAATTAGCGTCGCGCTCGAGCTCAAGATTTAAAGTTAAGGGGCAAATAAATCCAGCAAGCAGCCTCTCGCCTTAAAGGATTCATTATGCATGATTTTAGACTAAAATGACAGACGTGGGCGAACTCTTTGCAACACATGTACAGAATTTGGCCCGACACTTCGTGCCTCCCATCGCGCGGAAACAAACGTAACGTCCGCGTAGTTAGCATGAATACGCAACAAAATGTAACGTTACGTAACATCACAACTCCACAGTTCACTTAAAGGCTGCATGAATCCACCAGATATATGCATTAAAACTTGATGAGAAGATTCAAGGGGCCAGTCTGACTGTCAGATAAATGAGGCACCGAAGTTAGCTTGCTATAAGCTCGCTAGCCTGGTGTGTTTACATGTGGCTAGCTAGTCACGTGTAGCGCTGCCCGCTGAGTAGTAAATTATTGTTAGCTTCGAGCTAACCTACCCACATGTGATACCAGCACATGCTATCCATCATAGAAAATACACGTAGAATGCGTTCAAATGCAGCTGTCACAAGCAAAGACAACAATAAGCGCCGCATATAAGTTCAAAATGTACTCACCATGTCTCCTGGTTGCTGAATTTCTTCGTTATCACCTTCCCGAGCTCCAGTCCGAGCCGATCAGCCACTTTCTGGGACAGGTCGTGGTGAGAGCTCCCGCTAAAAAGCACGATGTTAGGCATGTCCAAAAACCCCGCTGCAGCTCGCTCAAGAAATGAAAATAAAGAAAAAAGTACAAAATACGGCAGGTTTCCCCACGGAGGGTTTTGAAAATGGGGGAAATGAGGTTGCTAATGTTGCAGCTTTAGCATTGCACTGGTGCAGCAGTGGGGACAGTGGGCAGAGAGGAAATATCAGGTCAGTGTTTGCACGGTAAAAGGGAAGTGCCCGCCCCTCATTGGACAATGTAGTAGTGCGCTGACACATCAACACTTATTACGCTGCTGTTTTGTTTACCAAACACATAAAGGCCCATTTCTACGATCAACAACCTCTTTATAGTTTTCAACATCTGTTTTAAGGACTTATCTCTCCAAATGAGCCTTTGACTTACCTTAATTTACCCGATTACACTGTATTTAATTCTTTTATTTTGTAGTTTTGTTTTCCTGTATTTCAATATGTGCTATATTGACAAAATTTTGTCATTTGATACAATTTGAGCAGTTCAGTATAACATGTACCAATTGGCTTGTTAAAGACTCACTAGTTAGTCATCCTAAAACTGCTATTCATTATAAGGGAAGTAGGCATGTCGTCGTTTCCATGTTTATAGTGGTTAATTTATCAAATCTTTAATAAAGTAAAGTGATTTAGTGGTATCTTTTACTCATATATGACCCTATACCTACATGTGATTACATATAGTTTCTTCTTTTAGTTATTCTTCTTCTCAAACTTAATCTATGTACAGTAATAACTTTTTTGATTATTAATTATACTTTTATGGTAAAGGGAAACACCTCATTATTACAAACATGTCAGCTCTGTTCACAGTGTTGTACAAATGTCATTTTTTTAGTCATTATTTTAATCAAAGACAACTAATTTTCTTTTTCAAGTTTCTTTATGAATGTTTTCCTAGACTACAATGTTAATAGACTAAATATGTTCAAGCTCTGGACACATGCTCATTCAAAACAAGCTGTTAGGATATTTCAACCTGGGCTTCTGCTCACAATAATAAGATTTTTTTTTTTTTACTGTTTTGTAACTCTCAGAGCCAAAACAATTTGTGAGGAGGTGGTCACCTGATAGCACTGGACTTTGACTCAATCCAACATGCACACTTGTGATATTGGTTCTTGTAATTAGATTTTCCACTCAGCAAGAAGTCAGCTGAGACTTTATGCCTCTCGTGCGTCGTCTTCGTTTCAGTGGTGGCATACTTTCTACCATCATTGCTGTCATGTGCCGGGCAGCTAATTTACCGTTCTTCAGATCCAGAGATGGGAAGATTTCAAATGGAGATATTCTGCAAAAACAAGGAGGGTTAAGCAGCTGTCCTGCCTTACTGAGCACACTTCAGGAATTCAACTACAACCACCACTATTGATTTTTTTACACTTGGATTGTGCTAACATGGACTTTGAGTATACATTTCACTGGAGTGATACAAGCAAAACATCCTCATGACAGAAATCAGCTAGGTAATCTGGAGCTCTGCCGTCCTGTTGGGGGTTAAGAAGAGACAACACACTTTAAACCGATAAGAGGATTGGTTAATTGTGAGCGTATCTGTTGAATTGATTTTGTCCAGACGGCTTATCGTCGATGTGAAAAATTCCTGAAATAGCACCTCAAGTTCCCCCAGTCCTGACCTCTTTTATTTAAACTCTCATACAGATTCATTTCATGCAAAACCTGCAAAAAGGGGAAAAAACCACAACCACAGATTCTTGTATTTTTCAGAAATATATTTTATAGATGATGTCAGAGATGAAATGTCCAAAGCGTAGGTCCCAAAGAAAGATTTTTCATCAATAGAGACAAACAACAAACAAAAAATAACTTTTTTATCCATTTACATGTAAACCGAGAATTGCTCTTGAGCCACAGTGGTTATATATATAGAGAACTGGCCGAAGTGGGTGTGACAATCAAAACGACGATGCCCCTTTTTCCAAACTGATATCCGTCACTTCTCTACTGTAACGGTGCCCGTTCAAAGATCTCTGAAACATTCTTTGGGAGTCTTTTTTTATAAGGTGTGAATGTAGCTGAGGTTTGGCAGAGCATGTTTCTCTTTAGCACAGTCCATACATGTTGTAAGTGCTGAGTCATGTTAAAATCACTTATTGGAAACGATATTCAATAAGAACAATATCAAATGTTTCTCAGCGGAGTCATTTGGACAAAGTCTTTTGAATTGTTTGCACACCAGGGAGGAAGAAAACCGTCCTGCCTGGTGCTCTCGGGAGTTGCCGTGGGAGGTTTTATTCTTTTTTTAAGTCCTCCAGTGTTCTTCTTCTATTGTGCAAATACATTTTTGTTACATAGACAAGCAGGCATGCTGACTCACAAACCATGC
The DNA here is from genome assembly GCA_008933995.1 of Datnioides undecimradiatus. Lineage (NCBI taxonomy): Eukaryota > Metazoa > Chordata > Actinopteri > Lobotiformes > Datnioididae > Datnioides > Datnioides undecimradiatus. The sequence goes on from WARS01000038.1 coordinate 5,207,483, forward strand.
AAAGAGTTAAAGTTGGCGCGAGCAGACGGCAAAAACGAAAAAGTAGTATTAAAGTTTCTACAGAAAAAAAAAAATCACTAAAAAAAAAGCCAAATTAAACAAGTAACAAGTGGAATGTTTTGTTAGACATGAAAAATATCAACTTAAGCTCAAATTTTACAAGTTTATAAAAAATGATATCAACTTAAAATAAACATGATAGTCGTCTTTAATCGGGTGTTTGACAAAGCGGCTGACAAATGGTGGTGGGGGGGTCGTTCAAACGTGATTTGATCCACTACTGCTGTTGGATCAGTTGAAGTCGAGCAGGAAGGAGGCACTGATGTCATGGAGAGTCAAACGTGATAGTGCAACACATGCTCAGAAAGAGATTCGAAAGATGATCGGCTGATGTTCTCCATCCAAAATGGCTTCCGGTTCCACTTTTGCAACACACGTCCCCTCTGCTTCTTCTCCCGCCAGCTAGCTACATAAAACGGCCGCTAAACCTCTTTTTGGATGTGTTGTCACAGTCGAAAGGTTAAGTGCATTAATCGCCCATGCACGGGAGGAAAATGTATCGATTAGGCAACAAAGTGATCAAATGTTTTTGTTTTTTTTACTCTGAAGGTGTTTGAAAAGTCAATTGCAGTGCCGTGTTATGATTTCACTTGAGGGCAAAACAGTGCAGTCGATGACGAGTTAAATATGCTGCTTTTTTCAAAGTTCATGGAGTAATATCGTACACCATACTGTTTGTCGCTCACAATATCATAGCTGTCATTAGTTAGAGTACATTTATAAATTTTCCATATACAAATCTCCTATAAACAGTACGTTATAAATACACAGTTGATGAAAATGCAGAAAGGCCGAGAGAGCCGTAGAAAGAAAGGAAGGAAGGAAGAAAGTGTCGCTCCTTATTTTTGATAAATACAAGAAAGAAAGGTTTTGAACAAGACGTGAGAAGAGTACTAAGTGTGTGAATGGCAGCCCTATAACTATCCAGAAAACGGATAAAAACACAGAACAAAATCTATGGATGAAAAAAGTTAGAAAAATAATCTTATACGATAAAAAATAAAAAGTGGACACGCTTACCAAACACAGTTTTTTTTCTGATATCGTAAATTGACAACTCGATGTGGAAATCATACATGTAGATACAAACAGGCAATACCCGATTACTGCCTCTCAAAATATATTCAATTCAATATACATGACTAATGTTTAGCTCACACTAGCAAACCAAGGTAGCTGCCAACCGGCAAAGCATGGGGGGCCGATCGGCGCACGTACAGAAATGCTCACTTGATCTGTGAAGGATTAAATTAGTAAACATTGAACTGGGTATCGAGGGGCCTTATCTGAAAGGGCCAATACGAGAAGTATTTGTCGACTTGCCAGCTAAGTGGAGTGAAAGTACTACTGGAAATGCAAACTCATGCTTTGGCTTTTCTTGCTTGGCTTTCTCTTTTTGGATAACATTCAAAAATCTTGCAAATAAAAAAACGTCTGGTCTCTCTGCTCAAATGCATGCTTCATGTGTTTACAAAGCAATGACTTCAGTTAAAGGGAAGCTACATCAAAGGCTGGACCTTATTTGAGAGTTTTCAATCTAATTTCCTTGGTTGAAGGTCTCCACGTTTGCACCGGGTTTTTCTACTGAAGCTGGCAACTACCTTTACAAAGCGCTTTTTCTTTTTTACAGAAAAATAGATCCATCCAAAAGTAAAGTAACTCTTCGAGAGAGGCTGTGAGAGACATAAACGTTGTCTGCGTCACATTCCAAGTAAACATGCTGAAAGATTGTTTGCTTTATTTTTGTCATTCTCGTTCCCTCCAAGAAAGGACCGGAAACGCTCCGTCTCCCTCCCTCGTGCCGACTCCTCAGCGAGAAAATCTTTTGACTTAAGGCAATCTTTTCCTGAACAATCCTGAAATCCAGCGGACCCCTCACCAAGGCACTCCTCTCACTCGTCAACCTTTTCAACGGCAGGCTGCTCCAGCGAGGCGACAGTCTTGTCATCAAATCTTTGCAAAAGCCTACTCAAACTTCGGCTGACCAAAGTCCACAGTGAACGCATCTCGTAAAATAGTATCTCAGTTGCCGCGATGCCCTTACTTTGTCGGGAAAAACAGTTGAGAAAAGAGAAAAGGAACTCCCGCGCTGTGTTTGACAGCTGGGAACGTGTGCTGTCCCTGGTGTCCATACTGTATGTGGTCAGAAGGCAGCTGTGTAAAGCACCGTATGTTTCCGCACCTCTCTATGGCGAGACCTGATCTCGCCCCAAACCGCAAACACACTCGCCCGCTGCCTTGGTCACTTGGTTAGCCGCTGTGGGCTAACGTGGGGGTGCGAAGACTGACAGAAAAAAATGTGTGTCTCTGAGCGAGCGTTGCCAAGCAACGCCGGTATGTTTTAAATTTTTTTTCCAATTCAGTCCTCCGTCTCCTGATTGGCTCCCTACTCTGAGGCTGAGCCCACCCCCTCTCCCTCGTTTTTGGCCGAGGGGCCGCCAATCAAGGTGACTGACGTGGTGAGTGGGGTTAGGGGGACTAAATGAAGGGATCAGTCGAGACTCTTCGCAGCTCAAAGAGGCGTTCTCCGGAGAGGTTAAAGGTAACAGTGTGACACCCTTGTGCTTCCCTCCGTTACAGTGGTTCCTCCTCCTCCATGGGCTCCTCCTCGGGCCTGACGGACACAAAGACCCGTTAGCAGATATTAAACCATCATATTTCCCCCAAAGCGCATCCAAAACATCCTGCACTGCCAGGGATGCTTCACGTGCAGATAACCTCCTGACCGTCGTGGACTTGGGACTCACTCTGCCTCTGTTTGTAGAGCAGCCACAGTTACTCAAAAATATTCCTCTCCACTTGACCTTTCACACATTTTCGGGATCAGATGAAGGTGTAGGTGCAAACTTAAAGTAACAAACGCAGTGTCTGTACAACTAATATCATTCAGACTGACCTGATCGGTCACTTATTAATTCTCAATATTAGCAGCTTCACTGCTGTGCACGTATTTTTAGATACATTTTTATGTGCTATTATTCATAAGGGTGACTTTTTAACATCTGTCAGCAACTGTCCCTGTGAATGAAGACAATATAATCATGAAATATTCTAAAATATTTAACAATTCTGTTATTTTTAGATTGTATTCCAACATTTTGAACATTATCAACTCATAAATCCAAAACGCTGGGATTTGATTTATTTTTAATGGACCTTATTTGTTATACTGTGACTTCCCCAGTATATGAAATCCCTAATGGGTAACTGTTATGTTTGACCACACCTACAGGATATAGGAAGCAGTGGAAGCAGGTGATTCAACTTGGTGACTTGAGGATCACATGGCTCGATAACTGTGATTTTGAATGTTGTACCTTTGATCCATGGCGTTGGTGTTAGCCACAGAGAGAGAGGCCATGGCGCTGACGGCCTCAGCCTCCTCTGAGTCTCCTCGTTTGGCCTCCAGCAGGGAGAGCCCCAGCCGCGGTGAGTAGCGGTGCACCGAGCGCCAGTACTTACCTGAAGAGAAATGAGACAGAAGAGGGATGTGCTGAGTGTTAAGCTGTTTGATTAAAGGAGGTTCGTCCCGGTGATGAGGGAAAAATTCATTGTGTACAAGTGGAACTGAGGGTGAACTCACTATGAGTCTCTAAGACTTTCTCCAGAGATCGAACAGCGTTGGTGTTGGGCCTCTGCTCGAGGACGGCCTTCGGCAGCGGGTCCAGCTGCACGGGACAAACACAGACAAAGTATGGACACAAAGTCTGGAAACAGGCTGCATTTCTAAGACTTTCCACAAGGGGTTGATGTGGAAATGATGCACTGTGGAACGTCTTCCAACTTGAACTGTTTCCAGGATCCCAGATGGGTGACATGGTGACGTAAAACCCTATTAATGCCTAATGAATCTTCCCCTGGCTTGTACTTCATGAAACATATCAAGACAAAACACTGGAATTGATCAAAACAAGGAATTAACAGTCCTGATTTCACAGTACAGTTTGTCACTCTCCGATTTACCAATGCACAACTTCACGTTTGTGCCAAAAAAGGCATTTAAAGCTACTGCTTCATGGTTAGCAGCTGAGGTAATGATACATTTGCATGGGATTACAGCAGCTTTGTCCTTAAAATATGATATCATTGTTATTATTTTTTGTTTGTTTGTTTGTTCCATTTTATTTGCCAAGAGCTCAGATTAAAACAAGATTAAAATGAATGAAATCTCTAGTTATTAAAATGACTTTAAATCCACAGGTAGGGCGAAAAATCATAGATCAGCAGGAGCAAAAATAGACGCAGTGAGTCTGAACTCAACATTTTAGACAAACATGCTTCACTTTGTCTCGTCCATCCATCAGTTACGATTCGGATCCTGCGAGTTGTCAAAGTGACCTTCTTACCTCCTGGCTGAGCAGGGCGGCCACGCAGGCCTCGGAGGCATCACAGATGGCGGTGAGGTCGTGACCCCCCTCCAGAGCCAGGACCACCCGGCCTCCAGCGAGGGTCATCAGCTGCCTGGTCAGATATCCAAAACCTGAAGAAAGAGGGTGAATTAGTTTGTCCGCCCAGAAACCCAGTTTCTCAGCACCCAAGTCTTTGTTTTGTGTCATCAAGAAGCTGTGAGCGTGAGATAAGAAACACACTTTGCATAATCTCCTACTCACACTTGGATGTCAGAGTGTAGCCGCCCAGTGGTGGTGGGTGTCCCTCCACAGCGTCGAAGCCAGAGGAGACGAGCACGATGTCTGGAGCAAACTCATTGGCAATGGGCATCACCACAGACCTGAGGACGGGAGGGTGGAGTTGACGATTATGCAGCGTAACGGCTGATATGTCAATGTGAATGTAGGAGATACTCAAATACTTCATTTTGTCAAACTGTAAACAATGAATTCTCAATCAACTTCAACCAATTTATTAATAAGCAGCTAATTTGGTAACCTGTTAATTCTTTATTTAATTTACCAACGTGACCCAACATTTGCTGCTTTTATCTCTCTTAGGACCTAATTAATGAAATATCTTTGAGTTTTAAAAGGTAAAAACACAACATCTCAGTTTTGTTGATTTTGAATATTCTATACAAACACTTTGATGTTTATTTGATTTAGTGATGCTGTGTCGGGTACCTGAAGGCAGCCAGGTACTCTGCATCTCCCATAGGTGGATCGAGTCCTCCGGTGAAGGCAACATTGACGTTGAACCCGACTCCAGGCCCACTGCCCACCTGCAGACAGACGCGTGTGGGTGACTCACATTCATACATAGAAGGAAAGCAACAAAACATCAAGTCTACTTCCTGTTGCTTCATCTGTCTAAATACTACTCCTTATTGACTGTATTTAGTCATGTCTGTGTTGATGTGCACCCAAAGGTCCAATGCAATTCAATACAAGATTAACAAAACAACACATATATGAGTTACATGGCATTGAAATTGTTATTATTTAATGAATTTATTACGCTCCTTCCTCTCAAATGTGAGGATTTGCTGCTTTTCTCATTATCCTATCATTGTAAGTTGAATATTTATGGATACTGGACTACCAGTTGGACCAAAGGAGAAGTTTAAAGTGATCACCCTGTGTCATTTTTCCACTATATGCTGATTTTTCTGGATGATTAATCAATTAATTTAAAAAATGAAAAAGCGTTACATGCAGTTTTAACAGTACCATCAAGACACATTACAGTACTACATTATTTTCAGTGCTTCAGAGAGAGAACAGAAACACAAATGGCCCATTATCACAGGATCATTATTTATTTTAAAACTGTGCAGTTAAACAGAAGAAATCCAAATTTAATTATCTATGTAAACTGAGTCTGCACATAATAGTTTCCCACAATGCACTGGGAATTTTTGCATAGTGTGAGTTAGTAACCTCACTGTGACACACACGCACCTCGTCAGGTGCACCGCTTCCAGGGAAGAAGTTGCCATCGTCATAGCGATGAATGGACAAGTAGAGGACATTGGGGTCATCATAGAATGCTTGCTGGGTGCCGTTGCCATGGTGAACGTCCTAAGACAGTGAGCACATGATATAATCACAAATCTCCCCACACTGTGTGCCTTTTATATTATGCTCTCTGACTTGTTTTTAATGCAAACTAGGTCCCTGACGTTCCAACTACATCACATGATAGAGATGTGAGAGACTGACCCAGTCCACAATGAGGATCTTGTTGATGTTGAGTCTCTGCTGCAGCAGTTTGGCTGCAATGGCCACAGAGTTGAAGTAGCAGAAGCCCCTGAAACAGCAGCAAAGGGAGGGAGGGCTGAGTCGTCCTGCTTATTATGACATTCAGCGGTGCCAGAGCACTTCCCTGCTCCATTTTCATGTTTTTATAGTGCATTTTAAACACGTTGAGAGGAGGATAAGAAAAATAAATAAAGCAGTCTTGAAACAGCTGGCAGAATAAAGGCACTCAGTACTTTATGTGCAAATAAACTCAATGGTTTATGTAATTTCTATTCCAGATGAGCCTGTTCCAACGCTGGTATTTGTATATGCATTGATTAAGTGTCTCCAGCTGAGTGCGGTGACGGCTGTGGCCTTACATGGGAGTGCTTTCCTCTGCGTGGTGTCCAGGAGGGCGGACCACAGCGAAACCATTCTGGAGAGACAGACAGGAGCGACAGGAGTCTGTTAGCCACAGCGGCACTAATCACCACTCAGTGTTTCCTCTGTGTTTACTAAGTAGTGGTGAACCACCACTGAAAACACTGTAATTTAGCCCAATACACACTCAAAAACATAAAGGCTGGGGACAGTAATGTTTAGAAATGCAGTTTCTGAATGGGAAACAGTCTGAAATAAAGGCCTTTTAGCACTAATTCACAGCTACAGTACCAGTGTTGCATTAAATGAACTGTAGTGAACAACAATAAGCAAACAGTGTACTGACAGATGAGATCTACACTCAGCTGCTTTTTAAGGTCTTTTTCAGAAAAAAGACATTTGGAAAAAGACAGAAGTAAGAAGATTAATCAACAAAACAAAATCGGATCATGACGCAAATATTTTTTCTTAAGTCCCAGAGCTAATTGATTCCATTTCATAGTTTTTCCCAAGACCTATCAGGGCGTGAATCGTGGTCACCTTCAGCTCGCGAGTAGCCACTTTGAAGACGAGCTCCACCACGGAGCCAACGGCAAGTCGAGCTGCACTGGAGGAGTGGACCTCGTTCCAAATGGTGTCGCTGTCCACCTGGAGACACAGACACAGCTTTCAGAGCTGATCCACAATATTTCTTTGCTTTTCAAATGCTGTAATGTATTTATTTAGCTGATGTAAAGCCCTGATGAGCATGATATCATAACCCAGGACCCGTTAGCTTTAGCTACAGTTTCTTCTCTCTTTGGCAGGTGCAATACAAAAAACCTTCAGTGACTACAGTGACAAGCCATCTGCAGGTTTTGCCATTATAAAAATAAATATTAGATTATTAGTAGACAGACTGAATCATCTCAGACACAATATTGCATCTAAAATGTTTCATTTCGCCTTATGAACGTGTTACTTACCCCCACTCCTCCGCATGGTAGCCGCACAAACATGGGAGTGATTGAACCTGGTGATCAGGAAATAAACATGAAATCGGGGACATTTGGTGACTAAATATCAGCAGTTAAGTGATTCTAATGCTGTCTATGTGTGTGTGTGTGTGTTAGTGTGTGTGTGTGTGAGCGTACAATCAAGTTTCTGTCGGAGAGGGTTTGTTCCATACAGCAGGACGTGGGCTTCAGAGTGAACCGTCTGCAGCTCTTCCAGCGTGGCCTTCCTCCCACGGATGCACTACACACACGCGCGCGCGCACACAAACACAGGGATACAACTCTCATATGCAGTTTACAACTTAGTGTGATGCTCACTGTGGTGTTTTTTACTCTTATAACACACCTCACACTGCGCTCTGAGTCCTGTCTCCTGCAGCCGAGACCAAATGCTCTGAATCCGGCCGGCGTGCTCCGGGTGACTGTTGGTGTTTCCACACATACACTGGTGTTTCTGCATTAGAGAGTCGTACACCAGGCCTGACGAAACACACAGAGACACACACTCTTCAACAATTAAATGCTGGATCAGTCAGTCAAGAGACAGAAAAACAAGCAGTAACTGTTTTTATTAAACTTATTTTTGCAAGAAAAATGAGAAATATTCCAAACGCTTCAACGTGAGAACATACCACGTTCTCAGAGGCGTATAATGCAACATATTGTGCTTATGACATACATTTTTTACGGTTTCCGGACGTTTTATAGACTAAACAATTCATTAATTTATTGAGAAAATATTCGGCAGGTTGATAGAAATAAATAATGGTCAGGGTGTTTTACTTCCTGTATTCTTTTCATGGTTAACATCACCACCAACTGCTTTTAGGCCTCTCTTGTCAGATCACAGGACATGTTAGCATCATATCAAAGTTCCTTTCTATGTAATTATCCTTGCCTGAGTATTGATAAGTCACACAAAGTTGAGAATGCAATATTTGTAACTGCGATCAAAGACACTTATGACGCATAAAGTAGGACAGGGAGATTCACCCTGTTTCATGTCTTCGCTCTTGTTGTTTCTGGATCCACATTAATATAAAACAGCGACTAAAACTTAACTTTTCCCGCCTGACATTCTCAATCTTAGGCAGCTATTTTCCCCCCTTAAATTTTCTCTGCAGTTTGGAACAGAGTGGGAGTAAAGTAGGCCAGTCTGTTTTAAAAATATCTTCAACTATGGTGCACGGATGCAAAAGCTGCCACAGTGTGTGGCATCTTCATGTCGGTAATACAGATATGAAAGTCTGTTGCTGGTCAGGGCTTCATTCTGTCTTCATCTCTTCTCAGCTCAGACGTTTTCGTCTTTGTTTAAAGAGTCAGATGTCTGAGAGGAAGACAAAGTGGGAGAGAAAAGGTTTTGGCAAGATTAGCTCCTCTAGCTCAATTATTACCGCAAGCAGATGGAGGCCGGAACCATTACACCATTCTTTGGCCAATTCACCTGCTTTTTGGATGGAAGTTTGTCTTTTCACTCCCCAGTGCATTAGGAAGGAAGTGAAATTCAAAGCCAAAAGCTCGAATGAATGCTTGAGGCAGACCAGAGTCAGGCTACAACAGTGGAAATAATAGATAAATAGATTTGGTGCAGCACAGCAGCTCTGCAAACAGTAAACACAGTCGACATCAAAGACTCTGAGCAGAAGTGGCTCCAGTGAAGTAGATAAGAGGTTCAGCGAAGGAGGACGGTGGTGCTGACCTGTGGTGAAGCGAGGTTTGGCGGGAGGGTCGGTGGCAGGGACGCTGATTGGGAAAGAGGATGCTGAGGCCGGAGACGACTGGGCCCTGGACAGGGGGCGGTGTCCTGGGAAGGAGATTGACAAGCCAGCAGCCTCCATTGAGGCCTGATAGTTCCTCAGCTGATGGATCCGCTGCTGCTCCAACAACAGGGCCTGCTACTCAGACGCACAAACACACACAAAAGAAACACAAATAAAGTTGTCATGGCGAGTTGTTTATTGAACTTAAACTTATTAGAGGGGCCTAATGGGAAGAAAAATGACCATTTTCCGTATTGTAAGTACAACTCATGACCAAAAGGTGGCAGCCAAAACAAATGATACAGCGTCAGTGTTTAATTACAGAGAAGACCAGAAGACAAAGAAGACCTCTGCATGGAAAAACATTACTGTGTCTGTGTTTTTGGAGTTATCACCTCTCCAGGACTTCCCCAGAAACACCCACAATTCATGAGTGCCAAGCAGAGTTGGACCAATTCTCCAAACGTCCCATTGATTCTCTCAGCCTACATTGTTTTACAGCTGGATACTGGGTCACGTGTCTCACTCGTCACTTTGTTTTCCTCTACCTGTCTGAAGAGCAGCTCCTGCTCCGCCTGCCTCTCCCGCTCTCTGTGCTGCTGCAGCGCCTCCTCCTGCAGCTCCTGCGGGTCGGGGGGCTCCTGCTTGATGGTAACCCCCGGCGGCAGAGTCCCTCCGTCCTGGTGCTCTCGCAGCTCCTCCTCTGTCTCCTCCGGGTGGCTCTGATGCTGACGGCCCACGGGGGACTCGCTGGGCTTGGCCATCATCTGTGGGGGAAACACAGGGAGGGGGCAGGAGGGTGATGATGCCACGATGTGAAATTTATTTCACAATAAAACAGCAGGATGTGACAAATCCCCTCCAACGTGTGAGGCTGCATTCAGACAAACAAGCACGTTCTCCTCTGAATCAAATTCCTGGCAAATCACTCCTTTCTCTGGAGCATTCTTCTTTTAACAAGCTTAATTTGGATTACTCAGCCAGATTGGTGTCTTGCTCATTTCAAACCTATCCGTTCTAATTGAATGTGAGTGGCCGCTCTGCCGACTGTACTCCGGGGCAAAATGTGTCTCGTCGAACAGAGACATTCCACACTCCCCGTCGTGCTGCTTTTCATCGACTCATTCTGGGGCCTGCTGTTCACCGAGTAGTGATTCAGTTGTCTATTCATTCACTTTCACTGACATGGACCATTCAAAAGTGCCATTCAGGGCTGCAGAGCGCTCGCCTCCGTGGTGTGCCGGTGTTTAAGACTAGGAGAGAACAGTGAGAAAGATGAAGTGTTTGCTAGAGTCTTCAGCCACAGGTATATGTGTGTGTGTGTGTCTGTGTGTGTCTGTGTGTCTGTGTGTGTGTTTCCCAGAGGCCTCTGGGTCCCCTGGCAGAGCTGACACAGCATTGACGTCATAGCATTCACCAGCTCGTGACCCCCACCCCCCCCCCACCCGCACCCCCACCCGCACCCCTTCCACTGTTCTTCTCTTCTTTGCGTCCAAACAAACTTCTCTTTACCCCCATTTTAACCTCCGCCTTCCTCCCTCGACCTCCCCACCCTCACCACCTCCTCTCTGCTCCGCTTTCCCAGAAACCTCCTCTTTATCCAGCTTGAATTAGGGATAAGTATCAGATAAAGAGACTCTCAATTGATCACATTCAGTGCTGCAAATTACTTTTTTAGACTGTACACTCGTCTTTTAGTCTGTTAAATGCAAGAAAACATTGAAAACTCTGCAAATTCTGATTAACCGATGAAAACACGAAGATTTAAACCCAAGGGAGCACTGATCTGTCCCCGTGGATCAGCGATCAGCCAGATGTTACTGATCTCAACAAAATAATATTTCAGATTTTCTCTGTTAATTTGCTGAGGTGAGCTCCTACGGCACAAACCACATGTGTTACTATAGCTTGACGAAACAAACCAGACGTAATATGATACTAAATAAACATATTCTGTAACATGTTGAACTATTCTTTGAGTTATTGTATCATAATTTGTATCGAGAGAGGAGAAAAAGTAAATTTACAATCATATCTACACATAAGAACAGAAAACACCACAACTCACATCAGAGAAGTCAGAATATAAAAATTAAAGGTCTCTGTCCATTTTATTCTGATAACAGAATAAAACATTTTATGTTTGAAGTGGAGATTTTTATTTCTGTCCTGACACAACTCCTCAGCATGCCAGAGGCTGTTTGTGTGAAAAGCCGCCACTGGAGAGCTCTCTGAAACATATGGAGGGAGTGAGAGAGAGCAGAGCAGAGCAGGGGGAGGCGGAGGAGGCGGAGAGGAAATCCCTTGTTTCATCCACCCACCTCTCCTCCAGCGAGTACTCTGCTCGAATAGGTAAAGCCATCCACAGCAGCGGCTGCTTCCTCCCTGACCATATAAGGCAGAGGCTTCCGCTCTGTTGCCATGGCAGCGCACAGTTACCTCGCAGTCCGTGGCAACTGTCTCAGCCACAGTCACACAGACATGGATGCAAACATTCACTCACACACACACACACACACATACATACACACTCTGCAATACATGTTAACCCATACCTGTCTCCACCTACACACAAACAAAATACTACAGAGAAAAAGAAAACGGCAAAATAAAATCAAGGACTTCACACTCATCCACAGCTAACACGTTACTGGTTGTGTTACTGGCTCCCGCCTACACAAACAGATACACTACAGCTCCTGTGCTGGCCCACACTGGCTTATGGCTCTAATTAATTGTCAGTTTATTTGAATATGATGGCTGTATTTTAAAACAAACATGGAAGTTCAGAACACTCTACATTAGAGGCTTAGGGAAGTGAAAAGGAAATTAAAGAAATGTCTTCACCCCTCACCTTGTTGAGGTGGAGCTGCTGCTGCTGGAACTGCTGCTTGTGCTTCTCCAGGAACTGCTGGTGCTGCTGCTGGACCACCAGCTGCTGCAGGGCCAGCGCCTGTGCGTGAGCCTGCGCGGCGCTGCCCTGGGGCAGAGGCGCCGACTGGGTCCGCCCCAGTGGCCGGTGCTGCCTCTGCAGCTTGGCCATGGATGCTGCCGGCGACATGGACAGGCCGCTTACACCTTGGACACAAACGAGGAAGATTTTGGTTAGAAGAGGAAGCGAAACCCCAAAGGTGAAAACTCACAATTAGTAGGAGTGTGTTCTTCACTGGTGTAGTGTTTAAGGACACAAAGACTCGTGCACTATAGAGCAGTAGAACTGTTCAAACGTGCATTCAATATAAGGCTATATTACTAAACTTCAGGTTCAAACATGGCAGAATATCGAGGTGCTACAGGACGCTTTCGGCCGGCTGTTCAGTGAAGCAGCAGAGCTCAACGGAGAGTGTTGATCACGACTTGACCGGCTGCCACTCCAAAAAACCTGAAGCTTGTGAAGTATTTAGACTAGGTGTCATAATGATGCATGGGTCTGTGTCTGCAAGGAACAGCCGCTGTGTTTTTGCAGATTGAAAACTGGAGGCAAAGACGAATGATGGTTGAGTGAATTATTATGTGGTCGCGCAGTCAAGAGGAGGTTTATATTGTTAATGGTTGAATGAGGTGGAAGAACTGTGAAGTATTAGAAATGAGTGGTCGCTGAAGAAGACCAAGACCTTTGATTGTTGACTGGCTTAATGAGGCTTAAAGACAAATTTCCACACATCAAATAATGAGCTCCTAATTTCACTATTACTGGTGTTGGACCTAAGATTAGTCAGCAGATGTATCCGTGAACCAAATAAAAACAACCATCTGTGCTGCCATACTGCGATTCTCCTATTGTGGTGGTACGAGCCGGGAAAAGTGAGCAGCTCAGGCTACTTGCGGCGTATCATGCGGGCGAGGGAAGTAAGGACACGCCGAGCTCGTGAAATGATCTGAGGGGCTTGATTACTGTGAAAACATGAGAGAAAATGACTTGACTTGCTGAGCGATTTAAAACTGCGGCAGGAAAAGCTCACCGAGGCGCAGCTATCACGTGGTTCCCCGACACCGAGAGGCCTTTTTTTGATGACTTTCTCTTGTCTGAGCTGAGAGGTAAATTACTGCATCTGGGCTGTAAATCACTCTCGGCTCCTGGCCTGCGTGTGGGCGTGCACATGTCCTTGTCTGTATGTTTTTTTGTGCGTAGATATACACACACAGACACACGCACATATGCGTCTGTATGTGCGTCATTGGCCATTCACTGTTACTGCCCCCGCTCAAAATAGCAGCAAAATGGTAGCCGGTGAATGAGCTGACGGGAAAGAGAGCACAATGCGACCATGTCACACTCTCATAGCATACGCTGACATATGAAAGGAGCTCATTAGTTTGAGCAAATGAATGGGCGTCTGTCAGTGTGAGGGGGCACACAGAGTACCACGGACACACATCTCTGTGAATGTGTCTTTTTTCTCTTTTTGTGTCTCCACGGAGACTAAAAACTGAATACTACTTTTACTCAAAGTTGTACTTGGTGATTTGTTGCTCCTCCTCAGATCATCATCAGCTTCACCAAAGCTGCACCACAACTGGAGCCGCTCTCTCGGTGCTTTTATCACTATTAATCAGGAGTAGCTTTGATAAGAACTCCATTTGTACTCCTACCTGTCACCAGGGGGCTCTGTGCCGGGCTCTGCTCCATGAGCACCATGTGTTGAAGCAGTGGACTGTGCGCGCCGTGCCCGCCTGTTCCCGCTCCAGCCTCAGCCAGGTAGGGGGTCAAGTGGCCACCGGAGAGGAAAGGAGGGCTGAGGGAGAGAGCGGGCTGCAGACCTCCATCCTGCTGGGCTGACGTCACCTGGAAAAGAAGAGAAAGTGTGGTGAGAAGGTCAGGGCTGATTTTAAATTAATGGTAACAGACAGTAAACTCCAGATTCACAGATAAATAGGTGCACAGGCAGTCTGCTAGCAATTTTAGCAGCAGCTTCCTCCTCACATTGGAAGCAGCAGTGGCCGTGGCAGTGGCGGGCAGCCCCAGGGTGATGTTGGGTAAGGATGGTGAAGTGTAGAGGGACAGCTGGTTAACGGAGCCGCGCTCAGCACCGCTGCACAGCCTCTGGGCCAGAGACGCCTGGGAAGCACATTTAAATGATTTATCTGTGTTTGCATCATGTAAAAAAAGAAAAACACTGCAGCAGTCCATGTCCACATGGGGGGAAAGTAGCTACATTTGGGCCCTATTGGCGATATGAAATTGTCACGGCCACAAGCCTCCTCCACACTGCCTGAGTGCCCCTAATGGCTGCCACAAATAGCATCTTGCCAGCTCCTCGGCTGTTGTCCTCCTCTGCAGACCCATCATGTGAACATCCCTCACTCGGAGCCTTTGTACATGCTACAGGCTGCTAAGCTGGAAAGCTAATAACTAGCACCTGTAGCCCAGCACCCACACAAAAAACAAACTGAGGCTGTCTGGAGCTCATGTTTTGTACCATGAATATTATACAGAGTGAAGGCTTTATGCTAAAAATATATATGAATAATATAAGTATTTGATGTATCACGACTATTTTATTCCCTGCAGGGCACTAAAGACAAAAAATTGCGAGTGTTGCATTGCAAGGTTATAGAACTGCCTTTAAAAAAGGTATGAAGCTAAGAAGTTTATGCAGAAAAAAACTGCATAAACTGTGCAAAAATGTTCATTTTTAAGTTAATAACAGCTCAATATATCAGCAAAGTGTTTGTGCAAGGTACCTCCGTGTTGTTGGAGACTGACACAGTGATGCCGTTCTCGTTGGGGATGTTGTTGGAGCTGTTATTTGGGGAGCTTGGGCCTGAGCCGGGGGCGCTGCTACACGCAGAGTCTGAAACACACACAAATACACACACAGATCAAATACGTACAAGAAAATACAGCAGCAGTGTAAAAATAAAAGTGTCTAAACCGCAGACAGCTGCACACGTCTGTCCGTCCCTCACCTGCCATGTCGAGCGAGCGTTTCTTGGCGGTGGTGATGGGGCTGTCTCGACGACGCAGCAGCGGGCTGCTCCTTCGCTCGCTCACCTTCTGCTTCAGCCTGGAGCGCAGCTTCAGGTTGGGCTCCGAGGCTGGAAGGAGGGTGGAGAGAGACCAACCAAACATCACGACTCATTCATTCAGGGTCTGAATGGAGTTCCGTACCGTACAGTAGCATTTACAAAGAAAATGAGAAGAAGAGTCTGCAGGTTAAGGCACATTTGAGATTATTTGACATTCTGGGATTTCCTGAACAGAAATGATTAGTTTTGAGTGAACATCAGCAAAGCTAAAAATAGTCTTACTTAATGACTGTTAATGAGGAGCCACGCCTATGTCTGATTATCTGCAGTGCGAGGTGTGTCACCGGTTTTGTTGCAGCCTGAGAAAGGTCAAATACTGCTTTGGTATTTGTGTGAACAAACTACTGATAATTCAGGAGTTTTAGGGTCATGAACTTTAAACTGTAGTAAACTACATCACTGCCATGCACTTCTACTACCTCTGGTTTGTTTCTTGCCAGCTCAGACGCCAACACCTTTGTTGAGCCTCCTTGATGTTAAACAGATAACTGGCGGCTGTGCAGCTTTGGACAAATCAATCAAAAGGGTGGGAGAGTTACCTGAGCTCCAGTCTCACAGGCTTTCATCTTAAACTGGGAGCTCTGCACATTGATCTGTCACGGTGCGCCCTGCACAGAGCCGCTCTGTTATGAAACCTGTTTGCCAGACAAACTGATACACGCTGCTATTCATTTACGATTCCTCCCTCCTCTTTAAATGCTTTCTGAACACGCCAAATTCTGATCCATTTTCCCAACGACACTGCGGCTAAAGAGCAATTAGCTTCAATTTGGGAGCCATGTCTGATTGCCTAAAGGCCTTCTGGTCTTTTGTGCACAGTCACAGACTTGTGAATGGAGACAGGAGAAGGGAACGGCATGTCACCTTGGCTCCTGCCACGGAGGCTAATGCTCTGTTTACGCTGCCCTGCCAATCAGCGACCTTGGATAATTTCATTATTCATTATCCAATTTTTAATCATCAAAGGAGGGCGAAATCCAATGTGGTTCACTGCTTGCCCGATTATGACATAACCAGATTAATCCACTACTGTAGTTCTTACTTAAACTGCAGGTACGGCTGCACAGAGTGAACGGCTCCTTCACCTGGAACAAACTTCCCTGATAAAAACCTTTGAGGAAACATTCCTCAAAACTCAACTTGTTCCCATTCACAGTGTCAGGTAAAAATAAATGTGCGATGAAGAGTGAAGTGTGAACTCTGAAGTGTGAAGGTACAGTAGCACAAAGTGGGAGGGAAAGCTCAGTCCAGATGGAGACAAACCAATTAACGTTGGTGCTACAAATTAGGATTTCTGATGTTTTCTGTTTTCTGAATCTGATTGTTAGATCTTTGAAAACAATTTAGACGAAACCAATAAACTAAGACCTGAAAGCAACTGTTCTGACACCTGATTTACCATAGGAATATTATTATGGCAGAAACATGTGCAGCTTTGATGAAAACAGGATGTTAAATTTGCAATAACTAGAAAACAGAGGTAAGATAATACCACAGTGACTACACACCTTACCTAAAACTAACTGCATTTCTTCAGACCTGTTTCCTGTTATTGAAAAACAATGATCCTTGGATAACTAGGCAAACTTAGATGTTTGGATAGAGTTCAGTTCAGTGCAGAGTCATCCTAAAATTAAAGTAGTTACTGCTGTCTGCTTCGGTAAATACAAAAATTTAAATTTTAAAGTTTGATAGAAAAGTTTTTATGTGATTCATCGTCTGTAACCTCTGCACAGAAAACAAAATTTGTCTATGAATATGAGCCAAAAGTCAACAAGGTTTATCAAACTATTCATAAAGAAAATGAGATTATCTAAGTGATTCCCCTGCCAGATGAATTAAAAACAAATCTGACTTTCTAAAATGATCTTGTTTTTTAATGTTCGAAAAGAGAAATGTACTAATAAATGTTTGGTCATAAGCAAAAACATCATAACCCTGCTATCACAACACTAATGTCTAATGGTAAGGCTTATTTTCTCAGAGTTTAATCTGAGGATGGCGACTGTTGGTGCAGGAAAATGAAGCTACGCTAGAAAGAAGGACAGTAATTAGCCTGCTGAAGTAGAGTAATTAGGTTTGCGGTTCCTACTTCAGCAGTGAGTGAAAACAAAATTTAAAAGGCGAAGGATCCAATATGACAGCACCCCGAATAATCACAGCAAAGGTATAGTCAAAGCCAAGTGGGATCGATGGGGAAAATGTCAATACCTGTGAGTCTCTGCTCTCTGAGAGGACTAAAGAGAAAACAACATAATGTGATGTTTACAGAAACACAACTGCTGAGATACAGGGCGGTGCTTAGAGAGGAAAATCATGTATCAGTGTGTCTGGATGATTCTCGGATCCATCTTATCTAATTTTCAGAGCTTTGGAAGACATTGCATGGAATTATTTCCATTTTGGAAGATTAGTTCTAATTTCAAGGAGATGGCACATCTTGTGTGAATATTACATCAGTTTATAACAGGAAATAACCTCATAACCTCGGTATGAACTGATCACTGTTTTTTGAATCGTTTCATCAAAAGTAAAAGGCTTTGTTACAGGCCCTGGGGAAGCAAGAGCACATACAATCAGACATGATATCAACGCACAGATGGTGCATTGTCGCCTATTTAAAATGGGCCTCACAGCAGAGGTGAAAGGTTGTGTATTCAGACAGTCACATCCTGTATTCAGGCGGCTGCATGTTGCTTTGTGTTCCTGAGCGAGCTGTTCGGTCTGTATGTGCAGTACTATGTACCATACAGTACCAGTCAGCCTATGTGCTATTGTATCCATGTGAAGGACGGGCTGCCCCAGTTAGGCTACAAAAAACACATTTGTGAAAAGACAGGAACAGTGTGCTTTGCTCTGCCTCCATCAAAGAGCACAGTGAGTAGCACGGACTCAGACTTTCCCACCCCAATCTCCATATTTCAGATGCAGTCATGTGTAAGTGAGAACATGCTCCAGATAAAGCATACTGTATGTTCATGAGATGCTCTCCCACCCAAATGTGTCCTCTATAATAAGAGCTAATGATTTTAAAGGCTACCCTTTGGCCGAGGCAGGAAGTATCTCTTGTCACGTAACTCTTTCATTCACTGATGATCAGGAAGCGTCTAAGATATAATCCTGAGGACACGCATGAAGTCACAACCCATTTTTGATATTTGTATGGTCTGCATTTTGTTATTTCAACTTTGCAATCCCATCTTTACACAGTAATTATCACTGTTAGTGCACAACTCCGGTGCTGGATTCATACTGCCTACCTAAACACGAGGGATTAAAGGGAATGATGCAGCAAGTAATCAGCATTACTGTTTGTAATTCTGTCTTATTTATATCAGCCTCACTGTTTAATATTCACTATGCTAACACAGATTAGATTACTGCTAACACTGCTAACTCCACACTTCCTGCAGCTGCTGTGTCACATTAAAACATTCAACTAGGGAGAAACCTCTAATGTGAGTCGCTCACAGGAAATGCAACGCATTTGTCACAGAGGTCGCAATCGAACACTTATCAAAAACGAACAGTTTCAAATGTTGTTTGCCACTCCTGCCATACACGGCATCAAATCAGATCACAGAGGCCCGAGTTTGTTTGACTGCACTGTGCAAATAGGCAACAGTTGCTCTTCTGTTGTGTTTCTCTCCAGGAGTGTTTGCTGTGCTACTGAACATCACTTGCAGCTACCACCAGGAACCACAACCTGGTCACCGAATCAACCAGGACTTAAATGCTGAGGATTACAACTTACAACTCTTAATAATAACCAATTTAAGCTTAATCCGTTCTCGTGCTGATCTAATTGTGCTGTAGATAAGAGTGTCAGCTGCACTGGACTTCTAAAATGCGTAAGAGAGATGGGAGATGCACAAAAGAGTGCTGTTGCTTCCTTTGACCGTTGCTGGGAGCCCTGGGTGCCAGTCCTCGACTTTATGGCCGCGCGGTGATATAAAAGAGCCTCTAACCTCTCCCAAGCTGGCATTACCATAAGTAAACCCCGCAAAGCACGTCATCGCTGTGGGCAAATATCAGGGTGGCACAGGTCTCAGCAGCCGAGAGAGGAGAGAACAATCCTCAGCCTTATAGAAATCAAGGGACGAACTGACACTCCAGGGACGATCTCTTCACTCCCCGCCATCTTTCCCCATTTTTCTTTCATTCTCTACATGTAGTAGTTTTTGGGAGTGTGGCATCATTGTGCCACTTGCTGGATTTAGTTTGTCTGCACTCTCATCCTCTGCATTTGAAAAGAAACTATCCTCCACCTCAAATGCTTTTCTTGACAAGAAGAAATGTGTCTGTGTGTTTTTAAATGGTCAACAAAGCCACCAGAAGCTTCACTCTCTCCATCTTCTCACTGTGTCTTCATCAACTCTCCTTCACCCCTTTCCACTCTTCTATTTCTCCTCCTTTCTTCTACTTCTTCTTCTCCTCTCCCAGGGAGGAATGTAGCTGTGTGGGCCAGTGTCAACTGTGGTCTATCTGCTGTCGTAGCCAGCAGCCCGAAGGCTCAGAGTCAACAGGGCTGGGCTGCAGCCGCCTGCCGCTGCACTAAGTGAATAATTGCACTGTAAGACGACCGCTGCTTCACGGCTACACCACCGCACACACCACTCACACTTTGCACAGACACACACACACAAAGTTGTACACATACACACACCTGACAAATACACACACTGCAAACAGCTGGTTTCACTCTGTAAAGGCTTCTTTACTTTGAGCACTGAAGCCTGAGGATGTTAGATTGTAGACCACAAGAAAACCTTTTTTCCACTGGTGCAATCTTACACTTCTGACAAGATTTGTCACCCATTTAAAGAAAACATGCTGCTTATTGCAGGGGTATGGTTACAACTTGAAGCAGTAGTGTTTTTAGGTTCAAGGGCACTCTGTTGATAGCTTTGATAAAATGTAGCACTTTTCCAAAAACGAGATTACAAAGTAACAGATAAAGGAAAATAAGATAACAGCAAAGGTGAAAGCTAAACTAATTAAGCTCCAATTTAAAATAAAGGGGAAATTGTAAATACTCTGCCTGCTGTGCTTTGAGGAGGGTCAATTTATGAAAAGTACAGCTAATAAACAGTCATGTGAATAAAACCTGAACCTGAATTTATCCTTAGTGATGCTCCTGGCTTGAAAAACCGCTGATAAACATTGCTAAAATGCTGAAACTCTAAAAGCACCCGATGATTTATGGCCTCATATTGGACCACACATGGAATTATATTAGGAAATTTCTTATGAAGTACAATGAGTTATGCGGCTGCACTCAAACATTAAAATTAAGTGGAAAAACACAGAGAGATTTCTGAACAGCATAAACCCAAAAGACACAGATCAATTTGATTTAAAGCCCAAAGGTTTTGTCAGCAATAAACAAAAACATGATGGGACATCCAAGATTTGACATCTCTAAGGCAGGTTATTAGTGAGCAGATAGAGGAGAGGTCTGATGGGTTTACTGCGTGTGTATCATCAGCATAACAGTGAAAAGAAATATTGCAGGCAGGAGGTATCGTGCAGATTGAAAACAATAAAGGGGCAAAGAATAGATCCCTGGGGAACCCCAAAAGTAATTGTTGTACTGCTAGAGGAGATGTTCCCAACTGACTGAGCTCTCAGATAGGATCTGTCAGGGCCAGTTAAGTTTTAATATGCAATTATCAAACAGATTAAAGGCAGCAGGAAGGTCCAGCAACACAAAGTAGTACAACAGGAAGTACAAGACTTCTGCTGAACATCACCAATGATCTAAAACAACCTCAAATCTGATCCAAGTTAACATTCTCACCCTAGTCTCACCCTGCCCTTTACTGACAAAACTAATTCTTATATACTGTAGATCTGAAATTATTAACAGTGTCAGTGTCAGGATTAAGTTTCTTAAGACGCTGCTGTACAACAGCTGGTTTAAAACAGCCCCTGAGGATAAAGAAATATTAAAAGTTAATAAAACGTCAGGTGCAAAAATTGGTAAAAACCTCTTTCGAACTGTTGAACTCTTGAACCACCTACGCTTAAACTCTCTCTAACACTCTCATGTGGGGGATGCTGGGAGACCCTGACAGCCTAATGTGGATGTGATTAATGGTGCAGAGCTGTGATGCCGTCTAAATTATGCTAGTCTGAGTCTGCAAAGCGGCTAGTGGACATTACAGTTGCAAGTGTGAGTCTGAGTGAGTGTAATCCTCTCTAAATATGAGCCAGCATAGATAGGCTCTATGTGTGTAAGTGTGTGTGTGTGTGTGTGTGTGTGTGTGTGTGTGTGTGTGTGTGTGATGTACCGGTCTTTCTCAGTGGGAAGTCATCCCGGGGGTTGTAGACACCCAGCACGGGGTGGTTGTAGGTGGACACACCAGTCTGCGGGGGTGAGCTCTGGTCCAGAGAGCTGTGCTGGGTTTTGCTACAGAACAAAACACACAAACACACAGGTCACAAAATCAAGTGAAACAATCATGTGGCCATAAAGGGAGTGAATGAATCTGAGCAAAGTCACTAACTTCATGTGCTGTCTAAAGATCTGTATGATTAACACATCATGCAAATCCCTTGGCAAGGCCTGCAGACATGTGCTGCCATCTGTTCCCTGCCTACAGAATAAGGTGGCGTTTGTAGGCAAAGTTAAGCCGAGTTGGCTTCCGACCAAATGCGTGTTCCCGACGAGCGGATGTACACACTCATCTCTTCCAAAACTGAACGGGGGCTGATGAGTCCAGCGAGAGAAAATGTACATCGTGGAGACAAAGGAACGGAGAAGTGGAGACGGATATAGAGAGAGAAAGTTTGTATCGCTGTGAGCTGCTGAAAGTCAACGCATGTGGGCGTTTCATTGGGTCACACATCGAGATTATGCAACCTTATTTATTTGGTTATGTATTTGCATTTTTTGGTTTTGGTGCCAAAATGAAATACGTAATCATGGAGAACATCGTTTGGAAAGCATGTCCCGCACTCAGTGTTGAAAGATTTTAGGGCTGCATCAATTAGAGCAGCAGTGCAAAGTACCTGAGTACTTTTACTCAAGTACTGCGCTGCGTACTGTACTGCACAGGCGTGAGGGACTTCTGTTGCATTTTACGGTGCTTAAATCTTGTACTCGACCCAGCGTCAGAGGCAAATACTGTGTTTTCACTCATTACACTAATCTGGTGACTATAGTCGCTTTTTGTTTTGTTTTTTATTTTTGATACAAATCATACAATAAACATGACACATCGGTGAGTATAAAAACCCACCTCCCTCTCATAAATCTTCAAAGACCAAAGATTTATCTTCTCATAAAAAAGTGAATAAAATCAAAGAGTGTAGCAGGATTATTGCAGCCTGTTCTTTGCCTTTTAACTAATTTCATATTTTTCACACAAGTTGATTAAATTCAAAAACACTGCACAGCAAAATAAAGCTTTGGGACTAAATTACAGACAAAAATGGCTTTGTAATAATGAAGTTTATAAAGTTGTTAAAATCACCTCCAACTACAACAAAAATGCAACTCATATGGAGGCAACTGTGATAATAATCCTGTAATATGTAGGTAACACCACAACAGAGGCCAATCGGTATGACTACTTGTATTTCTGGTACATTTTCTGGATGAGGCTTCTTTTTCTTTTACTCAATTAATATTTTGACTTTCATAATTTGTAGTAGAGTATTTTACACTGTTATATTACTGCCTTTACTTGTGTAAAGAATCAAAACAATTCGTAGTAAAAGTAGTAAATATCATTAACCCCTGTATGAGTGACAGATTTTTGTACACAAACTTGACTGGCGTGTCTATTTGCATATTAAATCCTTCGGGTTTGCATAACCATATTTCCAGTAGTGCTAAGTTAGTCCTAGACACAATAGTGGCATGTGTCAGGAGACAACCAGAGCGAACAAAGAGGAAGCAGCAAATGTACACACCTGCATAGGGCTCTAGAGATGCTACAATAAACATTCAAGGCCGAGCCTTCACTGTAAGAGCCCCTATCATCAGGTTCCAATATCCTGCTCTCACGTGTATGCGTGTGAGTGTGCATGTGTATTCCTATCTTTGTTTTATAACCCTGCTCGATCCATCTCTCAGTCAGGCTCATACAGAGTGGCAGGTGAGGAAGAGAAGGAGCTCGGTGATAGATTAAGACACAATCCAATACATTATTCATCCACTGTCAGAGGGAGAATCACCATCCAAACTTATAAGGATCCGCTTCTACTGTACAAACATTAAAAATAATTGGAGTACAAATGTATTCAAATTATTTTTTTAGCTTGCAAACCGAGTGAGTGACAGTGATTTATCGCTGTAAGACAGGTGAGGATGTCAAAGCACGGCCTTAAGTCTTTCCTTTACTGTGTAATGCTCAATCTAAATGCACCTGTACGTCTCTATGGGTTCAAGCAGTAACGGTTCCTCACCGGTACCAGTAGGGAGCATCATTGGGGAGGCCTCCCTGGTTGAGGCTCCGCTGGGCCAGGGCCTTCTTCTTGTTAAGGACAAACTCCTGGAGGCGCATCTTCACCTCAGTACTGGCCACTGCACCTGCAGAGTGAAGACACAGAAGAAATTAAGATCTGCTCCAGCTGAAGAGGAGGTTCCTCTCCAAACTCGACGATCACATGTTGTCCACATCTCATGTCAGATCCACCAAATTACCCCATTAATCGTAACTGAAAAGTGAAAATCTTGCAGTTTGAAACGACTTGTTGTGAAAATCTGAACAGAGATGGATTAAAAATATGAGAAGAAATCTATTTGTTTGATTAAACATCTTTCTTCTGTCTTCCTTGTTTAATAAATAGAGCACAGTATCAGCTGACGCCTCTCTTTAGTGTTTAAACTGGCTGATAATTAATTTGCAGTCATTTTTTAATCAAAAACAACAAACTTTCTGAAGATCTCAGCATCCACACTGTGAGAAATGTATTCTTTTCTTTGTATTAATATGATCTGAAATGATTTAGGTTTCCGGCCGTGCAATGTGAGGAGCTTTATAAAAAATGAGAATAATGGTTTTGACTATATTTTACAGACCAAACAGTAAATCAATTCAGAAAATCATCAGCAGGTTAATTGAAAGTGAAATTACTAAACGTTGCTGATCGTCACAGTCAGAAAAAAGAGAACAGCTCTTGCGCAGGTACACGTGAGAGCAAACACACTCTCTGCCTCACACATAGTCGACTCGCACGGATGCAGCCTCGATCTGTAACCACTTTCCATATAGTGTGTAAACTGCTCTCAAGGACTCCTGTCCACTCGCTTTCAATGAACTGTTGAGAGACATCCAGCAGGCAGCAGTAATAACTTGGCTTAGCCCCCGCGAAGGCCACCGGCTAATACAGCTCGTTTACCACAGCAAATACGCAGGTTCTCCAAGTAAAATGGAAATACACAGGCGCACAAACACACACACTTGCATGCACAGAAACGCACACTGTGAACACTGATCTCAACGGTCCTTTCAACCTTGGAGCTTTCTGAATGAAGAGTGGTGCAGACGCCTCACAGATGCGACCAAACGAGTCAAAATGGGAAACTTCTTGTCTGTCGTCTGCAGCCGTGTCGTCCGCGTGTGACTTGTAATAGTCAAATAAATGGAACTAGATGCTATTTATGGGCCACTAACTCGGTGCTGTGGCTGTTTTCTTAATCGGACAGTTTTTCAGGGCATCTTTTCTGGCGAGAAATATTTAGCGCAGAATTTCTGACAAAAGGTGTGAAACCGTTCGCAGTAATTTCAAGCGCTAGCTCCTTTGTTTTCCCTCCCTCCGCTGTTTGTTGCTGCTCTTTATGCGGCGACGTGTGAATACGTGTTGCGCAGTAGGTGAGAGAAAACAAAACACTGAAAAAAATGAGGTGTGTTTTCAAATTTCGACCAGAAATTTGGGATTTTTTTCTACTCTTACGGCTAACTGATGTCTGGTCTCGCCTTGCAGTGCTTCCCATCTTATTTAAGCTGCAACTCACTCTCTTGTCCCCTCTCCTTGTTCTTTAGCAGCTGCAGTTTCTGCTCCCTCTGCTGCTTCTCCAGCTCCTGCTCCAGCCGGTGGTTCTCCATCTTCCTCTGGTGCTCCAGCAGCTCCTGCTGATGCTTCAGCGCCAGAAGCTCCTGCTGCTGCTGCAGGAAGAAACATCACAATCACGTCAGCAAAATGTAATGGAAACCCCAATCACCGATGACTGCTTAAAACTGCTTATGTCTGAGAGACATGAGATGGTTTATTACCACACAAAGGTTCTGCCTGTATTTTCTCCTCTAAAAGTAATCAATGTTACTTTCGGGTCCTTCAGCATCTATTTACATTCCACTTTCACTCCTGCTTTAGTTGACATCTGAAATAATTAAGTCCGACAGCTGTTTGAGGCAATAAAATAAAACCTTCGCAATTCTATAAAAACCTCAGGCCACAAGCGTAAGCCTTTAAATAAACATAAACAGTTTAACTGGGGATGAGGCTTTCGCAAGACACATAATCCAATCTGCTCACTTCCACATCGCTCCAAAAAAATTAAAAAAAAAAGAGCGAGGAGAGCATCTGTTAAACGCTTAAAATGTAAAAATGTGTCCTCCTCAGGCCCTTTATAGGGAAGGAACAAGCCAGACTGCGGCTTGACGGTTCGTCCTGTGACTAAAAGGTCAAAAATAAAAGCTCACACACACCTCTGAAGTGTCCTTGAATGAGGCCCAGAACTCACAGTGACTCACTGTGCTAAGAGCATCAATTAAATGCTACAAATGCACACTGAAGCCTGCTTTCACCTTCTCCGCAGCCTTAACATGTTTCTTCAACCTGAGGCGCCAAATCAAGTGTGCCCGTTACTCTTTAATGTCTCTGTAATATACAATAAATAGGCAAGCTGTCTGTACTCGCACTCCATAATGACCTCTCTCTGACGTGCCAAGGGATCGACGCTCTGTCCTCCCCCCTCCCGTCTTATCATCACACACCCAGCGGCAATATTTGATCAGTTTACTGTAACTGAATGTAATCAACTTCTGATGGCGTTTTAAACACCCTAAATACAGGCTCGGTCGCCGGGACATGTTCTTGTGTTTACAGTGAGGGCGAATCAAATGTTTGAGACAAGTCTGTGAATAAATTAGTGGCTGAAGGTGAGAGGAAGGTGAGGCGGGGCTCGTGAGAAGAGCGCATCAGCTCTCTGGCTCTCTTCCAGCCCGGAGCCTCAAACCTTTTTTTTTTTTTTTGCCTTTCAGTCAACGTTGGGGATACAGGATTGAGTGGGTGGGAAGGCTCAAAGTAACCTCCCCACCCACATGCACACACACAAATACACACCCAAAAACCCCTGTGGCTCAATAGACCAGAGACGTGCACACAGACTTTCCCTTTTTGACAAACACTGTGAAGAGCTTCGGGGTAGCTTCTCACTTTATGAGAGCTCCCTGTTGACAACGTGCACAAACTGTGTGTGTGAAATGTGGAGGCAAACTGGGCATGCGTGTGACTTGTGTGTTTGCTGACATCTGAGAGGATGTGTATGTTTTAATGCCTGCGCGTGTGTGCGTGTGTGTACACAGGGGCTGTGAATGGGGCTGATTGAGGCCGGGCCTCCCTGCTCCGGCTGTGCGTCACAGGCCTCCACCTGAGTGGTCCTGCAGCCCCACCACAGGCCAGACAGCCCTTCAGACAGCATCACTCATCCCTCAACATCACGAAACAACCCAACAGAAGGAACCAATGCTCCTACAGTGCAAACTATAGTCTACAAATACTACTGAGAGAAACACAGTGAGAGATGTGTCTGACCTGAAGCATCTGCACAAGGATTTTTCATTACAGATGGTCTGTGGAGGTGCAAACAAATGTGATGATATCACACAGTGATGTATGAATGAACGGGATTTAATAAAAAGAGGAGAGGAAGAAGAGAGGAAAGGAAAAAGAAGAAACAAGGAGACACAGGAAGGAAAACTTTAAGGAAGGAAGAGGGGAAAGGACAAAGACAGAGCAACTAATGAGAAAGGAAGAAAGACTGAGTGGAAACAAGTAAGGAGGGCAAGAAAAAATGGGAAGAAGGGGATGAACAGTGGAGGAAAGATAAAAAGCACAGAGGAAGGAAGAGAAAAATCAAGACAGAAGAAAAGATGTAATCAGTAAGGAGGAGGAAGTATGGGAGAAGGGGAAAGAAGGAAGACAAGAGAGACAGCAGAGAGACAGTGTCGAGAGGAAAAAGAAAGGAAGGCAGGAGGGAGGTGAGTTACAGAAGAGAAGAGAGGAGAAAGAAAGAAAGAAAGAAAGAAAGAAAGAAAGAAAGAAAGAAAAATGTGGAAGGAAAGACCTCCAGTCTGAATCAAGTCGTGCACGAGGAATTAAAATCATTACATTCAAACTAATGTAATCCTGCACGCTGCAATCTAATCTCCTGCCCCCACAATCCATTTTTAGACATTTTATTCAAAGTCCTAAAAAAAAAAGAAAAAAGAAAAAAAGAAGTAGTTC
Organism: Datnioides undecimradiatus; assembly: GCA_008933995.1. Lineage (NCBI taxonomy): Eukaryota > Metazoa > Chordata > Actinopteri > Lobotiformes > Datnioididae > Datnioides > Datnioides undecimradiatus. Next base: position 5,235,302 of record WARS01000038.1, read on the forward strand.
AGCTGCGTGTAGTACAATTCATATTACAGCAGGAATATTCTAACACAGCACAAACACTGGAATATTTTTATGTGACATTTCAGCCCCACAGGAGCTCCGCGCTGCTCTCAGGGGCCCCCAATGTATTAAAGCTTCAGAGTGTGGGCGTGCTGATCTAGATTCACTTTTGTATTTCCAGGTCACTACTACACAGGCGTGTGATCTGCACTCGATCTGTTCTATGTCGTGTGTTACAGTCCACCGTCGAGAGTCCTCTGTACATGCAGTGTGCATCATCTCGGGCTGATATTTAAAGTAAGGCTACAACAGGACTTGTGCATAAGAGTTTTGTTATGTAACACACCACCCCTGCTACAGAAGTCTGCCGATCACGGTTTTGTGAGTCCTAACGCTTCCTTACATTGCTGCTATCCTTCCCTGAGGTTGGAATAAATGAAGTCAGAGTGGCTCCTTGTTGAGCAAAGAGATTTAAAGCTGACGGAGCTGCTCTCTGTTAGTGAGTTTAGTCTGTTAATGAAGAATCCTGTGGCGGACTGCATTAAGAGCCGCCGCTGCTTTGCTTAGTGAAATTTTAAATAGGTTTGGGGCTACAAGCCTGCCCGTGTTGCTGCCTCTTGAAGGTGTTAAATAAAAACTTCTCGTTCTTTTGTGCAGCTTTAATTGTTTGTGTGCATCGCCGACTGCTGCCGGCCTTCGGCTTTAATGTTTGATAACAGTTTTCCTTGAAGATAAAAGCCAGTTTTGCTCCATATACACATTTTTGGAGGATTCTCATATTCTGGAATAAAATAGTTTGCAAATGTTTCATCGAAACCCAAACCAAGGATTTTTAAACAGGCTTTTGGCCATGAATCATATAACTGATTTCACTTGGCTAGAAAACTTTTTAGCTGCACAGTTGAAAGCTTCCTCTGATTGAAAAATGTTTAAGATAAAAACATGAAATATTTTGTTGCACTAATGATCAGAAATAGGAATGATAGTATAAGTTACATGTGTAACATTTAAAGATTTATCTTGTGTTTATTCATTGGGCATGTAGAGTCATAATAGTTTTCATTCAAGTGTGGGCTATTTTTGGTTATACATTATATTCCAATTATAAAATAAGACCCGACATGCATAACGCTCTTTTATAACGTTGTCATGGAGATGGTAGTTTTCAATCCTCAGCCACTCAGACCTGCGTTCAGCGTCTCTGCCCACAGAAGCAGCAGAAATTTAGTGAATCAAAATAGTTTTCATGTCGGCTCCACAGGAAGAACTCAAGGGTTTGTTACTAATTCACTGATCTGATTCCCCTGCTCACAGCGAGGGAGGAGACTCTGTCTGTCGTGTAACAGGTGAGTTCACGCACTGATCAATCAGTGCAGATATCATTAATAACACACAGCGGGATATCTGTGAGATACAAGAGTGTAAAAAAATACTGGGGAGTCTCCGGTAACCATGGAAACGCCTGAAAACTTTTCACCAGAGCATGATTTGAAAATGACGGGTGACTCTTTAATTTCCATCACGCGGCACGTCATCAAAAGTGTCGGGCAACCCTCGTCCTGTGAGGTGACTTCGCTGCAGCAGCCGGAGTCTGTCTGCTGCCGCAGTTTAAGCTCATTTCAAGACAATTTAAACTGTGTTTAGAGGGAATTATTTTCTACTGACATTATGACCAGAGAGGTTAAAATGTGTCGGACTTCAATAGCATTACCCAATATAAAGCTGGCAATTACCAAAACACAGAAACTGGACCTATTACTTGAGTAAAAGTAGCAAAAACACAGTGCAGAAATGCTCTATTACAAATAAAAATCATGCATTTACATTTCTAATTTACTTAAACTACCACAAGTTAAATAAACAAACTGAATGGCTCATTTATGTTGTTTTATTGGTTTTTACAACTGATGCAATCACTGTGTAAGTGATGCATTAACTAGTGTGGGTGGTACCAGTGGAGCCTATTTTTAACTCAGGGAACTAAACGTACAATAACTTGTAACACCTTATTATCTGATTTGTTTGTATCAATGAACTGAATCTGCAAAATAACTGCTAACTAAATAAAAGTTAAACAAAAAGTATATTTAACTTCTCTTGAAATGAAAGTAAAAAAGTGATATAAAATGGAAATAATACAAGAAGCTGCCCTTCAGAAATTTAAATAACATACCTTAATGTGCTCCTGGAGCTGGGCCTCATGCTGGCGCGACAGCTGCTCGTGCTGACGCTGGAACTCAGCGATGAGGATCTGCCGCTGGATCTGCTGCTTCTGCTTCAGGGTCAGCAGCTCCTGCTGCAGCTGCTGCTCGCGCACCGAGGCTGCCACCACGCCGCTGCCACTGCCGGCCTGGCCCGTACCTCCCAACGACCCGGGGCCGGATGACTGCTGACCAGGTGGGGAGAGCGAGGACACCTGTTGCTGCTGCTGCTGGTGATGGTCCACGCGCAGGTCCATGGGGATGGCAGCTGGAGGGAGACGCAGGGGCAGCGCCGAGTTGATGTCCACTGCAGGACAGACACATGTTGGAACAGAGCTTAAGTAACATAGGACACTTTGTAGACGCTGTCTGTGTCCTTTTTGAACTGTTAGTGTGAATAAAAATGGCTGTAACACGATCCTGTGTGTCACATTGATCCAAGAAGGCAGCTTGTTAGTGCAACTGCGAGGAGAAACACTGTGTAGCTGAATGGGATTAAATCAAAGCTCTTCAAAATGTTATTTAATGCACCTGCCCGCTCAGGGATGCAGAACTGAGCTTCATGAAAAGATACCTGTTGGCACCGAGCTGCAGCGATATGCAGCTTCACTATCAGCATCAAGGCTGAAGCATCAAAGGGTTTCAAAAAAGACTCCGAGCTCTGTGATTTTCATTGATAAGTTCTCTTAATTTCACCAGCTTGTCTGCAGTCGCAGGAAATACAAAGCTGCATATGTTCAGGAACATTACAGTGAGTGCTGCTCTTGTACAGCATGAGGGCAGTGGATTAAACTGCTATTAAAATGTAGCTAATACAATTACCTAAACACACAAACACTGATATCAGTGATGAATCAAATTAGCGAGAGTTTCACCTGATAATGAAACACCTGTACAGCACCGTGCAACATGATAGATGCCTGTAATTGAGAAGTATTGACTGTTATTTGATGTGCGGTGCCAAACAAAGGGCCTGAATCTTTAATATCTGTCAAAAGTAATCAGTCTGCACTCAGCACGCTGGTGACCATCTTCCATATTTGGAAACACGCCAGTTAAAGGCGGGTTTTTCAATAGCGCACCCCGACCTCTGACCTCTGTTTGAAAGCGAACAATCTTCCTATGGGAATCAATAAATCTTTACATTGCGTTACAGAAATCTCTGCACTTTTTCTTCAGCAATGAAAAAGTGACATTTTTTTGTCCCACATCTCTTCTTTATACACAAAAATCCTGCACACACACACACAGACACACACACACACACAAAAACACACACACAACCTGTGACTGGTTTTGCAGCTCCACATGAAACCCGGCGACATCTGACAAAGATTGCATTGACCCTGCGAGGTGCAGACCCTTCAGCCACCCACAAATCATTGCTCAGGAAGCCCTCCAATCACACGGCTTCCTCCCCATTAAATCTGAATAAACAGGAGTCGATTGGATGATTATTTACCTACATGTTTACAGAGAGCGCGGCGAGAGCCAGAGATACTTGCCTGGAACTTTGTGTTAATAAAGAGGCAAACACGCCATCGCTGGTGAGCTTAATGGCAGTGAGCAAACGCACAGGTACACTTAACATGAGGAAATACAAGCCGAGCAGCGGATTTACACACCGGTTTCAAGCGTGTACACCTGGAAAACCTGGAAAGAGCCTGAATTTTCTGAGGATGTCACGCTTGCTTTCAATCAATGTGTAAAAATCCCATTAGGAATGATCATAAATACACTTCCTGTCAAACAGCCATTCAGGCTCATCCCTCTTACTAGAAACATCTTCATTGGATAAATTTGCTGCTATCTTTTCATTTCCACTCCAAATGTTTTGAGACTGAGTATCCTGCATCTGTTGGGCTCCGGCGCAGACACGCTCTCTTCATACATCACTCTCACAGACGTGCCACGTTTGAAAAATAAAGCCATAAAGCATTCATAGAGGATTCTTTAAATGGATTGCAGGCGAAAGCTTGGAAAGAGTCTTTCTGTCTGCTCCTGAATCACCATCTTTGCCCAAGCTGTGCATCCAAGCAAGCTTCACCTGTGTTTAAAAGCCATGTGGCGCCTTTAAAAATGTCCTTCTCTGTGTTGCCATGCAGCAAGTGAAGCACACCCCCATGGCTACTGTAAGCCATGCCATCGGAGAACGGAGCAACAACATGCAACGGGTCCTTAAGGGCCGCCGTCATGTGAGGGACGACAACAACATACGAGTCAGTTGTCGGCACAGTCAGTCTTTGACTGTGTTTGCAGTGCATCCAGAGTGAACTGACTTTGTTTTAGCCCTCAAGACAAAATATTTGACATCTCCCCATTTTTTCACTCCTCCACTGTTAATTTCCATACAAGGAAAGGAGAGAAAATCCTTTTTGCCATTTGTGAATCTGACTAACAAGGTACCCAATATTTAATTAAATGCAGCGACGCCCTCAGTTTTGGCTGTTCTCGCTCCCTTTTGGCCCCCATGCTCGTTTTAGAAGCGACGGCGGTTACAGTTTGGCAGTTGATGAGAGCGGAGAGGAAGGAGAGACGGGGGCTTGTTAGTTAAGACAAACTCCTACAATCCTGAATCATTCTGCCGAGAAAGTTTGTATTTGCATCAAAATGTTGGACCTGAATATAATCAAAATGATAGAAAACTTGGCATTTTGGAGTAACTTTGCAGTTTCTTTGACTCAATCAAATGCTTCCTCAGTTATCGTACCTGGATTTGTATGAGTCACTTTGCAGCTTGAGATCCTGAGTCAGTGTCCTCCTGACTAGTAAGGAGGCTGGCGGTAGCACTGACTCCATATTAAGGCTTCAGGGTCAGTTTCAAGCTGACGTCAAAGATAAACATGCACTGTGACCGATGACGTCCTGGTGGAGAAAGGCCTGGTTTTTCTTTTATAATCCACCTTTTATTTTTATCTGATAGTAGTTTTCAGCAGGCAGAAGAGCGAACCGATTCCTTAAAGTGGCAGACAAGAATAGAGAGTCAGAAAAGGGGAGACCTGATTATGACTGGAAACTGCACTTGTCAAAGCGTTGCAGCTCCATTCTTGGCTAATGCAAATCCATAACTCATACACACAGACACACATGCGCGCGCACACACGCACACTCTTCACTCCCGCCCGTACAAAATGTTCCTCTACGGATATCGAGTCCCCTCGCGCGACACAAACAGCCCCGCGCACTTATTGATGGTGACGCACGCAGATGCACAAACGCACCTCATATGGCGTCTCTGTCACGCCGGCAGTGCTAATTGCTCGCCGCACAAAAGAGGGGGATGCAGAAAGAGAGACAGAGAGGTGGGAAACGGCGGTGCCGTTAAACGTACCCATCAGTGCTCTTCTCCTCCTCCACCGTTCAGCAGCCTGCTCTCTCTGTCCTCTCCTCCTTATCACTGCCCCTCCTTCTCCCTTCCTACTTCAGTGTATTCAGAGAACGACAGCTCGCTCCCAGTCCTGCTCATCTGACTTCTCCTCTTGCTCTCTACCTCTGTCACTTTTTGCTCTCCGTTCATCCTCCCCTCCTGTTTAACCTGATGGGCGTCACTCTCTCTCTCTCTCTCTCTCCTCCCCTCGTCCCTCATTTGCCCAGTGGTGACATCACAGGGCAGTCTCAGGCATGCAGCCTGTTTATTCTGCAGCCCTCTGCTTTTCCAGGAACCAACGTCACACACACACACACACACACTCCAACACACACACACGCAGCACTTTCACTCTCTCTCCCCTTACCGTTTCTGCTTTTTCCCCGCTCGACCTGCTTTCCTTGCTTCTGAGGCCAAGGAAAACCCTCCACGCCGGTTGTAGTGCATCAAATATCTCCCACACACTTGCAGGCGTCCCATTCGGCTGCATGCCCCCCCCACTTCTAATAACCATCGCTCTCTCTCTCTCTCTCTCTCTCTCTCTCTCTCTCCCTTTCTCACTCTCTCTCTCTCTCGTGCGGTTTTAATACTGTGTGCTCAAATTCCTGGCCTGGAATTTGCCTGCATTTCCCAAACAAATAAAACCACAAAATGGTTTCAGGTGAAGCAGAGTAAGGACTTTCCCTGCATCCCGATATTAAAATACTGTAGGCTCCTAATTCAATTAGGGATTAGAATAAGACAACTGTTTGTTATTACTTCTATTTTGGTCTTCTCACACTTTTTACAGTTTTTATATATTAGGTTAGATTCAAGTCTCTTATTTTGACATTTTTTGCTTGTGTTTGCACATTTTAAGGGGAGATTCCTGCTTCTGTCTGCTCACATTCTTATTTATTTCACTTTGTATTTTGCTAAATCATATTTTATTCAGTAGTTTTGCATTACTGTCCTCATCTCGGCCTCTCCGGTCACAACTGTCTTATTTCTATTACCTGCGTTTTGCTGTTGTACAAGCGCGTAAATAAACTAAACTAAACTTCTGAAGAAAAGTCCTTCATGCAAACAATACAAGCCGTTTGCTGCAAAGTTCAACTTAATGAGAGCACAAATGGACACAAATCAGCAATCTGAACACGCATTCACGGCTTTCGAGCAAACAATCGATCACATATTCAAGAAAATAACCATTTGCTGCAGCCCGATAACAGCTCAAACTCAACAAAATACAGTTGTGCAATTGGTTCATTAACAACCTGAAGCACTTCTAAGAAAACTGCTCTCTCAAAGGTCAAAACACACACACATGACAGTAATTTGACTGTTCGCAGAAACATGAGTGAGGCTATAAAAAAACATTTATGACCAATGACAATCCTATCAGATGAACTTGGCTGCCACCTGACAAAGATAAACTCTGATATCAGCACATCTCTGTATACAAGCAGTGACGTCAAACACGTACCTCAGTTTACTGATGTGTGCCAGATAGAAGACAATATGGGGGCACTCAGAGAACACCAAAACAAAGACAAACGTGCTGTCTCGCGGGACACCGGAGGAGTCTTACACAACTGACAACCTTACCTGGAACAACACTGGAGTCTGACAGGAGCAAAGACTTCAGTTCAATTCCAGTTTGTCGGAGTGACGGCGCTTTCTCTAAAGTTTCCTCTAGAATCTGAAGCCTGAAGGGAAACAGAGAAGACCTCACATTTCTGTTTCTACTCTCTTCTTTCCTTTGAGCGTCTCAAACTTTCCTTAAGTTTGATATGGAACAATTTTTTCAGCATCAGAGGGAATCTCCACAACATATCTGCTCTCAATTACTACATTACTACAGGTTATTTGACTCTCTGGAGGCTTTTTTCTTTCCTTTAGCTGCATCTTTGAACCATTTCTCCACCACCACCTTCCCTTTCAGCAGGTTCCTCACCTCTCTACTCTCACCGTCCGTGCTCTGCGTCCTTCTCAGCTCAGTCGCTCCCTCCCACCTTTCTTCTCTCCATCTCCCCGCAACAAATCACAATCTGTTTACAACCCCTCGGGCGCACTCCACAACTCTTCTGGCTCCAATTGCAGATCTATTTATACCAGACAATGCAGAGGGCTGGCGTCTCTGATTTGAGACTCAGTTCGCCGAGTGTATATCCCACGGTCTGACTGCCTGAGCTCAACACTCGTTAGGCTTAATAGATGTCATACTGAGCCGAGCAGAGCTGTTGAGAGCGGCCTCTGTAAAATGATCTTTTTGTTTTTTTTAACCATGCAAAGAGCGCACAAAGACGAGGAGATATTCTGCACGGGGCTTCACATTGAATTTAGCAACAGGGGCAACAAGTAGCACATCTGTTGATGGGGGGGGGAAATAGCGGCAGCCTGCTCACTGATTGGTCTCTGAGGGTGGGTTGGGTGAGCGTCAGCCTACGTTACTTTCTCCCGCTCACTCGCTCAGCTGCTCTGAATTAGTTTAAACTACTGGGGATGATAAGAGCTTTTCCTTGATGTAAACCTGCAGCGACGACTGAGTGCCTGATTGTGAAAATGGCAGCGTGACCTCTTGAAAAGCGAGACAGAACTCCGACAGAGTAAGGAAAAGGAACAGCGAGGGCGTGACGGAGGGACGTGTCGAGGTGCAGCGAGTCTCGTCCTGCCAAAAAAGCGAGCTCCAACTTGTCGCCGTCTCTGTGACGTCATCCAACGGTCCGCAGCACCGCAGCTTAAGAGGAAGGAGATGGGTGAACGCGAGGCAGAGACACAACACATGAGACGTGAAGAGGGGCGACGTGTCAAGGTTGAGGCGCAGTACGTGCAGGAACGCGTTCGGTTCCATGAGGACACTCATGTGCACGAGGCCAGTAGCCAAGAACTGGCTGCACCATTCCCAATCTAAATCTATGCAGACAGATTTAAGATCAGATCACGTCATTCAGACCACGTCACTCAGATCATGAACTTAAGGCAGAAACTAATGGTTATTTTTTGATTAAAGTTCCAAACAATGCTTTTTTTGCAGCTTGTCACTCAAGATGATTTGCTTTTCTTTCTTCTTTATGTGCTTGTAAATTGGATATATTTTATGTATATTAAATATCAGAAAAACCCCACACTCCAAGACATTACGTTCATGACAAACATAAAAGGGTCAACCATGACATCGAGGAGCCAGAACTCATCATTTGATTGACATTTCAGCTCTAAAGAGCCTACAGAGGCTTCTTCTTCCTTGCCCGGATGTCAATGGTTAAATAAATTATGACAAAAGCTCGAGGTGTCACTTAAAACAACCAGCACGACTCAGGTGTTTACTTTGAGTCATGAAGCTCCCTGCAGGTGCAGCGGCCACTGCTTTGCATCTCAAAAGAAAGCTGCTGTGTGTTGTGCACTTAAATGCATCAGCCAGGATCTGATTACACACCGGATTAGATGACGAAGCGTTCGGGACTTTAACGATGCAACAATTGCATTTTCTATGAGGAAACTACTGCGGGCTGTAGTGGAGCGGTGCTACAGAGTGCAGTATAAATGCTCTTAGACAGGTGCACTCTTCCCATCCGATGGTGAGGAGCCGATTCAAACAGTTTGGGTCACACACGTTACAAAAGTGGAGGCCCCGGCAGCTTCGTATCCAAGACAACAGATTTCGAGAATATCTGATGAAGTCACTCTAGTGGATTTCAATATTTTATCAGCCGAGCCGGAGGCATGCAGAAAATAACCTCAACAACAACACGAGAGCACGTGTGAGGCTCCAGGACAAGAGTAAGATACTTTGGGTCAAAGTAAAGAGGAAGTTGTTATTTATTTGTTTGTTCCAGAGCAACAGGCTGGCGGAGCTCACTGCTACTGCACCCATCTGCTTACCGCTGCTCTCTGAAATCAAAACAGAAAGCTGGAGAGCAGCGTGGGGAGTAAATAATGAATTGCACTCTATTATTTTCATTATCTTTTTAGGGGAAAATCCACATTGTTCTCAGTGGTGAGAAATGAAATGCACAGAACAGTTTAAGCTTCCTCATTATGGAATTAGATGATGCATTATGCATATATTACCTCAGACTCAGTTCTCCTTCAGATTACCTCATCTCCATCTGTGCCCCTTTCATTTCTGTACTCTCGCCTCCCTCTACGCTGCCTCATCTCTGCTCCTGCCTCCTTCATTTTCACTGGCGGCAGAGAAAGCTATTATAAACACAGCACAGCACTTTGTGGTGTTTTGACTGTTTCCTCGGAAAGGACGCGGAAGGCGTGCAGCGCAGATTCAGACACGGACCTATTTTATTTTTAAATATTTCCATTAAAAAAAAAGGTTCCTCTGATTTGTTTCGGGACAACAAACTGTCTCAGGAACTTGCAGCAAACACATCACACAGATGCACTGATCCTTGCTGCGCTGTGTGTTTTTGGCACACGCTCCTCTTGAGATATTCACATAAGCTCACAAACAGAGCACCTTCATTCGGGGTGTCTGTGTTTCCATTCAACAAAATGGCACTGTGAGATAACTGCATCAGTATAAAGTACAGCAGAGTAAGCATGGACTCTTGTTAAAGACTTGATCAGCTATCGATTACATGAACCTTATCTGTAAGTTACATTTGTCACATACACATCAACATGCATGTTTCCAGTGAGGACACTTGAATGACTGGACTGAGACAATCATGACAGTCGGACACATCTGAGGAACACCTATGCATGCAAAGTCGCACAGGATGTGGTTAATAGTGAAATCACGTAGGTGCACAAACACACACACAGGCTTTGGTTTACAGGAGCGCATGCATACAAACACACACACACACAAACACACGTATACACGCACAGAGTGTCCAACCTGTTGGGATGTGGTTGAGCGCCGATGTCTTCAGAACCTCCAGCGGCTGCTCCTTTCCCAGGATCCCCTCTGTGGGAGAGAGAGCACACTCCGCTTCAAATATGGTCCGCAACATTGAGACGAGTTTCCAGCAACAAAACCTGCTAAACAGGCAGTTAAGACCACAGTCCAAGCGAGCGGGCTTCAGGTCATCTGCAGAGCTGCAAGCACACGCCGCGGCACCGATACTGCCACCTGAGCGACCGCCTGATCCATGACTGGTGAAAGCGCGCGAGCTGTGAATTTGCAGAGATGCTCGGGCTGCAGAGGTACTCTAAAATAAGCTGGAAATCTGAGGGACACCGAGGGAGCAGCCTTCATCGGCTCGCGTGTGCCTGTGTGTGAGTTCAGTGTGCGGAGAGAGGAGGGATGTTGGGGCTTGACTGATACTGCCTGTGCTCAGCATAGCAAATGTGGCTGGCAGCAGCAGCAGAGAGGGATGAAGCAGGGGGTGGGGAGGGGGATGGAGAGAAGGAGAGGGAGGGAGAGAGGTAAAAATAGCTCACCCTTTTGTGTATAACAGCACATGCGGAGCACGCACACACAACGCACACACATGCAGACACAAAGACACTGCGCTGCTGCTGCTCCTCTGCCGCGTTTGTGCGTGTATGCATGCGTGTCCGTGGGTGTGTGTGTGTGTGTGCAAGTGTGTAGGCTGTAATTATAGTGGCAACATGAAAAGGCTTTTGTAGCTGCCGAGCCCTGGGAAGACATGGCTATAAAAAGCAGAGCGACAGAGAGGGGGGTGGTGGAGGAGGAGGAGGAGGAGAAGGAGGAGGAGGAGGAGGAGGGCGCATCAGGGGAGAGGGGGAAGACAGAGGTAAGGAGGGGAGAGAGGAGAGGGAGGCGAGGAGGATGAGGCGATGGAGGAAAAACAACGTAACGGCACAAAAAGGGAGGAGAGAGACGAGGATGGAATTGGCATGCATCGCGACTGCACACAAATCTGCATCCACTGACACACACAACCTCTGTATATGTATGTATTTTTAGTCATCATGAGCACCTGATCCATATATATTCTGAGCACAAGGCTTAAAGACATCTGAGGCGCGCAAACATGCAATTATTCCTTTGGATGGGAGATGAAAAGCCATGTAAAATCCCTTTGGAGGAATAAAAGAGAGGAAAACAGGCGAGCGTCTCACTGTGCATGATCTATTTCTGGAATTCTCCCTGGACCAGACTGGCACATACACACAGACACACACTTAATTAGCCACGAAGCTGGAGGATGCATCGCGCGCTTATTATGTGTATGTGTGTGTGTGCATTTGTCTCGCACCACCTTGCATGAATGGCTGCACCCATGATGCACCAGTCCCTGTGAGGACTTGGGTGTGGACCCTGAACATCACGTTTGGTCCCGTTCAAATGAATCTCAGCACACATGGGTTTATTGACCTAAATCCTCTCACCAGTGGCTGCCAGGTACTGCTGATGTGTAACGAGGAGAAACAAACAAACAACAACAAAAACAAAACAGGTGCTATTCAAATTCAAACTTTTTTGCAAGGCACGGCTCAAATGTGCGGTCTCACATGCCGTGTCGGGTTTCATATAAAAGGTGAGGAGTGATTGCGAGAGCAGACAGGTGGTCACGCCGCCTCACACCGTCCCAGCCTCTTCAAAACAAACAAACCCACATGAACCATAGTTGATATCACTTGATGATCCTATTCAAATGACACACACATGCATGCGCTGCTGGATTTTGCAATGGAAATGAGGTGCATCTGTGTGCGATGACACCTGTGGCACGAGGTAATTCTCCGCCGTTTCTTTGCACAAATTGCCGGTAGCAGCTTTGCATCTCCGACTTAAGTGTGGGGAATTAGGGGGGGACGGATGTCTTTGTCTGCGGTTCGTTCCACAGAGCGTGTAAGCTTTCGGTCCAAACCGCGCGCTCGATACCTGAGACGCACGTGAGGTTGTGGAGGGGGGGGGGGCACAGGTGTGTGGAAATGCACACATCCAAAGGGAAGAGGGGGCAACGTAATGAAGCAACAAACCACATGCACAACCACCACACACTTGCAGAGGAGAGGTCCTCTATATCTTGGCAACAGGGTCCATCAATCTTGAATGTAGCCTAGTTACCCAGCAGCCCCCCCCTCCTCCCTCCATCTCCCTCTTTCCTCCCTCCCTCCTTCTCTTCCTCTCTTTCTTTCTTTCTCTCCTCTCTTCTTGGTCCCACTGGGCAAGCATCGGGAGACGGGGGAGCTATAAATAGCCTCGGCTAGCCTGAGGCGGAGAGTCAGTCAACTCAAGCTAATGCAGCTACTGCTCGTCGAAAACACGCATGTTATGATCAGTGCTGTAAATGGGGAGGGATGCAGGAGTAATGAGCTTGCCGAATGGTGGAGCGCGCTGCCTGCTGCCTTTATAAACGCAGTTTTTGTGACAGCATGGAGAGACGGGCGAGCTTGACCCCGGGCTGCATACAGTATGTTGACAGAGGCCTTTGTTATGTAGGAGAAATGAGATGTCTGTCTGTGTCTGTGTGGCGTTTACAAAGCAACACAGTGACAGAGAGAAAGGGAGGAAGGATGCTCCAGCCTCATTACATTCAGTGCACTTCCGTTCTGGCTGCTTCGTCCAGGGTGACTTCAGTGAGCAAGGTGAACCAGACAGGAACAATACGATTAATCAAACACGCCTCTCCTTGAAGAGCCTTTTCCTCTAGGTCGCAAATTTGCTTCCCGAGGGCACCGGCTGACGTCATGGTGACTGATAAAAGAGAATGGGTGACCCCTGTTCAAGCCGCCACCAGTTTGCGTCCCGTGAACAGTCTGAGACAACCATCTGACCCTCATTTCATGCTGGTAGAGTCGGAAAAAACACAGCGGTAATGCAATTTGGCGTGGTGTCTGAGTGCTGCTTTGTGCTTCTCGGTGAATGCCGTCATTTAATATAAAATCACAAATTAGCCAGGAATTGGTAATTGTCTGTTTCAAGTCCAAAAGGCACAAACGTCATGAGGTCAGTGGACCAATAGAGAGACCAAAAAACTACAACTGCAGAGTTGCAGAAGCTTGAAATGAAGAGATGCTTGTTCAGAAATACGATTCAGAAAGCAGTAACTTCATGGGCCTCAGCTGCAGCCTGGATGAGAGGGAACGTCAAAGCGATACCTGTTGAGAAACTGAAACCTTTTGTTTTGCTTGTTCAGACTTTAAATAGCCACGTATAGAAACCATGTCCCTGTATAGAAACTGGATAGATGCATCAATTATTAAACAAACCAACACACACCATGCTTCGCATGCGCTCTCTATCCAGTGGTGTTCATGCATTTAAAGCTTATATCCACACTCTCGATTCATAAACGACGTCCATGATGGTGCCCCACATGGTTGCTAGGAGATTTGCGATGCAACTGTAAAGCCTCGGTAGCAGGGCCTAATGCTTTACAACAACAAACACCCACAATATGCGAGATGACAGTTGCTCTGCAGCTACTATGCATACAGAGTAATAGGTGCACGATTTAATATTTGGTATGTTTTGACTTTTTACAGTGTTTGTACATTGTGAGGCCCAGCCGTGATAATACTCAGATCTGCTTGCATAACAGTCGTGCCTCCTTGATGCCCAGGCCAGACGTCCATGCTTCCTGTCAAGCACCGTGGAGCACAATGTCAAAAGGCACGAGGATAGGGCTCTGAAGCGGCAATGTAAACCGTAATTGCCGCTGACAGCTCGTTGGCAGAACACAGTGTATCCCGTTTCTCAGCTGGGACGAGACAAAAGGCACGGGGACAAAAGATGCGTCCCGTTCGTTTCATTAGCTCATGTTCCCTCTCTGCTGTTTCTGTTCTAATACCAATTAAAAACAGAGCAATTCTAATACACCAGGACATCCACCCTGCATAAAGGCCATGATTAGGTGCTTGTTTTTGGAGAGGAGGGGGATGGGCGCGGCGGGACGAGATGGGTGCTGCGCCCCAACTGCACAAGGACAAAGCGGATCTTGTGCATGTACGGGGTCGGTCGTTGCACAAGAGACCCCCCTGGGTTTGTTCTGGGATAGACTGTTAGTCATGTTCAGCCAAGTTGGTGGCACATGGGAGGACAGAGCTGACGAACCGTCTGGCTGGCAGGAGCCTCATCTCTGTTCGCCGGGTTCAGCGAGGGAGGGAGGGTGAGGCATTGTGGGAACACGCCGCTGAAGTGCATTTTGCAATCTGCCACAATTTCGTAATTTGGTTTTTGTAGGATAGAAACAACATGTCAGCACAAGTGGACGGCAGGCAAACGTGACAATAAGGCTTGAAATTACCCTGGATGAGGCTCATGCTCAAATCACACTGACCGGTGCACAAAAGAGGCAGCGGTTGTGTCATGCACGCACTCATCCCGTGCTCCATTTTTAGCCGCACGACGCAGCCGTTCAATCGTGAAGAGGGGAATCAACACGGGAGACCAAAAATAATGACTGTTTGTTCGCCATGCATGCACGTGCGCATATCTTGTGTGTGTGTTTCTAAAAATAGACTCAGGGATAAGCCGGGCCCTCTTTATTGCAGCGAAAAACTTTTAACCCCTTCACCTCTGGATTTAAGCAGTGCGATGTGTGATCGCGTGCATGTGGATAAGAGGATGAAAAGGGGTCACTGAACGGGTCCAGACTGGTGAGTGGGATGAGAGCAACATGAACTGAGTGCATTAACATCAAAATAACACACACTTACATGCACATCTGTATTACTATACATCTGTATAGGCGACCACCACAGAGAGGCTTTTATTTTAAACTTTTGATAAAGTGACCGAAGCTTCCTTTTTCCAGCATCGGTGATATATGTCTGGCATATGCTTAAGGAAACCACTGCCGTACTGTGGCAGCTCCACTGGGCCAGTTCGAAATTATGTATCCTGCTCAAGGGCACCCAAGTTTCCTCATTTTTCTCACACAGGGAAGTGCTTCTCATTCACTTTATCCATTTACCAGCCTGTTCAAGCCACTGATCTTCCAGTCCCAAGTCTGTTCCTTAAATCTCTATGCCACTGCTGCCCCGTTAATAGTATCTGGCAGGTGTAATAAAAAGCAAATCCATAATATAGACTTATAGCCATCCAGAGATCTGTGTGCGTACTGTGCTGCAGTGTTTATCAAAGGCTGGGGTGAGACCCAAAGATGGTTCAGATGACACAAAGCGAGCTGTCAACCTGACAACTCAAAGCAAAAAATATTCATTTTAAGTAAAAATGAATGAATCTCTGCCACGTACGCTGAGGCACAGCACCAGCCTGTCAGCAGCAGCGAGATGGCGCAGGAGTTTTATTAGAGCCTGCCCTAATAAACCCACAAGATTAGTTTTTGGCCACGACAACAATTACCTTGAGAGGGCTCGACACGGCCTCCAGGATTTTTTATCGCTTCAGATATGATCGTGAGGACAACACACCCAGAGCACAGACTTCAACCCAAGGGGTCACGATTATCTGGCTGCAAACGTTTAACACCCAAAGGTCCTTTTTCTGAAAGGTGACGCCTGTAAAAACTGTGCATCTGCGAGCAGGTACGTTCTTGTGCTGCGCGGTGGCGTACTGTGTCCCTTGCGTCAGTTGTTTCACACCAGCGAGGGAAAAACCCTGCACCAGGGGTATATATGTGTGGTATCACTAGCTTGTCTGTAGTACCGTTTACGTCAGCACAGGTCCCTCGCCATTCCTGCAAAAACTCCCAGCTGACAAGATAGTAAAAGCACACTCACAACCACACACATATGATCTGAGCACTTTGAAATGAGGATGTAAAGAAAACAGATTATGATACTTTTGAGAAATGTGCATATTTGCTTTCTTGTGGACAGTTAAATTAGAAGAGACAAGTTACTGAATTGGTCTGACACAGCCTCCTCTTCACTAAACGTCAGAACAGTGTGACAGGAGGAGGTTTCGAGCATTCAGCGAGTACTTCTGACAGAGTCCACTGGCCCTTTAAGAGCTAAAAAGTTAGACTGGTCAGCCGGTAAATCGCTAAAAATGAACTAGTTTCCTGTGATTATTATTTTTTAATAAAACTGATTATCCAAAATCTCTGGAATTCACTTTTTTCACACACGTCAGGAAATAACAAAACAAACACATGACCATAAAACCTTTACTGTCATAGCGAGCTGTATATCTTGATTTATTGGCATCTGTTCCCTGCTTTAAAGGTAGTCTCACACTTGCACTGAGTTGCGAAAGCGACTGCATGATATTAAAAATACATTTTGAAATTTTTAGCTCATGCCCTTTAAACCAGCGGCCATAAATTTAATCTTGACTAATGTAAACATGCAACTACTTTGCACAAGACACAAATGTGTTTATGCACAGCAACAAATCTACCAGTGCCTGAGGGCCTGAAGAGACATTATCTAATCTTGGTCACCAGCCCAAACGATACAATCTCCTGACCCCACTCATTAGTGTTTATTTTACTTGATTTGATTTTCCTCATTCATTCTTGTTGTGTTTCAAGGCTGTATAAACCTAGAAACTGTTGCGCTTGTAACCTAGATACCGCCAAGCCTTCGAGGAAAGGAGCACTGTGTCAAGTTCACCGGTTCAGAGCCATAAAAGGCGCTCACGCCCACACAGACCCTGCAAAATAAAGCAGTAAAATCTAACCTGAGCACAGTTTAGATCCTGCTGCAGATAAACTTGTGCTCGTGGAATGTGTTAATTTCTCATTTCTGCATATAATAATGTAAAGTTCAAACCTCTCATTCACAAATAATCACTTACTGCACCTGGCACTTACTTACCAACCACTTACTGGACTCAGTGTACTCAGTGTGTGTATATATGTGTGTGTGTGTGTGTGTTTGTGTGTGTGGATGACTCATGGGCAGACCCAGTTCTTGCTCCAGTGGTAAAGCTCGGCAGACTTTCCTGGAAAGCCGGGGCACTTCTGACTAAGATAAAAACAAATCAGTGCCAGCTAGTGGGATCACCCTCCCTCTTTAATGAGACACTGTAACACCTGAGGAGACCAGCCGCTCTTTTTAAACTAATGTTTTCATTTTCAATCACAGCTCATCCTGCCTGCATCAATGTCACAAGCGCTTTAGTCCAAGACAATAAAACGTTATTCTGGTGGTTTCTGTGGCCCAAACATGCTTGTTAATAAGGATAAATGATCTCATTTTAAATCAAATAGTCCACATATTAAAAATGATTCTCAGGATGGCAAAGACTCAGACTCAACACAGAAACTTGTTACTGTGTTGGCTAAAACAGACAAACAACTCCCCGCCATTATTATCTTCCATATTTATGCATCTCTGATATTAATTGTTCTGGGTGTCCACATTTCTAGGAGAGGGTGGCCCTTGTTATTGTCATTGTCCTTTTGTCTCTGAACACACAAACATGTGGTTTGTGTCACTTCCTTCTTTATCTGAAAAAAGGGCAACCCGGATTGTCACCGAGAACTGATAAGGGTGCTTGGCAAGTGACCACAACCACAGAGGGGCCCCAGGGAATCATGGGAAAGAAGCAAATACTTGACAATGAGTTCAGCAAAGTAACCCATTAACGGGTTTTTTTAAAACAAAGAGGCCACGACCAGGATAATGCAAACAAACTTGTCAGAGACTGTCTGATACTTGCATCTAGCAGGTGGTGCTAGGTCACCATCATGTCATCATGCCAGTGTTTTGAATCTGTGTGAATTTATATCATATTTAGCCTAATTGCGATTGACATTTGGAGAAACCCCCCTGCTCAACCAAACATGGTCAACATGTTAGCTCATTGCTAAGCACAAGTGCAAAACAAATGTCGCCAGCTAATGTGCTAAAGCTCTCAGCACACAGAGTAATCACTCCTGTGCAAACACTCCAGCCTGTTTGCTGATATGGCCGCAAAAAAGACTGATGTGGAGGCCTTATCAGCCTGACCCCCTTTTGTTCTGGGAAATATAAACCCGACAAAGCGTTTTACATTTCACTTTTCTAGGAAGAGATTTATGGTAAATGATATTTAATCTAAAAATCCCGCTGCTGCTGTAATAAAGAAAATGAGTAAGTCCTGGATCAAAAGGGAAAAAAATGCGTGCTAGTAAGCTCATTTACAGATTACAAAAATGGCACACAAGCAGGTCGGCACGCATGCACGCTCGCAAACACCCACCAGAGCTGCTGCATTAGGGTTTGCATGCAGACACACACACACACACACACACACACACTCAAGGCTTTACTCAGAGGGCCGGTGCATGATTGGAAATAAGTGCAAAGCAAGCTCAGAAAAAAAAAAGTTGGCAGCTTTGGATCGCACTGCGAACACAAGAGTACAACAAAGCCGTGGATCTGAAAGTCTCATTGTTCACCCCGAGAACAAAGCCAATGTTGTTTAATTACTCTAAATATAAGACAAATTTAATTTATTTTGGCGGCAGTAGCAGACAGACCCTGATGCAACCAAAAGACGCAGGATCGATTTCCTTGCATCTACTTCTCAAAAGAACAATTATGACAGAGAAATTGAATTGAAAACGGGGCAAATTCTTCCCTCTGCACTCCTGCAAACATCACCGCTGTAGCCCGACAAGCGCCACAAGGCCAATTTTTCACATTTCATGTCTTTAAAAGTCTCTCAGCTGCTTGTTTCCATCTCTCTCTGTGCGCAGGCATCCAACAAGTGTGTCTCTGAGCTGTCATTCAAACGGGGAGAAGCAACACCTCAAATTGACGCCCACACTTGGCAGCACTCTGAGGACCGCGATCGTCTCCTCTGAAGGCTTTTCAGAGGAAAACGAGACAGTGAGAAACAGCAGCTGCAGGTATGAATCGTCTCTCCTGGACTCGCGCAACAGATCACAGCTATTTTTGTTTTGACGGGAGGTGAGTTAACACGGGTGATGGCAGGCGGATCACAGGTAGCCCCGGTTTGACCCTCTCATGGGAAGCAAACTGTGAAGACGAGAGGTAGAGGAGGGCATGGTGGGAAATTAAAAAACGACTAAACCTTATTATATTTTGACGGGAGCTGCTTAGTTTATCTGCTCTATCAGCTGCTGCAGCCCATCGCCACAGAATAGTGAAGTTTCCTGTCTTGGCTGCGCTCAGAGCTGGGCACTGATTCAATATCACTGTTTGTCTTCTTCCAACAGAACTGTATTATGATAAAATAATGATAGAGGTGTAATTTCAGAGAATCTGTAAAAAGACTGCACGGGTTTGGTTTAATTTCACTTTCAGAAGGACTTTTTGCCAATTTTCACTCATGAAGTTCAGTTACTCATCAAGTCAAATGAAAAATGCTATTGAGTTGCATTATGGCAGTTGTAGGATCCGAGCAAGTCAAATCACAGCCTTATTTTTACAGATCCTAACTCTATTTTAAGACTTTTGAGGGATTCTAAGACATTTCTATCCTGTGTTTAGGTTCCTAAGTTGTGTCAAAACAATAATCACATATTAACATGTCACATAAAATGAGTTCAGAAGCACATTACAGCCTGGCCAGTGTGCACGATTGGTTTGATTTAGTCTCTAAATCAAAAAAGAGCCCAGATATAAACTGAGCAGCCTTCAATTTAGATATAATAAGACAATAAGATCAAAACTAAATTAGGGTGAGATCTGAGTGAGCATGACCGGTTTAATTTTCTAATTAGGAAGGGCCTTGAATCCAATAAGTGGACATTCATTGGAAATTCATCGTAATTCATATTATTCTGCATCAAAGCTAGCTAATTTCGAACATTATATAAGAATAAACATAGTAATCAGTAAGAAACAAAACTTTGTCTGGCATCAGAAGCAGATTACTGAATTCTATCTGAGGATTTCATCAAACGTAACTGCATTGCTGTTACTTATTTTAAGGTGGCTGACACACCTCTTTCCACTTAACACGCTGTATCACTTAGCGTTAGTCAGCACTAATCACTCTCAACATCATTTGTTAAAATTAGCAGAGTGCTCATTTAGTCAGCCATGTTTGTAGCGGAGATGAATTTAAGGTGTGGCCGATCAATAAAATGCACTTGGAGAAGTGAGTGGACAGCAGACGTCTCTGGAAGGGATGTATGTACATAGACAGACAGACACATGTGCAGCAGAGGACACGTCATCTGCTCTGTGGTGTGTGCACGTGTGTCAGTGATGGAGATGTTAGAGGGCCGAGGGTGCCGGCTGGGGCTGCAGGGGCCCGGTGGTTACCTCAGCTGTGGTATTTATAGTGCACACATTCCCAGGTGTACAAAGTAAACACGGTCGACACTGTCAGGTACCGCGCCGGCCGGAGCAGGAAGCTAACCTTTTCATCTGCCAGCTGCTTACCGAATAATTCATCAGCTCAGTAAAACACAAACCGAAGCTTCTAAACTGAGCTTGATTAGATGTCAAAGAGGAAAGTGGGCTCTTTTAATGAGCCCATGTTATGGACTTTTTCTCTCACTCTCTGGAGCTCATTCATATTGAATCAAGCCAATTAACAGTCATAAGACCAGATTAAAATGTTTTATTGCGTTTTAGTGAGCCCGCGATCTGTCTGCGTCCGAAATGTTCACATATATCAATATGGCAGACGGAGCGGCAGGGAGATTTCCCTTAATGTGACTGTATTGAAGAGCTAAATTCTCATTAGTCCACGCGACAGTTACAAATTTTGTTGAGGATTCCCAAGGCGTTGCTGCCGCAGTGATGGATTGGTGTTTCTTCAGTTCATATGCTGAGAGGATGCGACAAAACTTAATGTTCTGTCTGCGTTTGTGTCACTTTTAAAACCAGAGTCCTTATGAGAAAATGATTTCTGAAAAGCACATGAATGCATACCTCCACAGGACCATGAGCGCGAGAGTTGACAGGAAGTCAGGTGATTTCAGCAGCAGACTTTATTCACTTTATAACTATAAGGAGAGCATATAGCTTTTAGCTAGATTAGCTTTGAAACAGTTGTTTCGTTTGCATTCTGATAAAGAGTAGCTTGATCAGATTGAGGCCTGATATCATTAGTTTCACCTCAATCAGTAAATAAGTGATGAGGTTGTATTTGTAGGGTTTTTTCTGGCAGCTGTGCAGACGCCTCTTGCGCATATTCTTGCGGCAGTGCTTCTTCCAGTGGCACAATTTTGAGCTCACATCAAAAACTTTCATTCTGACCTTTCTTGCACCAACACACCACATGTTTTTAAAGCTTAGCCCAGAATCTGAATCAGGTAAAAAATGTTGGAAAAGTCCAACTGATGAAACTCTGATTTAAGGTGCACTTAGCAAATCCTTAAATTAGACTACCTTAGGCTTTTAAATGCAGAATTAATTAACAAAAACATGTTTCACAGGAGTATAAAGTAATAAAACGCAAAAAAACAAACTTAAACGTGTGATATTGTATTTACATGAGGTATTAGCAAAAGAAAAGTGAGCAAACCCTACTACGTCTCTGACAGACAGGGAAACATGAGCTGTGACAATGATAATGATCTTACCTTGGTGGCTGTGTGATGTCATGGCTGACGGGTCGGTCCCGGTGTGTGTCCACACAGTGCTTGCGGCTGTGTTTTTTGCAGAACAGATGTGTGTTTGTGCAACTTCAGATGTGATTTAAAGGGCGTCAGTCAGGCGGCTCTTATCCTGCCAAAACTGTAGATATGTGTGTGTTTGTGTATCTGTGTGTCTGTGTGTGTGTGTGTGTGTGCAGGCTGGTCCAACACTCAGGACGGTCCCTCTAGAATCCCTTAAGGCTGGAAACAGGAAGCAGACGTCCGGAAGCAGCAGCCAATCCCCATGAGGCTTTCAGTTTGGCTACTCCAATCAGAGCGGCAGATCGCTGTGTCACACCGGCATCAACCTATCAGAGAGAACAGAAAGGACAACATCACGTTCATATCTCATCGACTTGTTTCACGCAGTGATGAGTACAGATTTTATAAGACAGACTGACATCAGAGTGCGTCGAGAGTAGAGAAAAAGCTGGATGGTTGAATCCTTATTAATGTCTCACACATACACAGCTCACTCCAGTTATTTATGGTATTGATCTTTCAGTGACAACTGTTGACTGAAGTCTTGGATTTCATTTACGGTATAGAGCTGATACAGCATCTGTGGTTGCTGAAATTGGTCTGACAGTTTTACGTCCATCAAGGCAATTGTGTTTACATTTTTGGTATTCCAGGCCTGAAACTAAGGATAATAATAAATTCCAGAAAATTGCTTGGCCATATGTAAAAAATAATAAAAATGATCATCTCGTGCTATAAATGCTATCAAAAATGTCTTTAAAGGTCTTGTTTTGTCTGATGAAAAGTCCCAAAACCAAAAATATTCAGTTTACTGTCATGAAACACATAGATGCCAGGGACGTTTTGGCATTTATTCTTTAACGAAGGTTTACATGATTTATCATTTAACATGATTAGTCACAATCAAAGTGTGTGACAACAAATCACTCAGTTTCAACTCAGTTCAACATTGAAACGTTCATTTTCTGCAATTATAAAATCTTGCACCTTGAATACATCCCAGGGATTTTCTTAAGTAAAATACTGTTTCTGTGCGGATCCAAGACCACCATCAAAAACTCAATACGACCTCAAGTTCGACCTTGTGCTTACACTGCAAGAAGCTGTAAACCAATCGGGCAATAAATTGCTTGTCCCGGACATAGTTCCTTTTTGACTGGGCCCGGTCCAGGAGTAGGAAAAAATATGGAAAAAGTGTGATGTATGACTTTGACCGTAAAAAAGGGTGGAGCTCTTCTGTTCGTCTCCTGAACGTGTGAATTTTACAGAGCAGAAACCGTTGATTCTTGTGTTTGTTTTGGGGGATGAATGATCTTTTCTTTGTTTTTAGAAGTAGCTGATTGGTCTTTTGGCTGTTTCTGGAAATAAACAATTGCTCTTTTCTTTGTTTTCGGGGAATAGCCCAAATTCCTTGAGCCTGGAGCTGGAGTGTCAGATGCAATCAGAGCTCGAGCCCGAAGCATCAAGTCGACTTTACCACCACAAATAGAAGGGGTAAAGCTGCCCGAGGGCAAGGTGGGTGGAGGGGGGCGGCGGCAGCAGGGGGAATGGGGGGTAGTATGCATGTTCACGCCCTTGTGTGTGTGTGTGTGCTGGCAGAGGTCTCAGAGGTCCTCTGAAGCAGGATGGATGCATGCGTGTGTGTGTGTGAGTGCACTTAGGGGGGTGGGTCTCAAGACAAGGGGGCCAGACAGTGCAGCCGCAGGACAAATTGCCCCCAAAAAAGTCGGTCACTGCACAGCGCACGCACACTTGTGCTTTGTGATGGAAAAGCAAATGCAGGGAGGGGCGAGAGAGGAACGCGTGTGTCACAGGGAGTAGCTCACACTCCAGGGGGGGGGGCTTCATGCAACACCATTCTCCCAGGGCATCTCATCTGTCTCGGGAGGGGTATTCATGTATGTGTGTGTCGTAGGCCATTGTCCCTAAAAAGAGCTTGCTTGATGCAGGGTGACAGATCTGGGGAGACAAGCCCTGAAGCCCAAAGTGAGCAAATAATAAAAACACAGATCTGGAAAACGGGTTAAAATCAGAGTTATGGTTAAAAATCACTCCAAAAACGCGTTAATTAACATTCAATTAAACAAAACTCAATTCAAGCAAAACATGCATTAATATTCACACTAGCCTGTCTCAAAGAAGCAGTATATACTCAGTTGTCTCAACCCTGCACTCCTAGTTTAAACTCAAACTCCCTCGCGCATCTAACGACATAATTCATCGTTTCTGACCAATATTTCCGGTTCCAAACCGTCTCGCGACACTTTAAAGCAGTCGTAACGTGTCGCTTTGATGTTGCTTTAACGGCCCCAACAAGCCGTACGCCCCCATTCACAAAAAAAAGATTGACGCATGCAGAGAATTACCACCGCCCATCCCGAACCATTCACACACACACACTCAAACACACACTTACGCAGGCCTATGCCTTCATTTTACGCATTTTTCTCACCAGTAACACTGGTATACGGCGATAGTGGCGTGTTGGTACTATGTATTAAGCATTAAAGCCCAAGGCTCGGGCCGTGCACTAAAAATAGCCCAGCAACAATCGGCATAATAAACATCGCCTGTCCATTCCCCCCTTATAGCCTACACACTTCCCGCCCGCTACAGTGTAACAAACCGTATGGACATTTTTTGTGTAGCTACGCGCTTTAAAGACGTGAAATCATTCCTACCAGAAGTAAACACGAGTCGTGCTCACGAGCAGAGGTGAAAAAATAACCGGGAAGCCGAAAGCCGGAGCCGGAGCGGAGTGGAAACTTCAGCCGGACATTGTTTTGATGAATCCTGTCTGTGCATCGCATCCCTGCCTGGAGAGCAACATCAAAGCAGCGCAGCTCGGCTACACACTCATCCCGCGAGGACACAAACACACCAACAGCTCACCTACACGGGCCAGGAGGAAGCCAGACGTCCCAACATGTGTCCCGCAGGGCTTTTATTTATCTCCCATGTTAGACTCTGGGGTTTTTCTCAGCGCAAATGAGGGGGGGGACGAAGAAATTCATCTCCTGACAGATTCCGCCATACTGGATTTTTGTTACAGCCCCAGCGTCACATGGAGCGCCCCTACTTTTACCAGGGGCGGGCTTAGCCTGATGAAAGTGTGATTATCTGCGAGTATACAGCGTGATATATGCATGTGTGCGTGCGTGTGCGTGGATGAAAGGTTGTAATTAATAAGGAGAAAAGGGCTCTGGGCGTGTCCTGTGTATAAACAGCGGTGGAAGAAGTAGTAACTCTGCTTTTCCTTGAGTAAAAGTAGCAAAACCGCAATGTTAAAACACACAAAAAATAAGCATAAACAGGAAAATATAAGCACGTAAATTAATAATAATAAATCATGAATGAAGGTAAAGCAAAGGCATTATCCAAAACAACAACAACAATAACAACAGCAGCACCAGCAACATCATCATCATCAACAATATGGCAACAACTACAACAACAACAACAACAATAATAATAACAACAATAATAATGAGTATGTCACTTTTATGTTGCTTCTGCTGGTCAAAGAGCTAAGTATAATTACTTCATACACTGCTAGGTAGTTTACCATATAATAATACATCATAATTTATGTTGTTTGTTTGCATTGTTGTCTAATTCTGTTGTCTCATTCAAAAGTAGTGGAATAAAAAGCAATATAAATGTAAAATTTCCCTCTGAAATGCAGTGGAGTATAAAAATTGGACTTAAGTCTACTTCGTTGGGCTCCAGCGCTGATAATAAGACATACCACTGTAGTATTCCAACATGCAGTTTCCTGCTAGTTTGTTTTTACGACTTCATATGACTTTATGATGTTTTACATTTACTGTAACTGCTGTATAATATATAGGAGCCTGTATGTCTGTGCTGCACAATAATGAGTTTTTAATAACATTTTCCTGCTCTGTGGCACTTTTATTAACCATGGCATCATTGTTACAATTCAGAATACAGTTATAACCTCTTATAGCATTTCTATTGTACTACAGAATGAGTTTATGAGACCTTTATTCTGATCTGGGTTTTTTTAATCTTTTAAACACAGTATTAATATTCCTACATTAATCAAAGTCAAACTTATAACATCCCTATAATAATTTACCATAGTTGCATTTACAATTATGCAAATCAGAGATTAATTTACAGCAACCTCGTTATTTTTTTCTCCATTGTCATCACTACAGCTTTAATTTCCTGTATCATAATAGGCATTAATAGGCATAATAGTCATTTAGAGTAGACCTGCATGTCTCAGTGGTGTGTTGTGTCCGATAGGCTTTGTGAAGGTTGGTGTCAATATACAGTTGCTATACAATTGCTCTTATAGTAGAAGATGCACTTTGCACTTTAATCACAGATACAAATATGTTCTTATATACTAAGTTATGATTAATGCTCCTACCATGTACTTGTATGATGTAGTATCCCTGCAAAAATGTATAACTGGTTGCTATAATTGTTTATAAGTAACAATCAAGTTTGAAATAAAGACTGATATTAATCTATGGATTGAGGATGTATTCAAAGAAAGAATAGAAAACAACAGAGAAACAGAGCAAATCAAGCCTAACAAGTTTTGCACATTTCATATCCTGTTATTAGAGCATTTGTGTTGTAATCACCAGTGATAGAACGCAACCAAGCCTGGAATCTACATCAATATCATGAACCCTCCCTCCATTATTCAAAACATATTCAACACTTTCCATAACCAAAATGAAACAAACGTTTTTATCCAATTCCTGCTCATTGCAACATGAAACGCCTTCCACACTGCCTTCTCTAATCCAATATGCTTTTATTTCCATTACTCTATATTTGATTTTGCGTCTCAGCAGCCACCCACAGGCAAAACTGCGACACCACCGCCCGGTTTAGCTGACTTGATTACTGTAATATGTTAACCAGTTTCTATATAGGCTACATCTGCAGGCAGAGACAGTGTTATTATTCACAGAGTGCAGCCAGACTGCACAGCTCTGCTATGAGTTAAATCTGCTCTTGTTAGTTCCTCTAATACCCCCTGACTTCTTTGACGGCACAGTGAAGTTCATAGAGAAATTTAGACGGGCCTGAATGCACCGGGCTGACCCACCGACAAGTAGAAGTGGTTAAAATATGACTAAACATCACCACTGCCAAGATTTGTGTTAGGCTGCCATTCAGCAAAGGAAAGGAAGCTTAGACAAACAGCCTGACACCATGAATGTTGCATTAAATCACCATGTAATTCACAAACATCCTCATCAGCATCACTTCTTTTACATCTAATGTCAAAGGTCAGGTGTTTCAGTATCAATGAGAGTGAATGAATGAGAGTGTGGAGCCCAGAGCTCAGAGGAGACGCACCTGGAGGGGAGAAGCGGCGCAGACGGCATGGCATCGAAAGTACACCAGCATGGAGGAAGATCGCCTTCAGATTGTCAGCGTGTCAAACTTCATTTCTTTTCCTCTGTGTGTTCAGGCGGTGCTGGACAGCCCGCTGCTCATGTCAGTTTCTCAGCTGTCCAAAGAGATCTGACACAGCAGGAAAAATCAGGTAATCGTGCTTTGTGATATCATAACTTCACTAAATATACAACATATGTGTTTAGTGTATCTATCTGCAATGACCGTTGAGTTATTGCTCACATTAAGCAATAAAATGGCATCTTTTTGCTTACTGTCTTCCTCTACATGGAGATCAGAGCATTTCCTCATCTTGCTCAGCGATTCATCACGGCATGTGTTTAATGTCTTGATCCCTGACCTTCCCTCCAGGTCACCATCATCACTTTCATGACCGCCCAAAGTCCCTCTTTTGTTATTTTTAACTCGCTCCCATCTTTGTGCTGCTGGGGTACCACCTGCATTTATTAATCGAGGTCACTCCTCTTTTGGAGTACAGGGGAGGCCCGTTGGGATGGCTGTATCCATAGCAACAGAGGATTATAATTTCTGTGGATGAGTTACGGAGCCTTGGTTACGTAAAGCAGTCAGTCTTGGAGGCAACTCTGATGTTGTTGTGCTTAAGTCAGCTCTTTAAGCCTAAACTCTGTATGACTGCAGACCTTCTTCTGTATACTGTGTATGAACACATATAAATTAAGGCCCCTGAGTATCTCTGTGTTTACAGGCTGGTCGCCACTTCCACGTGTTTGTGAGGTTGTGCAAAAACCTAGAAATATTCCTCGAAATAGAATCTACTTTGTTCAGCGTTGCTTTAGGTTAAGTGCTAACTGTAAGCAAACATGCTCACAGTAATGGTGTTTACATATATATATTATTATATATAAATTTATATTAAATTTAATAATGTTTACCATGTACATCATTTGTTGTTAACTGAGAAAAATGTATTAAATAAAAGTCTATAAAAGAAAGATAAATATGAAAACTTGTGTTAACTGTGATTCTTGTCTTTATAGATAAGTTTCAAGTTGTTAAACAACTTACACAAACCTCTCATCATATTCAGAAAGACAAATCCATCACAGTGACACACACCCCAAACAAGTGCACAGGGTTTATACTGACACGGAGCACGGATTGGTCTTGGACACCTGCATCTGCATTGTTTGTCTATGGGCTTTTGCTGACGCAGACATGCATAAAACACTCAAATGTGTGTATACATGTGCACGTGTGTGTGAGTGTGTCCAGAGCGGCGATGTCAAAGCAGGGATTAGATTGGCTTATATTGCCCAGAGCAGCACATTTGCAATTCAGTGAACATCACACTTGTGTCGCCAAATCACCGATTATGTCAGGTTAACTATTCTGCATCCAGGGGAGTAACCATCACTTCAGTTCATTGTCAGCTGTAGGTCCTCTTATTTGGAGCATGATGCCTTTAAAAAGCATCTGTACCAAAGTACCTTACATGGCTCTGGCTGAATTCACAGATCCTGAGTAATGATGTTCCAAAAATACACCAAGTTTTTGGCCAGCGGCTGGAAAAGGAGCAGCAATCAGGCTACAAAAGTCAACAGGCGAGCGTGTACGGCCTGCGCAAACTACCGCTCTGCTACCACAGCAGACACATCACACACAGGCTGTGGACCAGACCTCTTGCAGTACACACACAACTGGCTGTTAGTGGTTTGAGAAGGGAAGCCGTCATCTCACCCAACACGGTCCCACATGAGTCAGACGCAGCGTGCAGACAAAGCAGGCAGACCTCAGCGTCATAAAGAAGCTTTGCTTTGCCAGCAAGAAAGAAAACACTTCTAAACATCTCACAGTGCATTCGAAAGCATTTGATGGGATTGTTCAACGACAGCCTCCAACATTAATCAGTGCTATTAAGCGAATTAAGCCCTTTTTCTTGTATGTTGGCTTGCCTATATTTAAAAAATGAGACATAAAATCTTTCCAGGATGCCGTGAAACTGGAGCGTTTAAGAGAGAAAAGAGCAAAAAGGAGCCATAAAGAGTTCTTGTTAAAAAGAAGCAGAGTCAAGGCTTCTTACAGTCGAGCCAGTTAGTCTAAAACTTTCCATCAAAGCCTCGCTGAGCTGCATGGAGTAATTACCTCTCACACAGCAACAGCTCCCAGGCCTTATTAATGATACTGTTTGTGTGTGCACGCGTGTGTGTGTGTGTGTGTAAAGGTGCATGTAGTGCACACACACACACACACACACACACACACAAAGTAGTTGCTTCCATGTCTTGGTCAGGCAGAGCGTGTGTGTGTTTTTGTGTGTGTGTGTGCCTATAAAGTAACAGCACCCCAGAGTGTCCTGCTTTTCAGACATAAACCAGCTTGCCGAAGTGATAAACCGAGAAATGTTGTTATGACGGGTCGCTCCTGGTCTCTGCTGTCCTGATGACGGCAGGGAGAAGCCCACCCAATGTGCTGTTCCACTGCGTCTGGGTAAAAATAGGCCGATGCAAAAGACTAAAAGACAAAACCAAACTGGATGGCACCCAGTTCAAGAAAACTTCCACTTCTGCTGCTGCGTCTGAAGGCATCATTTCATGTAGGTTAAAATGAGTTCCTGGTCCTGCAAACCTGTGTCATTAGAATCAGATATTTGACTAAAATTTGACTGAGGTTCAGTTTTAGAAGAGGCGTTTTGCTTAAGTTGCAACACAGCAATATAACTATACTTCATTTCAAGCCATTTCAAGTTCATTTAAAGTGCTTTAAAGTCTTACTTGACTCAAAAGCATTATACTTTCACTCTTAAACTTGTTGGAAAGGCCCAATCCAATGGGTCACAACATAAGTCTGTGGGTTTGTGAGAGGGGGAAAGTAGAACCAACTAAGTGTCTGCAGCCACGCTAGCTGCTAGTGCAACTGAGGCTGAAACCTCTTCCTCACTTTCCTGCCGACATACACCTGAATGATTAATGCTGTGGAAAAGTGAAGGGATTACAATTCACCCTGAGGGGGGCATTAATGTTTGTACCGAATTTTGTGCCAATCCATCAAACAGCTGTTGAGATATTTCATGATGCAGCTGACTAAAAATAAATCTGTTTTTGTGATGTGCTGGATAATTATTTTCCTCTTCTGGGCCATCAGATGTTTAGATCACAGTGTACGAAAAGTTGGGAGCAGCAAAAACTTAAGGATCTTTGAAACATGACAAGTGGCCCTCAGCCAAATTACTGTTTAAGCTTCCCATATGAACTTCTTCCTTATGTCGTGTAACAAGTTACAGAAGATAGAAATACAGGTATCTATAAATTGAACTTAAGTACAGTACCTGAGTAAAGGTACTTAGTTACTTTCCACTACTCATAAAGTTCAGTTATGTATTTGCACGTTTGGTCCACAACCAGCGACCCGCTAATCCAGGCCATCTGTGAGCAAAACGTTAAGGAAAATCTGCTCCTAACCTCACCAGAAATCCTGATCACGTGGAAAAGACAAACCAAAGGACTGAAAGGGGTGAAATAGCCTCTTTTTAGTCTTTGAGTTGAGTGTCCTGGTAGCTCAGGGGACTGAATCACATGTTTGCTGAGGTCAAACCAGCTCATGATCTCTGTTGCGTATATGGTATTTCCTGTTACTCCTGACTGTACATACAGTTTGAGCTCCTGTAAAGGATGTTACTTTACTGTAGATCTCCCAGACTTGGTTGACCTTTTTTGATTTTTATTAACATTTTTTAAATTATATTTATGAACCACACCGCCTCAAGTAGCTGCTAAGCCCAAAAGAATTCCCTGAGTCTGGGTTTTAGTGTCTCATGATGGCCTAACTGCTGTTTCAAAAGCGTTTTCTTGGAAAACTGTGATTTTCAGTGCCATGTTTTGGTGTGAAAATAAGTTAATTAAATTATGAAGAAAAATATCAGCTCTTGGATCTGTATTTGTGCCATCCTTCAAAATCAACCTCTACCCACTGTAGTAAAAACGTCCAAAAGCCTGATTAATATCCTCAAATTAATCCGACAATGTTAGAGGCTTTTAAGTTATGTGAACAGGAGCTGAATGAAGTCCTTTTCTGGCACGACAGTTAGAAAAAAGACGAGACAAACTGCAGAAACAGATCGATGAAATAAGGCGTCTGTAACCAGCGTCGTAACTAATGTCATCTAACTTTCCAGCGCAAAAGTTCAGCGGCCTCTTCCAGCGTTACTCATAACCGAATGGAGAGTTTATAAATCTCTCACTCACTGGAGATTTAAAATGTCTAAATAACGTACACCCTGATGTTTCCACATCTTGCCACATCATGAGATGGTTGTATTTTTCCAGGGAAGGCTTGAAATGGAGGGACTGGGCAGCCAGTAAAACCTATTTGGGCATGCAGTCCTCAAGCTCTGCCAGCAGCATATAGCAAGAGACATAAAACCCCAAAAACCTGAAGTAGACAAACTGTGTTAAGTGTTCATAAAATATCTCTGGCTGGGGAACTTTTGATGGAGAGATTAAAGACGAGAGGAGAGCTCCTCCTAAAATGGAGTTCCGCTCTGCTTCTAATGTTATTCCTGTGGTTTACTTCAGTCACAAATATCCCTAAATACGAGTTTAGAAACTTTGACATCAGGGAAAGGTCAGAGTTCAAGCTCAGCATAGCAGAATCTTGCAGCCATTCATTCTGTATTGTAAAGAACAATGGATTCAAGCTGGGAGACATTCAAAACTGGCCCTTCACTCCTTGCTTAGACATTTTTGGTGTGATTTTACTGAGGTGATCCCTCATTTTTCAAAAATCCTACTTTCATCCAATCCACAATTTCACTAAAATCTGTCTAAATCGGGTCATTTGACTCTCCAGCTACCAAAATCCAGATTAAGTTAGATATAGTCACACTATTAACCACAAAGTGTGAGGTCCACATGAAGAAAACTCAATGGATTGATTTAATTAGAGTGTAGAAGCAGTCACTGATTGAAAACAATATATGAATGCATGTTATTCACTAGGTAGCTGTAGTGCTTTAGCAGAAATACATTCATCAACATGATATTATAGTATCAACTTTCTGCTATTAAATATGACTGTCTGAGTTCTAAGTGTAACATTCATGCGCTACAGTGGCGTCAATAATTCCCTCAATGGAAAGAAAGTGGAGAGAGTCAATAGCATGCATGCTATTTTAAGTTAGAAATCCCACAATGCATTGCTTAACCTTTACTCCAGTAATAACGTATGTGTAAATTAGCGTTTTGTGACAGAGTGATGATGATTCATAAGTGTCTGAACTCTCAGTTTACTACTCACTACAGAGAAGAGCGTTAAATGAGTGTTAATCACGGAGGGAATAACAGAGATGGGATTTCTGTACTACATGTGTGCTAACAAGAGGGAATGCAGCTAAAGGGCAGTGTAAGAGAAGATCTAACTGAAAGGAGACATATTGTTACTAACGCACATGAGGAACACTTGAGAGTGAAATTTTTGGAGTGAGTAGTCAAGAAATTTTGCACATGTAAGGACTTCTGCTTCCTGTGCTTAAAAAACTCAAATAGACACAAAACACACGCATACATTATCTGATGATGCGGCTGATAATGGTGACAAAATGGACTATTATTGCTGTCTTTACCCCCACAGTGATGCCTCCAAGTTGCATATGGACAACCGATCACTACATGTGAAGACAACAAACAGAACAACAATAATAAAGTAGGCCGGAGTGGAGTGACACTGGAAACGGGGGCAAATGCAATTCATACAATATGCACGCATACTTATAAGTAAATATATGGCCTTATATACAAAATGAACAAACAATGCACACTCTGGTTCAAAAGTTTAAAAACAATTGTAGCCAGTATTAGGCAAACTAAATAATTATATATATAGTAATATATTTAGCAATTAATCATTTTAAAAAGTAACAGTAATAGAAAAACACGACAGTCAGACATCTCTGTGTGAAAACAATATTTGTTGTCACCTTGATAGGCTGTCAATCATCATAGTTTGAACAATGGCGCCATCTTGTGGACACAGACGTGAACGACGCTAGCGGTGTGACAATTGTCCCTACGTCATCATTGTGCGTCTGCCTCTCCAGTGCGCCGCAACGTGAGGAAAACATGGGGAGGCAGTTAGTTTGACATTTAAACACTGTTTATCTGAATTCGCATAACACTGTATACGAAGTCCGCGAGCTAAAGTGTAATATTTTACTGCGCGAGGACTCCGTAAGTAGCTTAAAACTGAGGTTAGCTTAAAGGTTAGCTAGCTTTATCGTTACTTTTCGATTGTTTTACTAGCTTTTAGCCTGCTAACAGCATGGATAACACGGAGGAAAATGCCATCGAGCTCCACGGAGATGAGGAAATTATTGAAGTCATCGACCTAAACGAAACGGAACCCGGTCCCGGTGCGTAGAAAACTGTGTACAACTTTTGTTGCTTATCGCGATAAGTGGCAATCTGTGTTGGGCTGGATATTTGTTTTGGTGTCTATAGTTAGATGATCTAAATTGAAATTCACTTTTCATATTTACTCTCTCTCACTTTCAGATGATCTGGCCGATGACTTGGGAGATGTTGACTTCGAAGACCCTGGAAACGCAGACGATGAAGGCTGGGAGACTGAGGACGAGATGGAGGCGGAGGCAGAGCAAGATGACAGCGAGCTCACCTTCTCCAAGCACACCGGTAGCGCCTTGCAGCGGGTTTACGCTCTCATTCTCAAGCAGATGCAGTCTGTTCAGCCTTTTTAAATTGTTCTTCTCCTCCTCTGTCCAGGCTCGGTGTTTTGCGTGAGTTTGGATCCCGCAACAAACAGCATGGCGGTAACAGGAGGAGAGGATGACAAGGCCTACGTTTGGAGGGTGAGCGATGGCGAAGTTCTGCTGGAGTGCACAGGTAAGAGTTAAAGGCACAATGAAGGCTGCGTTCACACCAAACATGCTCTGAACCTTTAGCCAGTGTCTAAACTAGCTGCAAATGCACAGGCTTATCTATAAAAGATATACTGTGTTCTTTAAGAGTCATAACCATGCAAAATAAATGGCTAACTTATTCAAATGAACACCCTGTTACAGTTCATCATACCCCATAAACATACCAGGTACTAAGATCACTTTATTGGTAAACAGAAGGAGTCTTGTCAGTTTAGAAATGTGTGGGCAAAACATGAACGTTGTCATTTTGTCTCCAGCTTTAAGCTGAAACTGAAATATATATAAAACCTATGTGATGTCTACAAAAGCGTCCTTACTCCTTCGTCTCCACAGGTCACAAAGACTCCGTGACATGCGCCGTGTTCAGCCACGACTCCTCCCTGGTGGCCACGGGTGACATGAGTGGCATGATTAAAGTTTGGAAAGTTGAAAGCAAAGAGGAGATCTGGTCCTTTGAAGTGGGAGATCTGGAGGTAGGAGCTTCAGAACGGAAAGTGTGCCTGTTCAAGAGTCAAATGCAAAAGTGCTGCATCAGGCATAGTGTGTATTTGTGTGTGTGTTCGGTTTGCGCATCTGTAAGCACTTGTGTGAAGTCTTTTTATTGGGGCTGAAAGAATTTATGAGGAAATATAAGAGGGTGACCACTCAGGCTGAGAATTTGTGGTCACGTAGAGGAAGTGAGTGATCGGATGTTCTCTCTGTCCTCAACCGCGACTGGTGAGTTGCTCTTTAGCAAGGCACACAAACCGTCATAATTATAAAACCAGCTTATTGGCCCCTAGTAGAAAACTGCAGTGGAAATAATTGGCATGTTTGTGTGTAGCGCAGCTTTTTAAAATCTTGGTTGTCTGCCTGGCTTCCTCCTCAGTGGTTGGAGTGGCATCCCTGCGCTCCGGTGCTGCTGGCGGGAACAGACGACGGCAACGTCTGGATGTGGAAGGTCCCCTCAGGAGACTGTAAAACCTTCCAGAGTTCTGCCTGCCAGGCCACCAGCGGCAAAGTCCTGCCTGATGGTGAGAGATGGGAAAACAGGACACAAAGTCACTTGATGAAAGGATTCTGTTGTGCTTCATCAAGCAGATTTCTTTCCTGCTCTCTCCTGCTTCCTGTTTTGCCTATTTACCACTATAAATGCACTCTTGATACTGGCCCCACAACACATGCTAAACAGAGAGCTGAGCTTGATTTTAAAAAGACCCAAAACTCAACTACAAGCACTTTGAAATGAAAAGTGTATTTTTTGTGTTTTCTCCAGGTAAACGAGCTGTGGTGGGCTACGAAGATGGAACTGTGCGCGTGTGGGATTTGAAGCAGGGAAACGCCATCCACGTCATTAAAGGTGAGTTAACTTTGCAGTTCAGAAGCTATCGGTAGATGTTTGCCAAAAATGGATCTGTCAGTCATAATTACATGAACTAGACAGAAATATCACAAACTGTGATTTCATTAGTCCTGATTTTTGAAACGGTCCACAATACAGACTGTACCAGAGCTTTTCTGGTGCATTTGCATACAAAGAAACTTCATATAAGGTGTTTTGTGTCATTTGACAGGTCAGGAAGGACACCAGGGGGCGCTGACCTGCCTGGCTTGCAACAAGGACGGCTCTCTGGTGCTGACGGGTTCAGTGGACGGTAATGCCAAGCTCATCAACACCAACACAGGCAAGGTAGGTCTCAGGATGACACCATGAAAGAAAG
This sequence comes from Datnioides undecimradiatus, assembly GCA_008933995.1. Taxonomy (NCBI): domain Eukaryota; kingdom Metazoa; phylum Chordata; class Actinopteri; order Lobotiformes; family Datnioididae; genus Datnioides; species Datnioides undecimradiatus. The sequence goes on from WARS01000038.1 coordinate 5,271,217, forward strand.
AGAAGTGTTTTTCCAGCTTCTAATAAGTGTTTTTTTTTTGTGTAAAGGTGGTGGGCTCATTCTGTGTGGACGGAGGCAAAGCCAAAGAGGCAAGAGATGAAGAAGAAGCCAACTCTGTCGAATCTGTGGGATTCTGCAACATGTGAGTCATAAAGCATTCGTAAATGTCAGCAGCTAAACCCTAAAGAAATCAGTCCTCGCATTGTTAAACCACAAACATCTTTTCCAGTCTGCCTCTCATAGCTGTGGCGTACCTCGAAGGGACTCTGGCCATATATGACCTCTCAACTCAGGCCCTGAGGCACAGGTGCCAGCATGAGGTAACAACCAGCAGTAAGAGGAGTTTTTAGCTCCTCATATGTACCACCATACAATAGTGGGAATGCTAGCCTCTACTTAATATGTGTTAACTAAATTGTAAAACACAGTAATGACTGATATTGTGAGGATTGGCTACCTAACTGGTGAAAAATCAACTATTCACGGCCACCGTTGACACCTAAAATGCTTCTTTGTTTTCCTGCAGGCTGGCATCGTTCACCTGCAGTGGGAAGAGTCTTCTTCTGTGGTGTCTACCTGCTGCTTAGATGGAGCCCTGCGCTTGTGGGACGCTCGTTCCGGCAGCATGGTGTCCGAGTACCGTGGGCACACCGCAGAGATCCTTGACTTCACCATCAACAGGTACCATCAGTTTGCTCTGAAGCTCGTTGTTGTCTGTATATTGGGGTTTTTGTTCAGTCAAATCAAACGATCTGTGACTTTTTCCATCCATTTGGTTTTTAGGGAAGCGTCTGTCGCTGTGACTGCTTCAGGAGACAACCAGGCAAAAGTCTTCTGCCTCCAAAGACCTGATCGGTAAAAAGAGGGCAGGAAGAAAAGAGATGAGGAGAGGAAATGTTTCAGGAGAAATAGCAGAGACGTTTCAGACTTTTTGTCCTCCAACACTGGCGAACATGTTCCCCTCCTCCTCCTCAGGATTTTAAAATGTTCTGGGTTTCACTTTCTTAGTCCTGAGTTTCACATCAGGTTCTTTAAATCAGGCTGTTCCTTATTGTTTTCTTCCAAAGAGGCTCTTGATGAAACATCTGAGACAGATACATCACAGTCCCTTGCCTCTGATCTCCGTTTCTGTCCAAAATGTTTTTGTGATAACACAAGACAGAAAAGATGAATCACATTTACTCCTGATTACAGTTTTTCCCTTAGTTGGAGTTTTTTGTTTGCCAGTTTATCCCTTGAGGGTGCGTGCACATGTGTTTGTGTGTATGTGTGTGTGTGTGGTCTTCCTCCTCTCAGATAGGTTGTTCAGTCAGGAACTCTCTCAACAATTTCCTTATTTTGATGTAAACTCAACTGTAAATATCAAATAATAAATAATATACTTTCTTCTGGGTAGTCATGAAATTCGTTTTCAACCAAGGACTGTGTCATTTATGATTTATGCACACCCCCTACCTCTTAAAACACTTTTGCATCTGAGAAACAGTTTATATTATACAGATATTTCTGTCTGTGCGCATCAGTTTAGATATAAAGCGGTCATCTTGTGGGTCATGGTGACACACGGAGGGCTGAGCAAGATATGCAATCTGCTGTTGAATCTTTGTGATTTCAAGTGGGCTCTGTCCATGTTTAGACTATGATTTGATTCCGTTTTAACTCGGGCCTGTTTCATTTATGTTATCAGATAGGAGTAAAGGGAGGAGGTGAGTCAGTCTGGAGACGACAGGATCCTTAATGAAGTTGATCTTCCCTGAAACCACAGCATAGATAGTACAGTCACAGTGGCTGAGCATTCATTTAGAAAAGCCCAAATACCTAAGCCATGATCATTAAAGGCTGGACAATCCATCTGTTCTGCTGTGGGGTTTGCTGTCACAGTCCGAAATGTTTGTCTTGTTATTGAGTTGAAGTGCTTTCTGAAGACATATAGATGATGCTTAAGATGCAACACATGGATTTCATCTTTGGAGGGGGCGAAGGCACCAGAGTATGGAGCCCCAAAACTGCCAAACGGCAGCAAAGAGTAAAGAGTAATGAGAAGATTTAAAATGTTTTAATTTCTTTCATGAACTGATTAGAGGTCAGGAAAGCATAAGGCTTAATTTCCCTTTAAAACTAATTTTAACAAATAAAACGAGGAGCAGTTTTATTGATGTTTTCCGATCAGTTCCAATGCTTTGAGGAATTATTTTCCCAAAACAATTTGCCAATAAAATCATGATGGAAAAACACATCCTCCTGTTTTTTTTTCTCCTTTTAATGAAACAAGTGGGTTTTTACTGCAGTATAAAACAATAACAACATGTTACTGCCCTGACTTTTGTCTCCTACAACCAGGAAATACATAAGCTCAACAGGCATTTTGGTGCTTGTTGCTGTGTCTGTGCTTTGCTAATATATATGTATCTGGATGCATGTTTTCAAGCTCAGAACCCCATCTTTTCCTTAAACTCCACTGTTGACCTGCTACTTTGCTCCTCCTCCTCTCAGCTGTCCGTCACCGTGAGGAAAAACATCGGCATCCTGTGCACAAGTGCTTCTTCCTTGTACCAGGATCCTCACGCGATCAATGTGCATGTCTTAATGTGCACACGTGTACGTGCATAGCTCACCCAGACAAGGAAGGCAGTAAAACACTAGCACACACAAACATGTTTGTGTACTTCTGGTAATGGAAAGTCAGAGGATGAAGCACAAAACAAAAGAAAGATGTGCAAATGTTGCACAAAACCCATCCAAGAGTTTCAGCAGCGTTTTTACATCCAGCTGGGATTGAGCTCAACTAGCAGCCAGGAGAAAATAACACCTGTCTCATGCAGCGTTCAGCGGCAGCGGGATCATTTCCTCATCTGTCACAGCTGTGTGTTTGGCCTCAAAGGTCAGCCTGTGTGAAGACAAAGGCTAGGAGGGGCCTAAAGGCTTATCACCTTTAGACCTCAACAGGGCCGCAGCCTGATGCATTAAATGGCAGCTCATATTCGCTGAGGGCTGCTGCGCTGACAACAGGTGCCGAACAAATCGGTTGAGCAGAGAGAGAGAGACAGGTGCTGGTGCCAAGGTACACATGTTGGAGGAAGAGGACCCATTAAGCCCATTTAAAATACACCTGTTTCAGAGAAAAACAACTCAGGAAGAACATCTTTAGCATCATCTGGAGGGAGATCAGCATAATAACTGAGAAAAATGTTGTTAATAAGAGATTAAGTTGGGATGTAAAGTGACTAATATTGTATATTTTTTAATAAAAAAGCCACAGAAATGTGTTGGTGTTAGAGGTGAAGAACTCCTGAAAGGGCCTGGAGTGTCAGTTGAAGCAGCAACACAAAGGAAATATGACTGATACACCATACACTCAGTAGCCAGTTTATTAGGTACGCCTATTTTAAAAAGTAAGCAATGTAATAGACTCTAGAACTCTTACCTGCATTAAGATTGCTATTGTTTTATTATTTTTATTATTTACATGTACATTGCGTCATTTTCTACAGAGACTTTATTTAGCCCACCCTCACTGACAGAACAGATTATGGAAAATATTATTTTTATATTTCAGCTTGGTTCCAGCCAACATTATCTACCTTGTGTAGATGTGATCTTTGTTTCCAGCAGAGGTCAATAAGTGCCTTCAATTAATCATATTGCATTCAAAGTTTCCACTGCGTATTAAAAAACAATCAAGATTCCTGTGTATCATTACACTTAAGAGGGACTCTGTGTTCCAGGAAAGCAGATGTGAAGACGTTGTGCTTTCACGTCCAGCTTGTCCTCCCTGCGTAGTGTCATCCCAGATGCTCTTCGAGCTCAGGAACGTCTCTGTTTAGAACCATTATCTGACTGAAGCTGTTCATCTCTACCATCACTGGGTCTGCTCCAGACTATCAGCGAAGGAGTCTTCCGTGTTTGGCTAACAAAACAGGTCACCACCGGCCCTTCATCCAAAGCTGTGTCTAAAAATGAGACACGTGTGACAGCTGTTATGAATTCAGACGTACACACTGTGTGTATGTATATGTTGAGGTCAGTCCAGGGCCAAATAAAATGGGCAAATTAATTTTAGTATTTGTTTTAACCTACTTAGAGTATGGTATGGCTGTACCCAACACCAGGGTGGCTGAGAGAAGCAAAGTTATTTTGTCATGTAAGAAAACAAAAATAGGATTTAAATAAGTTTTATAATAGAAAACTTAAAATAATAAGTTTTCATCTCCACAGATGACAGATATATAGATTTTTTGTCAGTTTAGACAATTTGAGAGCCCAAAAGTGATGCAGAAAAGACCATAAATGCAAGATAAATATTTAGAATATATACATGAATCTTGCAAAAATATCTGAAATGAATATAGAAAAGGGCTTTTAATCTATATATATCTATATACAATATTCTATTTCTCCTTATTTTCTAATTTACTTATTTGTACATATATTAACTTGAATGCAGTGGCCATTATGTATTAATTCATGCACTGATTTCATTAAGATTTCATAGTTATTCATAAAAAATATTTACAATTATAATAATCTCCCACTTGCTTAAAATTGGAGATCAGTCTCTAAACTCCCATTCCTGGCCACATTTGTGAGAACGTCGAGTCTGAACAGCTTCTAAATATTCTGAAAATATTGGGGTTTTTTACCCGCGAATAAAATTCTTCAAAGCATTTAGCAGTTTTGGTTGAGACACCTCGCTGTGGCTCGTAAACAGGTAACGTTGTGTAACACTGCTTCATTCATTCAGCTTTTTCCATTGAGTCCTTAACTAATATCTATGATACATGTTGCAGAAACTCTCCTGAAGCGTCTGGGGGCTGTCACGGAGGGTGTGAAACCAAAGCACATGCCAGGCCTGCTGATGTTACCCTGGAATGTTCTTATCATCCTCTTACCATCCTCTTCCATTCATGGTGGTGAACTGGACAGTGGCAAAAGAAAAATAAATCTGCACTGGGCTGATGGATGAAAGAGTGAGCAGAGAAGCCGGGCTAAACGTCGGTATGTGAAGGATTAGTGGACACTGCTGCCTCATCCTCAACGTGACCAGTGACCCCCCTCAGGAAAAGACACATATCCAGTTCAGCCGCTGTCACCTCCTCCCTCCTCCTCCTTCAGTGTGCACTTCCCCTTTAAAGTATCCGAGAGGAACACCCTTACTCTTGGCGCCTGGGTCTGTCTCTCCTGTAGTTTGTGAAGAGGATTTGAAAAGACTGCAGGGGTCGACTTCAACGAAAGGCTCCTAAGCTGCACCTTCTGGTTGTGGATATGTCATGCAGGGGCTTCAGTTATCAGCAAAGTGATAAGAAGCTGTGTTTAAGTTACGTTTCCTTTGTCATAGGATACATGACTGGACCGTTCATCACAAGGTAAAATTATTCTAATGTTACGTAACAAAAATTCATATTTGTGTTATTCATAATGCTGCAGTCCATACAAATAACCTTTATGTGAAGCACCAATTTGATGCATGAGAAAACTGTGTTATTAGTAAACCATTCAAGGACATGTCTCTAAAATGCAAAATAATGAAAGTTATAGTAATCCAGTACAAACAAAGTCTAAAATTAGACCAAACTGCGTTGAAGCAGTAACGTTAAAAAGTCAGTTTGTGTCTGTATCTGCACCTTTTACAGACAGCCACTGCTGAAACTGCAACAGGACTTTGATACCATAAAATTCCCTTGAATGAGCTTGATTGCTTGCAGCTTGTGTGTCAGAAGTACTGACATGTTGTTCATTTCTGACACAATTAGCATATATCATCACTTTGGGGTATAAACATCTGTTGCACAGTTGGAAGTTATACTAGCGTTTCAAAATCTTTTGCTAAACATCCACAATGAAGCCCTCGTGTTGACATAAACAGAGAGATAACCAGATGTAATAAAGCATAATCATAAAGCATGACATAAAACTATGTGCAATATGAGAATGTGTTCAATTTAATATAAATGGGCCAGACATGTTAAAGTGTGTCCACGACATGCATCACTTTCTCAGATATAATAGATACAAAGGGAGGTGTAACTCCAGAGTCCCAGCTGATGAATTATTTAATGGCAGTGGCTTCACGTCCATTAACACATGCTCTTATCTTGGTCGTTAGCTAACAGTGGGGTCCAGTTTGTTTCAGCGGTCAAGTGATGACAGAAAAGAGCGCTGCAGGCTGTAGCTGTTGTGCTGTAACTCTTCTGTTCCCTGTTTGTCCTTATTTGCTGTCTGCTCAAAGACAGCAGAGAGAAAATGTGTTATATAGAATGAAGTGTGGTGTTGAACATAGGGTTTCTGTGTAATACTCCTTTAAGGGTTTAACAAGTAAACCAAGACAGAAACACTGGTTGCTATGAGAGATACAGACAGTGAAATGTGGGGCAGGTGAGTTGGATTGATGCAACCTGTCTATGATTTAGATGTGTAGATGTGCATCATCTACCTGATGAGACAGACTTTGTGTAGATTACTGAACTGAAACCTAAATACAGCTCAAACCTGAAGCTCTGGCTTTTTTCCATGATGAACCAGCCTCTTCACTCTGTCTCCGTCTTTTCCATCACTGACTTCCTCCCCATCCTCCCCGAAGATACGTAAAAATAAATCACATAGAATATCCCACTTTCCATTCTCCACTTGAGAGTGATCTGAAATCTGGTTAACATCTTTTCCCATTTGGGCAAAGATGGAAGAATTCTTTATTCCCAGTGATGGCTATTTAGTTTGATTAGTAGCATGACTGGGCTTGAGTTGACTTTGGAGTTTCACTGAAGCAACTTTTATTAACTTAATTAGCTTTTAACTGTGAGGTGACTGATAACAGGGGTCTGAATGGACATATATCTCCTTTCACACCCACTACAGATACTTTGATAATGTTTCTTCGTGCATACAGGGTGGCTGCACCTTGATGGGAGAGGAGCCAGGTTGCCAGTGGGAGGAAGTCTGCAGATTTGACACAAGATGGACTGCAACGACTCCAGTGCTTTGCTCTCTGGGGAGCAGCTCATCTATGCCATCACTGTTCCGCTCTCAACCTCCATCATCCTGGCCAACCTCGTCATCATCTTGGGCATAGCCTGGAATCGTCAGCTCCATAACACGCCCAACTACTTCTTCCTCAGTCTGTTAGTGGCAGATCTGTGCACGGGTGTGGCACTGCCTTTCATACCATTAATGGGCCTGAACCGGGAGTTAAGTTGTAGTTCCTGTATGGTGGCTCACATTTTCCCAAACTTCCTCTTCCTGGCGTTCCTTTTAAACCTGGTGATGGTCCACTATGAGCGCTACATCTGCATTGTTGACCCCCTACATTACAATAACTTGTGGATGCATCGCAGTTTTCCTTTGGCGCTGCTGGTGGTGTGGGCACCACCACTTCTTTATGCATCTCTGCCCGCCTTTGGTTGGAATAACTGGACCGGGCCAGACTGGAACGGCTGTTGTGAAAGTAGCCAAAAAACACTTTGTTCAACAAACGGCACCACCTGCTGCTCATACAGGCGAGTGTTCCCCAACGCTTTTATCTACTTGGAGGTGTATGGACTAGTCTTACCTGCAATTCTTACCATCGCTGGCATGACTGGACGTGTTTTATGGATCACCCGAGGCCAGCTGAAGGACATTTGCCGTCTCCATAGGTCAGTGGAGAGGGGAAATCAGGCCTCAGACCAGGAGCAGAGGCTGAACTTGCGGTACACTCGCTGTGTGGTGGCGGTGTCGTTGACATTTCTCGCGTGCTGGGTGCCCTACCTCATTTACATGCACGTCTGCATAGCTTTCTTGCTGAGCGACACCAAGTGGAGTTCCACCACTCACATCGTGCTGTCGTGCACTGGGATTGGAAGCATGGCTGTGGTGCCGCTGGTGCTTGGCTTAGCTAACAAGCAATACACAGAGCCTGCGTACAAACTTTTCCAAAAACTCAGAGACAGGTGGAGGCAAAGGACACAGGGATCAGAGGAGGTGGCAGTCTGAGGAAACACTGATGAACTTGAATATTTATGAGAATGAATCTGTGTCAGTGTACATCATACAGCTTAAAGAGGGCATCTGAAGGCACATGCTCATTTCTCTCTGTGCAACCCACTCTGGACAGTTTAACCAGTCGTAGATATTCTCCATCTGTCACCTACCCGCTTGCAATGTTTACTCTGACTTCCCTCCCTGGTGTTTATCTATATACTGGTATGCAAGCTGAAAAGGGGAGAGGGATGCATCCACACTGTGTCATACATTTACAAGGCATGTGGAGATTAGAGATTCAGCAGGGAAGGTTAAATACTGTAAAAGCAGAGAAACATCTGGCACTCGTATTGATTGTATTTGAGGACTTTTATTTGCTGTAAAGATCCATTCAAGGGAAATGAGACTTTTATTTGAGACTTGATTAAACACAGAGCATGCTATTTGTTTCCCCAATCAAAATGTGTACAGCATGTGGGTGGAAAAGAGGCAGCCTGCAAAGGCGAGCCGAGGAGGGTAAGGAGACTTTAATCAAATTAAGGCGCAAACAAGGTCTGAACTGTTGTGGGGCATTAGGAGAGATGGGACATCATCATGGGGTCAGGGTACACTGTCTTCACGTCTTTTGTCTGCTCGGCTAAGCCATGTTCCAGTGTGTTTTCCACATTGGAATATCATCTATGTATGTATGTGTCTGGGAGACAGAGGAGAGCCGGGAGAGGAGGAGGAGGAGGAGGAGGGGGGAAATGAAGGCAGGATGAGACTGTCGGGCTCCTTCTCCTAACGACTGACTGTTATCTGTAACAAGAAGAAAACATGAGCACTGTAGCCAAATTGTGTCTTAACATTTTAGGAAGTACACCGAGGACCTACAGTATAGTATAATAATTAGAAAGATACCTTAGATAAGATAACATCTTTCCTGGTAACATAATCCGCATCAGCACTTTCAAAATGTATTAATGAATACGTTGTATCTGGTTGTTTCATCAAAACAAAAGAGAAGTGTAAAAATGTTCTGTTTTCTGTGGGTTGTGTTTAAAACTGCAGGCTGGGAACAGCTGCCAACCCTTTAGTTGTACAGTTAAACTAAAATATACAGATAAACCCCAGAGATTTGTGTGTTTTTCCTTGCTCAACAATCAGTGTTCAGTAATTAAGAGCAGCCCCCAGGTGTGTCTCATCAGGGCTGATTAAGGGAGCGCCACATAAAGAGGGGAAGCTTGTGCCCTTTTGATGGGTCTGTCCTCTGTCCCTTTCTCTGCTTCATTTCTATTGGGATTAATTGTAATGTTAGTTTAGGCGAGGCACATCTGTGTTCCCCTTCTTCCCAAGCTTTATGCTAACTGTCTCCTGGCTCCGGCTACATGTTTGTTGTATATACATATTTGCTCCTACCCTTAATAGAAAAACAAGTAGGTTGAGTGTATTCCCCAAAATGTCTAAATGTTTCAGTAACTAACTATCCAGTGTGTATGTTTGTGTAAAAGAAAGAAAGCAGTCTTTTTGTTCTTGTCGGTTTATTCATTAATTGCATTCCAACTGCAAATACTTGTCACCCATACAGTAAACACTGTAATCTCCTCTGATTTGCTTGTCATTCATTTGAGGTAAAAAAAAATAATTTTATTGTTCCCTGCAATAAGAAACCTTGGGATGTTCTTGTTCCTGAGGTATGAGAGACAAAACTGATGGTACAGAGACCAAGACAAGTCTTTGCAAATGCAAACAAAGATAAGAAACCCTGTTTAAAGACGATGGTTGACATAAACAAAATGTCTCCAACTTCAAACATGAATTCCAGGAAAAGACATCCGACATGCCAAGGGGCAATTGTTCGACTGTTTACTACCAGAAAGCACACAAAGAAAGGATAAATCATTGTTGCTTTAAAAGTCACGCTCATGTTGGTTTTGAAACACCTCATTTAAAATGAATTTGAACTTTCTGAATTCACATTTTGCAGACATACTGTCACCCTGCACACAGTGGAGTAATGGAGGGTCACTCCTCTGTGTAATGGGAGCTTTCAGACACAACTCTGCCTGCCTCCACTTCCACCCGGATCAGCAGGCGTTTCTTGGAGGTGGCGTACACCGGCAGGATGACAGTGGTTGCCGGAATAATTGTGGTTGCCGGGTCAACGGTGGGTTCTGGGGCTTGTGGTTTCTCTGGCAGGTGAACAGCTGCGTGCAAGTAAGGACTTGGATTGGTTGGTTTGTTTTTAGATCTCTGAGCAAAAGAGAGGTTTGATTTTAGTGGGACACACAACATGAATCAGTCATGAGAATATTGATATGGATGATACAGTTTTTGTTCTGTTTTTGTTACCATGTCTATTTTGTATTTGTGGTAGTATTTTAAATATTATTTTTTTACTATTCAGTGATTTCCTACATTACCCAGAATTCTTTTCAGCAACAACTTGACTGAGAAGCTGCTACTTTGTGGACATTTGGACACTGGTATTCCTACTTTTACACAAGTAAATGACGTGAGTGTCTCTTCCACCACTACATTTAGAATATAACATGTTTGCATGCGGCATTTGCATTGCTTTCTGCTGTACTGAGGGGTCTGACATAACAACATAACATAAACATAATTATTTTTTATGCATTTCTTTTTAGTATTTGTTTTAGTATCTAGCTATAACTGGTAGAAACTGGTTATGTGGTGGTCACAAGCCAATCCACTGTTTTAGCTCTCCTATCAACTGCTTTGAAATTTGTCCAGGAACTGGTGGAAATAGGTTAAATACACCAAAAACTGACCAAATGAGCCAAGAAATGTACTATCTGTAGATTATTTTAAAGGTTTTAGTGCTGCTAGTTTCAGAAAAAGTTGCAAAAGTGCTCTCACCTGTGTGGCGCATGAGGTCGTTCATTCTTCACAGAGATGAGCAGAAGGAAACAGTTGTTAGTGCAGTGCATAATGGTATATTTCAACAAACACACTGAATAAAAGCTTATGCATACTGATGAGATTGGAAACCCTGCTCACATACCTCCGCTCCTCGCCCTCCAGCAGCTTGCGGTAAGTGGCGATCTCGATGTCCAGAGCCAGCTTGAGGTTCATCAGCTCTTGGTGTTCGCGGATCTGTCCAGCCAAGTCCTGCTTGGCACGCCTCAGAGCCTCCTCCAGCTGGGCGATGTCCTTCCGGGCCTTCTCCAGGTTGTTGTCTCCTTCTGTCCGGATGTGATTGGCTTCCTTCTTCAGGGACTCTTCCTACAGGAAGAGCAGAGAGAAAAAGAGCAGATCAGTCACTGATTGGATGGATAAAACGGGTACTTCAGTCTGAACTCTGTGACTGTTTATCTGTGTGATCCTGACCTTCCTTAGGAGAGCTTCCAGGTCACCGTTGAGCCTTTGGATGTGGCGCATCAGGTCTGCGATCTCCCTCTTTATATCACGCACTTCTTGCTCACGCTGTCCTGCATTTAAGACCATGGCATCCATCTGGGAAGCAAAATGTTGACAATGCATGATTTTTAACAGTATCTGGCCTTAGATACTGTTAAAGACTTGGTCTTTAGGTATAATCCACCTTATCCTCACCTTTTTCTGGTTCCACTGCTCAGCTTCCTCCCTGGTGCGGTTGGCCATGTTTGCGTACTGATTCTTGACGGTCTTGATGATCTCATCCATGTCCAGAGACCGTTTGCTGTCGTCCTGCAAGACCACCGTCTCGTTCTGGACTTGTGACTGCAGCTCCTTGATCTCCTGCAGCAGGCAGACATGGGTCAGAGGGAGTTTAATAAGTGTCTTCTTCTTTTGTATCATTAATATATAAATATTAGTGACACAACAATTACCTAGTGCTTACATCATCACATTGGGTTGCTTTGTTTATTATCTATTCATTATTATAGAATACAATAAAGTCCATCATTACCTCATCATAGCCAACCCTGAGGAAGTCCAGTTTTCCCATCAGGTCCTCCAGCTCCAGAGCCAGATCTACTGCCTCCAGGTGACCATCGTCCACGTCCTGTTGCACAGACAGACACATTTAACATGCGTAAACACACGGACGCACAGACGGCATAAAGGGAGGAAATTGCTTCAATACTATCATACCTTTTTGGTGACAATAAACTCATTCTCCAGTTCACCTTTCTTTTGAAACTCTTCCTCATAGCTGAAACAAAGAGAAAACAAAGGGTTAAAAAAAATGTGTTTGTCCCGATGATGATGTAAAATTCAGCTACACCATGACCTGCCGACCTCTTCTTGGTTTCCTCCACCTCTTCCTGGCTCTTGAGCAGCTGAGCCTGCAGTTTTTCCTGGTCGCGGAGCAAGTTCTCAATCTGCTGCTCCATCTCGTTCTCCAGCTGCTTGACGATATCGTCGATTTTCCCGTCGTAGTCCTCCTGCGCCTTCAGGATTTTCAGCTTTGTGTCGAGCTTCTTGTTCTCATCCTCCAGGTTTTTCACCTAACAGAGGGACAAACTGTTGATATCTGACGACCATGGCAGTCCTCACATTTGAAGTTGTCTAATGATCCACAAGGTGGCGCCCTATATGTACCTCCACCATTAATTGCATGAGGTGAAGCCTGCAAAGGGCGACACTTTACATGGCCTCAGGTTACAGAATTAACCACAACAGGCAGAGGCTTTTAAGTCATGCTCCGGGACTGGAAACAGGCTGAAGGCTTGCTTTTACTTTGAACTTGAACTGAAGAGTGATACTTGTTGCTGATTGTTAGTGGTTAGTTAAAACCTGCCTTGTTGTCAAAAACTGTCAGTAATGAATGTAATTGAAAGTGGCAAATAGTAGAATAATAGTATTTCTTAACGAATAGTTGTAGCAAATAATAATAATAATAATAATAATAATAATAATTTACAAACCTTGTCAATCAACCTGACGAACTTGTCATTGAGTCCAACCATGTCGTCCTTCTCCCTGGATTTACCTGACGGGTCCACTTTGTTGCTGGTCGGGTAGCTTTTGGTGGGTCCCACGCTGCTGGGGGAGTAGGACTGGCTGCTGTAATCTTTCGTTTTAGACATATTGGTTTTTTGTAGCAGAGAGCTGAAATCTGGAAGGTGGACAGGTGAGCGGTGAAGGTCCCTGTAGCCCTGCGGATCACCTGCTTTTTAAAGGGACAGGGACCACCCATCACCTCCCCAAAACTCCGCATGCGTCCAATCAACAGGAGACAGGTACAACATGACAGTGAGAAAAATAAAAAAGTCAACTTGAAATACTTGAATTTCGACTCTGCACCAGTTTGTTCAGTAGTGGTGTGCCAATGACAGCGCTGGGGGGCGTATTGATGCGTAAAAACCAGGTATAAAACCTACCTGCGCCTGTCCGTCACATCCATCAGGTGACCTTCATCCTGCCGATCTCCGTCTCATTATCATCTCTATCTCATCCTATAGCAGTCATGCCTTCAAACACCGCCGCCAGTATGTTTGGTGGAGCCGGGGGAAGGGGCTCCAGGGTCTCCGTGGCTAGCCTGGAGGGGCTGCGCAACGTGCTGCGCAACGAGACGGAAAAAGATTCCGCTCCTGAGCCTCCAAAAAAACCCGCTGCTCCCCCTCCACCTCCGGCCGCCCCTGCCGCCCCCGCGGATGACAAGCAGACTCTGCGGGGTCTGAACGACCGGCTGTCCGGCTACCTGGGCAGGGTGAGGCAGCTGGAGAAGGAAAACAGCGATCTGGAGAAACAGATTGCTGATATTTTGGCCAAGAGGAAAGCACCTGAAGGGCGCGACTGGAATGAGGTTGAGAAACCTCTGGAGGACCTCAAGAAGAAGGTAAGTCATCTCATTCATTTATTTCTGAGAAGAAAACTGTAAAATTCAACTGCTTTGTAATTGATATCTCCCACTGAGCGCATATTCATTCATTGCACTCCTGTTTTAAGATCAAGGACATCACCATGGACAATGCAAAGCTGCTGCTCCAGATTGACAACACCAAACTGGCTAACGATGACTTCAAGAGCAAGTCAGTTTCATGCAATCTAAACTCAAAAATGCTGATTAATAATTTAATGGTGCGTCTGTGGATCATTGCTGGGGGTCCTTCTTGTTGTGTGTGCGCAGGCTGGAGGATGAGAAAAAGGCACAGAAGGAGCTGGAAAAAGACGTGGAGGAGCTGAAGAAGACTCATGAGAATACCAAGCTGAACTGCAAGCAGACAAAGAAGGAGATTGATTTGGTGAAGGAGGAGCTCGCTCGCCTTGAGAAGGAACACAAGGAGGTGAGAGTTTAAAGAAAAAACACTTTGAGATTGACTGACACGAAGCTGTATTGAGTGGGATCTGAGACAAGCTGTGTTAACTTGTAGGAAGTGGATGTCCTGCGGGAGAAGATCAAGGACTCACAGGTGAATGTGGAGATTGATTCACAGAACTCCAACCTGGCTGAGATGCTCAACAAAATCCGCGGCCAGTACGAAAAACTAGCCAAGAAGAACCAGAAGGAGACTGAGGAGTGGTACCAGAGCAAGGTACGTTACCTGCAGGGGTTACAAGGTTTTCTCCACCTCCTCCTCTGTGTATCTCACAATGTCTGCCTTTTCTTTCTCCTCCAGTTTGACACCATGAAGGTGGTGGAGGCCCAAAACACCGAGGTCTTGCACTCTGGAAAATCTGATCTGAAGGAGCTGCTCAAACAGAAGCAATCTCTGGAGATTAGGATCCAGACTCTGCACAGCATAGTAAACACGCACACACACACACAAGCCCACCTGTCACACTTAAACATATGGGTGGAGCAACACCCATATGTTGTTGATATGAATAGGCAGCACATTCTCAAGACATGTTTCTGGGATGCTCCCTTTTACATCAATTATGCTTTCACGTAATTTCACATAATCACTCTCTCACCTCATACAAACCTTCTATCACCCTATCGCAAAGTCCTAAATCCTTTCTCCCGGAGGTGCACTGAACCAAATATTTACATAAATCTTTCCTTTGTCGTGTGAGGAATGATAAAACCTCCAGCTGTTTTTTTTTAAGTACCTGACCTTTTCACAAGCATTCCCATCGGCCCTGTCATTATACTGTAAACCTGCTACTTTAAGCATTCTTGACCCATCTCACTGTAGTTTGACAAGCCACCTGGATCTTGCAAAACAAAACAAAACCTGAACATAAGAAGGGTCAAGGCGCCTGAGAAGATACAGCAATCTTTTATGTTTTCTTTCATCCAAACACTAATTCACAGAAGGTAGATATTTGAGGACCCTAAACAAGAAGCCAAAAATCACCTTGTGTCTTCCTGTTCAGATCCACAATCTTGAGGAAACCCTGAAGAGTACCCAGGTGGAGTACAACAAACGCCTTGGCCCCCTTAACAAACTGATCCTGAACCTGGCGGCAGAGCTGAAGGAGGTGAAGTCCGAGGTGGAGCGCCATGTGGAGACCAACAACAATCTGCTGTGTGTGAAGATGAAGCTGGAGGCAGAGATCAACAACTACCAGCAGCTGATGCATGGCATGACGGCTGATAGCGACAGGTGAGGACGGCTGTAGATGAGGCTGTGACCACTTTTAGAGGTGTTAGTAGGTGGATTTTTCTAAGTGAAAGCTTTCTGTTGCATCTTCTAACGTAACTAATGTCAAGACCACTAATAAACACATTTCATCCAAAGGGTCAAACTGGCTCTTTGAAAGGTTTAAAGGAAAAGCACACACAAAATCATAGTGTACCTGTTTCCAACTGGACGTTAGTATACTTATCCTCCTCTTCCCTGACAGCTTGGAGTTTTCTTTAGAGGATGTGCTCAACAGCGGTAAGTCCTGGATCCATCAGAAAAAAACCTCCACTTGGAACAAATTCACAATGACTTGTGCATGTTTGTCGTGTTATGGTAGTTGAAGAGTTTATCTCTGCCTCTGGGGTTAGACCTGGTTCTGTAATGACTGAAAGGCTCCTTTAAACAGGAACTAAC
Source organism: Datnioides undecimradiatus (assembly GCA_008933995.1). NCBI lineage: Eukaryota > Metazoa > Chordata > Actinopteri > Lobotiformes > Datnioididae > Datnioides > Datnioides undecimradiatus. Next base: position 5,287,089 of record WARS01000038.1, read on the forward strand.
AGTAAGTCTGTAGATTTAAAAATGCCAGAAAGGCATAAACAACCTTCCTCACTGAATGTTATTCTAATGTGGATGCAGTAGCCTAATGGTTTGCACTACCAGCAGCAGAGTTAAACTTAAGTTTTAACCCTCACATCGCTTTTTCAGGGAGCAGTTTTGGATTTGCACTTAGTAGCTCAAATGAGAAGATCAATAGCACTCTCGTGTTCATTCCTTGAATGCAAGTCCATCAGCCAGTCAGCTTAGCTTAGGTTGCAGCACAGAAACTAAATTTGGCACTAATTTGGTACTACACAGAGTGGAGCCAGCTGTTATCCCTTGTTTCTCTGTCTGTGTCTCTATGTATAAAGACATAAGTGTGGTGTTGATCTTCTCATCCTAATCATTATTTCCAAAAAGGATCCCTTCAAACTGAGTCACATTGCACCCTGTAACTGCATGCAATCACACTAGATTTCAACATCATAAATATTTATCAGAAGACTTCATTTCTTTATGTTTTTGACAAACTCTGGCCGCTCGACTCAGTCAGAAGACACAAAGATTCAAGAAAATGCTGAACACACTGATCCCTCTTGTTTCCAGACCAGCAAACGCCTGAGAAGAAGGTGCCTGAGCAGCAGATAGGAGTGAAAGAAGAAGCCATTGTGAAGCTACAAAGTGCCCCCTCTAATAAGTCCGCTCCCCCCAAAGCCCCTGAAGAAACAGAGAAACCCCCTGAAATGGTGAAAGGAGACCTCATTAAGGCTGAGAAGACCGGCACAGTGGAGGCACAGAGCAACGGCCCCACTGTGAAGGAAACCCCCAAGACCAAAAAGAAGAAGGGTTCATCTTCTTCATCATCTTCTTCTTCTTCATCCTCTGAGAATGAAGAAAAGCCAAAGAATGAGGGTGAAGTTGCCAAAGTCTAATCTTTAACTCTTTCTTGTGCAGCTGCTTCCTTCTGTTGCTGCTGCCAAGCCTGCAGAGCTTCTTTCTTTCTTTCTCAGATGTCAGCAAATAAAAACATTTGATTTTGAACGAGTCGCCCAAGCTTTTCTTTCACTGTTCTGATGAATTAACTAAGTGGCAATTGTTGTTTTACACTTACTTGCTTTCATACAGTGTACTTCAGTAATCAAAATGCTGCACCTCCAACTAGGTATATTTTATTTTAAAATGTAGAAATTATGATTTTGTAAAATATACATAAAGGTGAAATTAACTGGGCTCCTCTCCAGTAGATAAGTAAGAGACACTTGCATCATCTCAAGTTTGTCTCTATTGTTCGCCATACGTCAGTAACCAGTAAATGAAGAGCTTTTATAGGCCGGTTGTGTGGAAAACGCCCGACAGTCCTGTGAAACCAGTTAGCATGTGAGCAATAAAGACCAGATAAATGCAGCCTCTGTCTCGACAGCTGAATGGATGAATGCAAAATCGCTAAAATCAACAGTTTCAGCATCAGCAACAAAGAATAAAACTTGTTGCTGGCAAATCTCCAAACTGTCAGAAACTGCTTTGCTTTGTGGTATTTTGTGGAAATATTGTACAAAAGTTAGAACCAGAGAGTTGGGTTGTTTTTTTTTGTAAGAGTGATTTATTTTATTTTCTCAAATGACAATGATACAGACGACATGAAAGCACAGGGAGGGAAGGAAGGGGGGATTGAAATCATCCAACACGTGGATATTGCATGGTGAGGGTTGAGGGCAAGCAAGAGTACCAAATGGAGTAAAAGATATCGTATCAAAAATTTCAGTTTTTTTCATATATATATTTATATAGGACTAATAATTCTCTTTAACTATGCAAAGCAAGGAATGCCCTTTTTCCATTATCTTGAGCCTTGGCTTACCCTAAGTAGAGCCAACAGGATTATTCATTTAAACAAAAAAAAGAGACTGGACACGATTTTTGGGGGGGTTGGGCGGGGGGGCATTTAGAGGCATCCTGGAGTCCTGTCCGATGTGGCGTTGAATCTCAGTGTAGCGCGTTTGAGCGTGTCCCCGGGGGATTTGAATTTCTCTGGTGGTTGTAGGGAGATCAGCCTCAGCGGGAGAAGGTCTTTCCACTGCAGAACAAAAACATCGAAAAGGTTAGTGACTTGGTTCGCGCTCACACACACCAAGCGCTCCACAGAGGGAACTAAAACAAGTTTACAGGCAGCTTTTGCTTTATCTAAAACATTGATACCACTCTGACTTCTGCACGATATATATTTAGGAACAGCAAGCAACCAATCAGCTTGGCTTCCCAAGAAACAGAGAAACAGCTAGCCCGCCACTCCTTGAGTGTAACAAAATTACCTGCATCATTTATAAACACTTCACATCTTTAGAGTCTTGCCAGGGAACCAGTGGAGACTCCAAATCACTGCCAGTGGGCATACAGACTATTTCTTGTCTGTATGTTAAGCTAAGCTAATCAGCTGCTGGCTGTAGCTTTATATTTACCACAGAGATATGAGAGTGGTATCAATGTCTTCCTTTATCTCAACTCACTTACTTCAAAATAAAAGCATGAACAGAGCTTAAAACTGTGACCGTACATTAGCCCTGTTTATGGAGATGGAAGACGCTAACAAACGGATTCTTCAGTCATTGTTTGGTTGTTTTGGCTTTACTGCGTTTCATGTGAACATTCCTGACAATTTAACTTGCCAGCGATACTGATAAGAGCGACATGTTGGCGGCACGCTTTAATCTTCCTCACGTCTTTGTCGAACAACATGTGACTGACTTGTGCATTTTGGTTGCTGAGATTTTTCTGAGCTGACAATGTGTTGCCGTAGCCAATCGCAGGATTCACGTGAAGAGATTGCCGCTGTCGGGGTTTCCTATTTATTTCTGTTACACATTAACCACTGAACAAAGGGTCTCTGTGCTCCGGCAGTGTAGATTTTCCCACTGAAAGGCTAAAATACTGTGTATGTGCAGGTGTTTGGAGACCTGTTAAAATTCCCCTCTGACTCACTTCAAACACTAAAGAAAGAGCCACACACACCTCAAGAACACACAAAGATACACAGCTGCAGACTGAAGTTGACTATAAGGGCAGAAGAAGAAGAATCTCATAAAATGCAGAGATGGATCATTTAAAAGCTAAATCTTGTTATATTCTGCTAAATCAGTCACGGATCATGTTAAATGAAGGCTCATGATCCATGAACAGCACTGCAGGAAAAACTTGGATCCAAATCCACAAACAACTCTTTGATCGTAAAATCAAAACTGTCAAATTGTATCTCAAACGTTTGTCCTTATCTTGTTCTTCTTAGGAGTGGGTGTGGACAAGATTAAGAGTGCAGTCGCTACTCACGAGATGGTCTTCATCTCCTTCTTCTCGGCATCGGGTCGAGCGCGGTTCAGCACCTTAAGGAAGTCTGACGTCTTGGCCCTCATGCGTGTGTGAATGTAGGCCTGCAGAGGGGAGAGGAGGGGGGGGGATTCTCATCAGGTTTTCATCGAACAATATACCAAACATAACTGGTCATCTATTCTTGGGACGAATCTCACAAACAGCAAACATTTTTCTTTTGTGATTTACGATTTTGTGTCAGGTGCTTAAACCCAGCGCACAGCAAGAGACGGGGACAACAGTGCCCTGTTGTTTTGACGGCAGATAATCACCTCTTTCTCAAGCTTAACCCACCCACACCTGTCCATAAATCCATCACCCACACTGACTCCCCTCTGTCTCAGGCAGAAAAACAAAACAAAACAAAAAAAACCCCAACAAGCATCCGGCATTCAGCTCCATTATGTGCAGCCTGAGTGGCAGGTGCTTAAAAAAATAAAAGCCCAACACATCCCTCTGAAATGCCAAACATCCAAAAATGGCTTTGATTAGAGTTTTATGGTCGACACGCTTCCAGTCGAGGAGCCATTAGAAGCATGTTTCATTGTGTCATGTGAACAGAAACGCCCAGACATTGCCCTAAAACCTGTAGGACTGCTGAGAGTGGCAGAGCAAGTCGTCGTCAGCAGCCACGGCCTTCGTTTGATCTCACCTTCAGGTGGACCTTCTATTGTGGTGAAGGTACTGTTAAGCACTAAAAAGGCAGAGGACGACTTGTTTGTAGCCTGTGATTAAAACAAGACTTTCAGCTTGTTGTGAGTGTTTCACAGGTGCTTTTCTAAATGTCCATTCATTTGTGGTGGATCCTCAAAGTCCAAATGTAACATGTGACCTGTGAGCTCAAGATTAAGCCTTAAAACAACAACAATTAACATATAATCTGACCAAACACAACAATAACAAAAATGGATTTGATTGGACCCTGGTTAAGTTGAACTCACCTTGGAGCACTTTATGTGATAGTGCAGGTAGTCCCTGAAGGTGTGGATGAGGTTGATGGTGTTGTCTCTGGCATTGGCATTGGTGTGACGTGGGAACAGGACTGAAAACATCAAAACAACGCACACACACAGGGATCAAATTAGTGAACTGGTTTAATAACTACAGGAGCGAGGAAAGCAGAAGGTCTCAGCCCATGCCTTTTAATGGGTACTGACCAAAAGTGATGTATCCAATGTTATCCCCGACGGCGGCGTCTGTGTCCTTCAGCTCCAGTGGGGGCTCCCTGTGGCTGAACAGCACCTGGGGAGCTGTGTGGCTGGCTCGCCGACCCTCTTTGAACTCCTGCACGCAGAGCAAGCACATGTAATATCACAGCTTTAGCTGCCTTATGGTCTAATGGTGAATAGCTGCCACTGGTTTGTTGGTGCTTGTGTTTTTTAATCACACCTCAAAGAATGGCATGAGCATGAAATGAGCTGGGATGAACTTTTTCCACATGTGCGGCCTCACACACCTGCATGAAGACTTTGCCGATGATGACGTCGTCGTCGTCTTTGAACACTGTGCTGAACACCACTGTCACTCTGTCCTTCTTGGCCTCCACATACCTGCAAAGACAGGAGGCATGTCAGAGGTTTAAGAGCGCCAGAGAAACACAGATTACTGCAACAATTGGAATGTAAGCCCGTGAGGCGTCATGCATATTATGAAGATTTACTACGAAACACTTAAAGTATTCAGACCATTTGAAAATGAGCTCTCCCCCTTTGCTTCTGTAAGAGATCTGAAACTAAAAGCTTTCAAACATACATGGACTCGTCGTCTCTGTAGTGGACCACGGCCCTCTGCTCGCCCTCTTTGCCCTCTTCCTGGAACTTGAAGTACTTTTCAAACACTGAGGCAAAGCAGTTCCTCTTGAGCATCCCGGCCTGGTGGACAACCTCATCTTTATTGGCTGGTAGCGCGTCCAGGTCGTAGAGGAGGGACACGTTGTAGCCTGGGATTAAAGGAGCGATGAGGATTACAGATGACAGAAAAATCTACAAGAATCATAGCACACGGGTTTGATTTCATGGTTTCTGTCTAAAAAGCAACTACTGAGCACACGTAGGCAAACGATGCACCGTAAATGAGGAACAAAGTTGACATTCAGGACTGCTGTGTCAAAAAGTGTCCTGCTGTTACAAGGATCTTAAAACTGATCTGATGTCAGTGATATAAATATCTCAAGCAACCATTCGGTGCTGTCAGATGTGGTAGATTGTCAGTAACAAGTTTTGAGCACTTACCAGCCTCTGGTGAAGCCAGGAAATTCCCATAGACTCTCTTGAGCAGCTGAAACGAAACATATGACATTTATTTGTATTGCAGTTTTCAAAAGAAGTTCTTTACAGATGCAAAGAGGAAAGAAAACAACATAAACTGAGTTTATGAATTTAATTGATACAGAAAACCACTGAAAATTTGACTTAAAATGTCTAATTTGTAAGAGCAAGGCCCTGATGCTGCTGCTTTGATACTAGAACAGAGGAAGGGTCCAAAGAGCTAAAGAGACTGATATTTTGGCTTTTTGTTAGGAATATCTAACAGGTACATTCAAAGCCATTCTTTTATTTTTATAATTATTACCGCTTCAAGTGATTTTCACCACCTGCGGGAATCCCTCCTGCAGACCAAGCAACTGGTTTGAAGAGAAGAAACTAGCAGAAATGTCAACATCAATAAAAGCTGCGAGCGAGGGAGATAAAAAAAAACTTGCTGTACAACATGAGACAGGAAGGAGGTCTGTGTGTGTCTTCTGGAGATTACAATCGTAACACGGGGGCCTCCTCTCTAATGGCTACCTGCCACTGTGGAATGAAGTGAGTCCGTACAAGAATATGCAAATCAAACCCAGACGTGGTCAAGCGTCGTAGACTATGCCCTCCTTAATTCTAATCTGAGCAAGCTTTTAGCTAAGCCAAATACGACAAATGAAGAAGAGACAAGAAAGTGTGGGAACAACCGAGCCCTTTAATAAAATAACACTCCCTCCCTCCTCCACTGCTTTCCAAATAGACTTCACCGGCTGAATGTAACACTGTTAGGCCATTCATTCATCCCGCTGCTTTGGACTTTTAGGGAACAAGAAGGGAAGTCGCTGGACGGCAGCCAAAAAGTTCATACAGTGGCTGCTGCTTGCAGTCAGCACTTCCTCGCCCGCGGTGAGTCACACGAGCTCACTTCCTGTTTCTACCAGAAGCTTCAGCAGCTGCTTTCTTCCTTACATGGCAACAGAGCTCTTGTGGTGGAGGTGTGTGTGCAAATACTAACATTCATAACCTCAATCAGCTATTTTTTGGATACGTCATCATCATCATCATCATCATCATCATCATCATCATCTCCGCTTGATGTCAAAATAGAAAACAACCTGATTAGCATTCGTTCCTATACTTCTCAGTGACAATGTTTTTCTATTATTTTCACAGCAGAGGAGCCACAACCACGGGTACATCTCAGCTCTTGCAATATGACAACATTATTTCAGATATTTGTAAGGTTTTTCCAGGACTTGCACAGAGCCTGTATTGTGTTAAATGTTTATATGCAGTACAAGCACGGCTGTTCAACGATGTGAAAACAGGTATTTAAGTTCAAAACCATCCAGAACTGAGTGGTGGTGAGGCCCAGTTTATGTCTGGGCAAGCACACAGGAACATTTTCCAGACTCACTCTTGTGTTTGTGTGTGTGTGTGTGTGTGTGTGTGTGTGTGTGTGTGTGTGTGTGTGTCATACTTCATCAGCTCCGTGCTCCTGCAGCTCCTTGTAGAACTTCAGGGAGATGCTGACCATCACTTTGTTCTTGTCCCCACCGGGGTTGGAGATGTGATACAAGACGCCATCAAAATCTGCAGTAGAGATGAACAATTAAAGGCTGCAGGCAGCAAATGAGGGGCAACCTGACCCTTTACTTCTGACAACTTGACACACTGACACATTTTGTACTTGCACAAATGTGCCATTTTAATTAGTAACCTCAATTAATGCCAGTACCATCGAAATATTACTGTTAATTTCACATGTGAGATGTAACACTTTGTGCTTGATTACTGGTTGTCAATGTGCAACAGGTTCATTGCATAATAGGAAGATAGCTGGTATGATGACAGCAGCAGCAAGCACTGCTTAAAATCAGTACTTTCCCATGTAATACGGCATTTAAAGAATTTACAATGCAATTACAAATTACAACATATCCTGAGCTGTTAGAGACAGATCCATATGATCTTACCTGCAAATGTCACATCGACAGCCTCTGGCTTGGTTCTGCAAGTAGAAAAAGTTCAAAATGCATGAGTTTACTGCGCTGTTTACTGTATAAACATAATTCTGTACAAGTCAGTCTGTGTTAAAAGAGTAAATATGACCAAATTGCTCAAATGCTTCTGACATGTTGAAGAGTATATAATTCATCAATGAACTGAGAAAACAACCTGCAAATGAATCAAAAAACAAGTGTTAACTGCAGGTCTATCATCACCTAAGAGTGACATCTTTATATTATCTGATAAAAAATATAACTTGTTATTCTCTCACTCTGTATTTAAGTTTCATTGTTTTTTCAGCCCAAAACAAAAAACATATTATGGTGAATGTACTTCTTTAATATTCACTTTTTCAGTCTTAAGTCAGTAAAACACTATCCTGTGGTTGTACAGTGGTAATGAATTCTTTAAAAGGTGGATGCTGCAGCTTGTCCAAGCTGCATGCTCTGCATGCTCCTGGGAGCTGCTGCTGCCTGTGCAGAGGGCACAGACTTGACTCAGCTTGAGTACAGGAATGCGGAAGCTGGAGCGAGGGGCGATGGTTAGCTAAGAAGTAGCCGCTAACTGGCTCTATGGTGCCGTGCATAACAAATAAACAGAACACTAAACTCAGTGTAATATAATTTGCTGTTACACCGTGGCTAATGACTCACAGCATGGAGAAAGGACATCATATATGTGCAGCTGTATATCTCGGTGGAACAGCAGAACTGAATGTGTTATACTGGTGGTTAATCCTGATTAATGCAGGCAAAAATCCTTTAATAACTGGACAGTCAGATGAGTTATAGTTATTTATGGGTAGTCATTAGATTATACATCGACGCATCCCGTTTTTTATGAGGAAGCTAACCCAATATATCTGCTGTTTTGCGACTGGCTAGCTACATTTATGCTAAGTAAACTCGTAAAACGTTTTAGAATGTTTTGGTTGATATATTTAGGTCATTTGTAGCATAATAAATCAAAATTATTTCTTATTTTACTTTCTCAGATAGAGTTGGAAGCGACGGGGAAGATAAAATTGATTGGGGCTCAAATCCTGACAGCACTCATATCGTGCAGACACACCCCAGCTTTAGGATCGGGAAGCTAGTTCGGTTTGTATTTTAATATTTTAATATTTTAAACTCAAATAATGCTACCTGGCTAATTTATGCAAAGCTGCAAGCGTTTATTGGCTGCAATCGAAATCCCCCGATTCATTAAAAGCAGCAATCGTCTTCAGTAAAACGCTAAAGGGGAAGCTAGCTGACGTTAGCAGTGCTAACCAGGTGTAACAATGATTTCTCACCCGTTGGATGCGCCGTCGAACTTCAGCGACAGCGTCTCTTCTATTATGCGGTTATTGATTTCTAACAGGATCATCGCAGCGGACGCCGGTGTCGAGGAAAAGGGGGAATGATTGGTGCTAATCGGTAAGATTAACCTCTTTGTGTCAAATTCTGCAAAATTTTCTTCCCTTGATAGACCAAACCGCTTCCGCCGAGGCTCCTTCCGCCTGTCGCTTCCGCGTATTTTACACTCAGGACCACAGAAAATACAGATGCCCACCAAGTTGCCTGTTATAAATTCGTGACAACAATGTTGATAATTGAGGCAGATTGGACTGAAATTAAGTGGTCGGTTCGTGGCAAAATGAATGACACCGGTTATATAAAGCATATTAAACAAAAGAATACGCTTTACTATGGAAAATATAATTAATTACCGTTGTTTATCATTCATCAGTGTACCCACAATTTATCCCACTATCAAAAAATGTCAATTATTTGGGACTTAGCTAACAAAGAAGGTAAAGGTTTTGGTTCACTGAATAACTTTAATTGAATATAGGATATCATTCAGTTTAATATGATAAATTGAATTTGTCCATAGCAACTAAACTGTCTGTTCCATTTTCCGGTCCCTTCTGATATTTATTTATCTGTCACCCTGCTTCTGCAGTGGCCCTAACTCCCAGCCTGCCTGGTTATGTCATTACATCATTTTTATTCTCATCTCATATATCTTCTTTGGTGTGCGCAACAGGCCTCCTGATCTTATTCCATAAATCTGGTTTAGATTAGTGATACTGTAGTGTATGTGTTTGCAGCATCATCATACATACAATTAAATGGATGAACATCAAAATTATTTATTCATAAAAGATATATGACTGTGTGGTTCTCACTTTTCAAACAAAACCACGACAAAGTCAGTAATCTTCCATAGTTAGACTGCGGATCAACAAAAATTTAATTACAACGTACACCAAAATAATTGTTAGTAATTGTTGTGTATGCTGTTGATGGCAACACAATATAGAAAGCTCCAGACTGACATATATATGACAGCTCAGCTGTCAGTCATATTGAGATTTTCAGATGAGCAATTTGAAGAAAGAGGCAGTTCGAGAATGTAATAAGACAAGACTGTAATGTTAATGACCAGAGTAAAGACAACCCAGCTGATTTATGACATGTGGTTAACCAGATCAGCTCAGGTATTCTCAAGTTATTTCATTAGTCGTACTGTAACAAGGCAGCCAACAAGCCTGTACCAAAACCTGGATGATTTTTACCAGTTTTTCATCTTCACATTAGTTTATTAATTAACGAGAAGATTTATTTGTAATTAATTTGATTACGGATACATTTTTTAGTCATGTCTTTAGGTCATAACACTGCAGCTCGTTTTCTGGATTCACATTCTTGCTTGTATTTGCTGCTTTCCTTCCATGAATAGTTTGGGGTTTGTGGCTGCTGTCCACAAGAGACATTTATTATCAAATAATTGCAAGTATTAATAGCAGATTAGAAGATGGTGTGTTGCAACATCACCATTAAGATTGGTCTGCAAGTTTGGTCACATACTGAAAATAGTTTCAATTCCTTAATTCATGAAGATTGCAAAATGTCTGCTCATTGATACTATGTTACTGTTAAAATGACCTATAGCCATATTAGTACCATGATAAATATTATCAATAACAGAACTAAATGAGAATTAGATAAACTATCTCGTGCATATGTTATCATAGTAAACATGTCGCATTAAAGAAAAAGTAACTTCCCTTGATGATTGCTTTTTAAAATTGGTTTTAAGTTACATTGAAGGTAAGTAGCATTTTGGGCTCTCAGGAGTCAAAAAGTTACATAGATAAAGATCAGGAGCAGCCAGTTAACAATGGAATGAATAGAGTAGCTGTCACAATTACAACAAGCACTCCTCTGATCTGTCGTCAGAACTTCCTATCAATCTGTAAGATCTTATCACTACTCAAACATGGATCTCTAACTGCTTTTTGGTGCTACGGAATAATCCTGGAACATTTTGCGGACAAAGCCACTTTTATTTTAGTAGAACTTGTATTTGTGTATTTTAACACTGGCATATTGGTGCTTTTACTTAGAGAATTGATCTCTGTATAAAAAATAGTTTGTATGTTCTTGTTGGTGTCATTCTGTGTCACTTTCTTTGTTTCATTCACCATCATCGCTGCTAATTTCTTTTACAGTTTAACTTAAAAATTTAAATGAATCATTGCAGAAAACAAAGCTGAAAGGACGTCAGGGTGGTGACAGATAACTTATGTCCCAAAGGCAAACAGGGAAACTCATAAAAAGTGTTATCTTCAAGAAAAACACATGGATGCGGCTACACTCCCAACATAAACTCAATTCCAAGCATAGTTTGTAATTTTAAAGGGAATGTAGGAGTCTCCAGTGTCCAAATAATCCTGTCATAAGGGGAAAGAGCCTCAGGCTTCCCAGAAGATTCACAACGGTGCCAATTTTTAAATCATTGATCATTTATTTTATTGTTGAAAGAGTCCTGTTTATTCTACATGATATTAGAACAGCTAAAGTGTGTGTATATAATTTGATTCAGACTATTTTACTCAAAATTCAAATACCTGTGTTTGTGTTTTATGTGTGTGTGGCATGAGGGGGCTACAAGTGACATTTCTTTGTGCAAATGACCTCGAATATGACCTCTAATACTCTGCATAAGAATCTGCATAAATAGTTCAGTTTTTTACACTGAACTAAAAAAAAAACCCAACCCATAAAAGCTCGATAAAATACGTGGACCCTTCCTGCTGTTTTTCCCTTTCACTCATTTTTAAGTTAATTAAAGTGTGACATAAGAAACACACAAACCATTGACCCAAACAGTGTTTACCAAAGTAAGCAGAAACTGAAAACAGGCCATTCTTGTTTGGGGACCTTCATGCTTTAATGATGGAGGCTGACAACACGACAACACTGTCATTTAGTGATGTGGAGCCTTTATGCCTCTGTTTGCTTGCAGAATGTGACAGCTGCAGGTCCCACAGCCATGATGCAACATGCTGGCATGCTGATAATTGGGCTTCTGGGCTCTTGGAACCTGAATGAAGTGATTTATGTAGACAAAGATGAAGTTAGAGAGGTGAGTCAGTGAGCATTTTTCTGCTGCATTCTCACTGATGTTGGATGTTATGCAACACTGAGAGATCCTAACAGATTTTTGCAACAGAGAGAGCAAGGAGAAGGTATTTCATTTCCAGAAAGTGTGTTCAGAGATGCTCTGGTTGGCTGATTTGTAAAACTCCTTGCCCCATATTGATGATGACCCAGTGACTTGCAACAGATCTTTCTCAAGCGTATCTATCTGGTTACAACATCTGAAATAGAGCATATAAACGATTTTAAAGTATTTATCATGCTGATTTCTGATTCAGAGATTTACTTTGTAAGAAAATCTCATTAGTTTTTGACATGTATGTAAAGGTTTGGTTCCTTTTTTGCTGAAATCATGACAGTTTGACTGTAAAATCATGAAAAGGTACAACGATTCACTTATTTACAACAGATAAGCAAAGATTAGATGAAAACATAAAAATTATCATTATTTTGTGCGGCAGAAATATGCTTTCTTTCTTGTTTATCATATTTTAATAGTTTTTTTTTAACTAACAATCATATATTTAACAATACATATTTGGTGGAAATAATAATTTATCTAATCTTATTTGAACTTTTTTAATGTTTTTATATTGTTGTTTTGATGATTCCACCAGTTTTTTTTAATAGTTATAGTCTATAGTCTATAGTCTATGGTTAGTGCTAGTTTCCTTTCTTGATCAAACATGAAATGTATTAATAGGTTCAGTATATATGCCAGTGGGTCTATTTGCTTAATGACCTGGCCTACCTTGTACTTTAAAAAGAAATTAAACATTTTCTATGTCCTTGTTCCATGTTAATATAAATAATATCATCAAATATGAAGAAAGGACTCTGAAACCGAAGCAGCCAAAAGTTATTATTTTGCATTTTACACCTGCTGTACACAAGTCCAATTGCAGCACAAACATCTGATTACACACACATGTAGAGTCACAGTTTAGTGAAGGAAATATGGCATTGGGTCAACTCTCCAGAAGAGGAAAAAGCACGTATTGTATCAGACTTAAAGTGCTCTTCTGCACTTACTCATTTGGGTGTGAAGCTGTTGTCATCACTGAAAGCTAAACGGCCAAGTCAGTGCCAAAGGTGAGTGTCTGAATCGGTTTATTCTCATATGTGACACATTTAATAGAAGTTGGTTGGAAGTTGCTTATGTGTATGAAAAAGCAGCATTGGCAAGTGTGCTTAGATCTTAGATTCAAGGAAAAAGCAGCACCACCATGGTGCAGAAATACTCTATTAAAAATAAAATTTTACTCAAGTAAAAGTATAAAAGTATTATCAATATTTAGAATGGTTCATTTGAGAATAATGTATATTATAATATTGGGTTATGATTTTGATGCCTTTCTTACTTTCTTACTATTATTATTGTCATTATATTTACATCACTTCTGCTAGCTACTCCAAACAGTGAGCGCTCTAGCTGCTGTCTGATGCATAAGAGTTATCAGTGTATTTTGTACTGATATTATAGTATACTAGTTTCAGTCTGTTCTCCATCCACAGCCATGTCGATCTCATTCACTTTTGGTGAGGATTTCCTGCTGAATTATACCTACGATGAGAATTCAACACCCTACGTTGTGGATCCAAAAACGTCACCATGTAAGCTGACTGCCCTGGATCCTACAGTAGCTTTGATCATGTGTCTCATACTCATAATCATCTTTTTACTGGCAATACCAGGAAATCTATTAGTGGGGTGGGTGATCAGCACAAGCAGACAGGCACTGACTCCATCCGATGTATACTTGTTTCATCTGACGATAGCGGATGGTCTGATAGCTATAACCATCCCATTCTGGGCTGTGGCCCTGATCAAAGGGTGGATCTTTCGAGACTTCATGTGCAAGTTCCTCAACATTGTCTTCGAAGCAAACTTCTACACCAGCATCCTCTTCCTGGCCTGTATCAGCATTGACCGTTATCTCGTCATTGTGCGTGCCAGTGAAAGTCTCAGTCGTCAGAGGAGGCACAGTCGGTTAGTCTGTGCAGCAGTGTGGGCATTAGGTGGGGCCCTTGCCCTGCCAGGACTTTTCAATGAAACCGCCAAGCTAGAGACTGACCCCCAAAGAATTATTTGCACTGAACACTTCGACATCGGCAGGGCATCCGTGTGGCGGCTTGCCACCCGCGTGTTCCGCCATGTTTTTGGCTTCTTTCTCCCTCTGGTTATCATGTTAACTTGCTACAGCATCACAGTCATACGGCTGCTTCAGACTCGGGGTTTCCAAAAGCACCGGGCCATGAAAGTGATCATCTCTGTGGTGATTGCGTTTCAGCTGTGCTGGACGCCGTACCATATTACCATGGTGGTGGACACAGTCATGAGGGCTGATCTGATACTGTTTGACTGTGCTTTCAGGAAGGACGTGAATTTGGCTTTGTATGTAACGAACAGCTTGGCTCTGTTCCACAGCTGCATCAACCCGGTCCTCTATGCCTTTGTGGGGAAGAAGTTCAGGAAGAATTTGATGCAACTTCTTCAGAGGAAAGTCAGGCAGGAGCGGATGTCGGGATCAGTATTCAGCAGGTCGACATCTCAAACCTCAGACAATCATGGAACTGTTTTCTAAAAGCTCTTAGTAAAGCTCTTAGCGTCTTAGTCCAGAAAGGACAGTACACTCTATGCCATGCCAGCAGCTCTGTGGAGCTCTTTGGTTTAAAGTAAATGCTTAAGCTGGCATAGCAACATGCTCATAACAACTATGCTAACAGGCTGATGTGTAGCAGGTGTGAAACTGCATTCTTCAATTGCATGCTATTTTAAAAACTAGCACTCAGCACAAATACCGCTGTGGCCAGTGTGCATTTTCTTAGTCTTGGACAAATTCTCAATTCTCAGCTGAAATGTGAGGATAACTAAAGTCAGTAGAATTCATCCTAACATTGATGTTTGTGCAAGCTTTCACATAATTGTCAAGACATTTCAATCAAAACACCAAGTGTCAAACAATTTTATTCTAAGCCATCCAGTGGCTGTTTGTATATAACCTAAAGGTGTGGGCTCACATTTGTGGCTTTGTGTAAACTTCAGTGCTAACTGAAAGGACTTGTCTGTAGTATGATATTCTGAAAGTTATGAGACCTAAAGAGGGAGAGAAACTGTATATTTCAAAGTGCTGCCATATATTTTTAAGCAATTACAACAAATATTACTGCTATGGTTTCCTTTTGACCAAAACAGGCAAAGCATCATATGAAATTCAAAAATCATTTTCTACTTTGATTTGTGTTGTACACTGCTGCCATCTGTTGAATTTACTGTTTTCTACATCCACAATTGAAACCTTTCAGATTTAAAGCCCTAATGGTGTTTGTAACCAAATAATTTTGAAGTGCATTTATTTGAAATACATCCAGCCTATACTTCTATGCTTATTTATTTCTGTTACACATTTATATGCTGTAAAATGTGGATGAACTATATATACTTCCTTTTTTTAAGTAAAATGTTTCAAATGCTATTCATATTTCAGGTCATGCCAAGTAAATAAATGAAAAATAAAGGTTTTGCAATGTTTCCTGCAGTGTCTGACTTCATCTTGTAGATCTGTGGTTTACATTGGCTCCTCCCAATCAATTAAATAATTAACAAGTCTGTCTAAAGACTGTCTCATGTGGAAAAAAAATTTGGACCTTGAAAAGAGCCATTTATAATATTTTTAAGGCCAAGAATAAACTTCCAATTAAATGTTGATCCTTAACAAGCAGTTAATGACAATTGCTCAGGAATTCCAATTATTGGATGATATCAAAATGGATTTATTTATCATTTTATTATTGTAAGAGCAGTCTTTTCTGTTCTTCAAATTACCACAACTAAGTTTACTTCTACATTAAAGCAATAATAAGTGATATTATGCAATAGATTTTAGTATTAACAGCACGGTATTAGGAGTTATGTACACTGTATTTGTACTCATAGTATTATCTGTCCAACAGAGGGCGATTTAATGCAAAAAGTACTCCCTTGGGACAGAAATGTGAAATAATATTAAATCTAAAATGTCAGGAATCTCTGCAACCTGATCTATTTCGCACTTTTTAGAAATATAGAAAATCTGTGTAACATAGTTCCCTGTTATTAAATTTGGCGCGGAACTAAGAGCGTAGAACTACATGTCCCAGAAGCCAATGCGAGGAGAGGTTTTGCAAATTAAACGCTGCTGCGCCTCAGATGGAGCGCACGAGGTATGTAATGTCCACTTGGCTCTGTGTACCCTAAATTCAAAAGCTAACTAAACTTTTGCTGTCTTAACGTTAAAAGGAAGCTCGTTGTTGTGTTAACGTTTCGCTTTTATTTGCTATAAAAGCTGTAAATTCATTTGGCTAACAAAAGCTACGTGAATGCATTGTTTATTTTAACGTTTAACTATAACCGTTGGCCAGTGTTGCTAGCTAGCTGTGTCTTTGCACCTGTGACTTCGTTGTCGTAACCACGGCCAGGTATAGCACATTAGCAGCTAAGTTAACTGTTGAGGACAGTGTCTCGTTGGTATGCTAACACGCTGTGTAACCCAGTGACTGCCTTGTGCAACTTGTTTGCATTGCCCCTAAAAAGCTTGACACGTAACCCAGGCCGTGTAATTCATTCCCTAGTAGCACAGCAGACAGCATGCACCGGATTTATCTAACATTATTTCACTTGTTTATATCCAGAGCTGTTATTATTCACTGTTTACTTATTCTTTAGTTACCCCAAAATCTATAAATTGGGGAAGTAAGCAAATTTTTAGCGTTAATTGTAGCTTGCACCGTCTGTCATAGTTTTGCCTCCATAGTAAACAACACAGCCATGCTCTAATGCCAGCTACACAATGTCAAAACAGTCTGACTAACTGACAACATTGTTATCTTTTCAGGTTAACAATGACACCACACTCAGCTGCTGGATAGCTTGCTGTCGGAAAATGTCACCGTGCAGGATGGAGCAAAGGTCAACATTTTCTCTTACATGTGAATGGCTGCATGTAGCATTTTAACTACATTGTCGTTGCCCTGTTAAGGGGTTCATTTTTACCGTTTCAGTATTCTGTTGCACGGAGAGGCAGACGAGTTGAGACAAAACGTCAGTCAGTCGCAGCCAAACAGCAGGGTTTGTTTGTTCATTTCAAGAAGGGAGTTGGCAGCCCTTTAAGTCAAAACACATCCTCACATGGTGATTTGACTGAGCGGAAAAGTTACACTCTGCATCATAGAGTGGTCTATAAACTAGCTAACACTATGGTAGCAGAAGACAGCATAGGAAGTGGGGACAGATCAGAGGGGGAGAGAGAAATGGAACTGAAAGTGCCTGCATCTGAAAACAGCGAGAGACATGAAGATGGAGTAGTAGACATGGCTGTCACTGCTTCAGAGGACCTGTCTCCTCCTGATGGACCCCCAGCGGAAACCACTGAAACCAAAAACTGGAAATGGTCAGTGATCTTCTTGTGTTTCTATGGGTTTATGGCATCGATAAAGCCTGGTGAGCCCTTCATCACACCATATCTCCTCAGTCCTGAGAAGAACTTCACCAGGGAGCAGGTCAGTAGTGTCTTTACACTGAAATGAGGTGGTTTTAGTGTAGGTGTACTTGTCTTTGTGTGAAGGAAAAGAAGAGTTTGTCACTGTACTCTGACTCTGCACTCCAGGCTCATACACAGGAGTCTTGTCCAGATAGTAAGGAACTCAAGTTAACCTGAAAGACACTTTCATAAATTTTTCTCTGTGCAGTTAAGCACTCATTACACAGTAAAGGTAATGAGTGCCACTGTGGGGAGTGTGCTGATCCATCTTACTCTGGTCAGAGTTCAAATTCCTCCAAAGTGGGTCAGTGTAATAGGCTTGCGGACTCGAGGAATGGCCAAATCAAGTTCAGTCAAAATCATTAAAACATTTTTTTTAGCTTTTTATGAACTGATTATGACATATCAGCAAGATGATTGCAGTTTTGCAACTGAGCCAACTTCCAGTGCTCAGATTTGTAGTTTTGAACAAACGAAGCAGTGTCACTGCCATTACCAGTTATTTACTGTATTGATTAGATTCCAGGGAATAAGCTACCTTAAATTGCCCCTCATCATCTGTGACCTACCTTCCAACTGTAATTAAATGTGTAGCTCAGCATGGGTAAGGTCTTGGTGATAGCACACTCACATAGACAATTTAAAAAATGACGTCCATACTTACGTAGATATTGTGACAGGTATCATGTACGATTAATGAACATATCAGCAGTAAAACCATTTTTACATGTATGAGGAGTTTGTTTCAATCAAGTGCATAACTATGAAACAGACTGTGTATCAATTTGAGTTGGGCTGCAACAATCATTTTAGTTAGAGATTAATCTGCAGATTTGCTTGTTGTTTAGTCGATATAATGTCAGAATATAGGAAAAATATGAGCCGCTGACTCTGAACCCATGTTCACGTCTTCAGACAAACCGTTAAAAACCTTGAAATATTGAATTTACAATTATATTAAACAGACAGACAGGAGCTTGTCATATTTAAGTATCTGAAAACAGCCAACTTTGGCTGCATTTCCACTTGAAAAGAAAAAAATGTGGAGGATGTAATTTGATGTAATCCAATTAATTATTATATATTATATAATTAATAAAAATCCAATTAATCATGTATTCATGGCAGTGCTAAATTAGATGTGGTGTTTGGATATCATTATATATCTGTCAAAATTAGAGAAATATTTGTAAGGAAATTGTGACATTTATTTCGGTCGTGTTGCCCAACTGTTTACTGTGACAGGTATATTGATATTATAGTTGAGATAAGATTTCATATTTTCTAATCATGCTACTAAATTGTCAACACTGAAGGTCACCTGCTGTAAGAATAAATGCTACCTCTGCAAAAACAGGACTGTAAGACTGCAAATCTACTTTATCATCTTACTTATTTTTTTTCTTCTGGTCTGGACTTTTTTGTTTGTTCATTTTATTAAGTTACATAAATTGTAATTGTTAGTTAATACAGCATTTTTAATTTGCCTGTGGGCTTAACTGATAAGGCCCACACGGTTTTGGCTTAGTTTGATGAAATAGTCCACATGAATATATTGACAATATGATAAGGTTTAGATGTGTAAAACAAAACAGTTACATTAAAATACAGTGCATAAAACTGAGACTGTGAGGGTTTCCTATTTTTCTGTCTTTGGGTTTTGATGTATTGGAAAGACAAAACAAACAAACTAGAAATAAAATCAAATATCACTTTGGGTTCTTAGAAAAGGTGATTAACAAATACTTTCAAACTCATTCATAGACCATCATTAATTAAATGGACACTTTGCAGAGTTTAAAAAGGCTGTTACAGCCTTATACTCTTTACAAAAAGTGGTCAGCAACCTTTTGAAAGTTGATAAACTGTAATACTGACTCATTCCTCACCTTGATTATTTGATCAACTTTACTGTCATTTCCAGGTGACCAATGAAATCACTCCTGTGCTGACGTACTCTTACATGGTCGTGCTGGTGCCGGCCTTCCTGCTGACAGATCTTCTGCGCTACAAGCCGGTCCTGATCGTCCAGGGCATCAGCCAGGTGGTCATCTGGCTCATTTTGCTCCTGGGCACCACCCTCCTCCAGATGCAGTTCATGGAGTTCTTCTATGGCATCACCATGGCCTGCCGGGTTGCCTACTCCTCCTACATCTTCTCCCTGGTCACTCCGGTTGTCTACCAGCGCGTGGCCGGATACTCGCGCTCCTCAGTCCTCTTAGGGGTGTTCACCAGCTCAGTGATGGGCCAGATTTGCATGTCACTGGGCAACATCAGCTTCTACACCCTTAATGCTATATCTTTGGGTTTCGTCAGCTTTGGTTTCCTACTCTCACTGTGCCTCCCCTGGCCTAAACGCTCCCTGTTTTTTAACCGGATGTGGAACCAGGAGCAAAAGGAACTAGTGGCAGTTGCCACCAAATCTGAACTGGACAAAATGAACCCGAAAGACGGTGTGTCATCCTCTGCAGCCCCTCCGTGCTCTGCATCACGCTGGAGGGATTCTGTCTTTGTGCAGATGCTGCTTGAGGTGAGAAACGTGGTGAAGAAGCCAAACCTGAGGCTCTGGTCCCTGTGGTGGGTGTTCAACTCCACAGGGTACTACCTGGTGCTGTTCTACGTTCACATCCTTTGGAACAAAGTCTACCCAGCCACTGAGAACAATCGCGTTTACAACGGTGGAGTGGAGGCAGCTTCTACCCTGCTGAGTGAGACATTTCTGGAGCTCTAATGCCAGTTTTTCAAGGAATAGTGCTGGGTTTTTGCAATCTTATCTGTGTTTTATGTATTCAGGCAGCAACTGGGTTTCAGATTGCTGTCTAAATTTAGATGCAAATAATGGTGACTACTCAACAGCAAATGCCAGATATCAAAGCTCTTCAGCAGAAAGCCTGTAGGAAGTGTTTGTTTTCCTCATTAATAGTAGCTTTCTTGCACAAAGTAGTTGTAAAGTAAATCTTGATTTAGGATTATTAGCAAGTGATTTTTATGCTAAAATAAAGAAAAGAGTTATGTTTTAGAGCATAATGCGGAATATGAGAGAGTTAGAGCAGAAACAGTTGGCCCCCTACTGGTAAAAACAAAAGTGAAAGAATTCAGTCATGTCTTGGATCATTTGATTACAACTAATACACTGCATATCTGTCCGTTAACAACAGCAGTGCCCCGCTTGTCCAGGATTTGTTTTTGGGGAAATTAATCTGATTTTCTAACTGTGCGGCAGAGCACCTAACCACAAGATTTAATATTTAGGTCTTTGAGCTTTGCCACTGTTTACAGTGTTAGTGACACCAAATAGATGTTTAAATCTGATACAGCCATCAAAGAACATGATGAACAGAGATGAAAACCTTAACTAGTACATTAGTTTATGGTGATTTTATTTACCACCAGAGTATGAAAGTCTGGAACAGGCATCATGTTTACCTACATACAGTTCACAATATAAACTGATTTTGCACTTCTGTTCCCTGTAGTAAGAAGGTTGAGTAATTGATCTCCCAGCTTTACCTTGCCAAGTGATTACATCAGGCTGTAGCACAAAGCACAAAGGTAGCAGTCTGTTTAGATAACCTAGAAGTCATGTGCAAGCAATAAAAGTTCTGGTAAACCAAAATCTGACAGTAGCCACAAAGGAACAGAAAAAACCCAACTTTGTCATAGTGGGTACCTGTAGTGAAATAACTTCAGGAGAACCTGGCAAGATTAAAAGAATCAAACCTAAGACAAACCTTTCTTGCACAGATGTGAGTGAATTCCTTCTTCGCACACAATTTCTGTACAAATCAACAAAAAGGAGTTTTGGAAATGTTTAACCTTGATTGATGTGTGTTTTTCGGCAGGTGCAGCAACCTCCTTCATTGCGGGTTTTGTGAAAATCCGGTGGAACATCTGGTCTGAGCTGGTTATAGGTGTGATCACAGCAGTGCAGGCAGGCCTGCTGCTTCTGATGGGCACCACAGACAATATTTGGGTCTGCTACATAGCCTATGTTCTCTTCAGGGGGTTCTACCAGTTTCTGGTGCCTATTGCCACGTGAGTGCCAAATAAAAAGTTATTTGCTGTCTAAATGTGAAACTATAAAAACTTCTATATTCCTACTCAAGTTGAAACTGTTGCAGCAGGAAGTAAGATTCTCTGATTTCACTTCAGAATAATTCTTCAACCAAACAAGAGCTGCAAGCATTAGTCGTTCAAAAGGATCAATGGATCACAAAGAGTGTCAAACCAGATTGGTCAGTTCCCATTGTTTTGTAATTTTAAGATAAAAAACCTGTTTAAAAATGCACTTTGCCACATCTTAGAATTTCAATGTGACAAATCACTGTCTGTTGCCAGAGTAACAAAACATAGCAAATGGTAAATGGGTAGTGTTTTTCAAATCCACTGACCTTTCAAAGCACAAGCACATGTCTACATGGCCACTGATAAATAGCTGCACAGAAAGGAAACTAAGGAAAATATTCACACACCAATGCATTCTGGGTCCTGTATTTGGCCCACAGATATTTCAACATGCTGCTGGAGACCAAACTGCCAGTTTTTTAATTAGTGGAAGACCTGCTTCTCAAGTTTGAGTCTTAGCTGTTTGAGCAGAGTGTGACGATAGAGATACATTTAGAAGCTGCTGAAACTGATGCGTAGTCCTCATCCAACTGCTCTCTCTTCCTCTTATCATCCCTCCATAGTTTCCAGATCGCCTCCTCACTCACCAAGGAGCTCTGCGCCTTAGTGTTTGGCATCAACACTTTTTTGGGGACCATCTTGAAGAGTATCATCAACCTGATATTTGCAGACAAGCGAGGCCTTGCATTGGACGTGCACTCTCAGGTAAATCAGCTGTTGAATGTCACAACTCTGGCAACATAGCCATGCTCTCCCCTGGATGGATTTCATGTTATAGATGTATCACAGTTAGTAAACTCAATGACTTTAAAAAATGAAAAGGGAGAAACCATAGAAATTAACACTAAAGAGACCTTTTCCAAAGCACACTTTCTGGCAATTGGAATATCTGTTGTGAAAAGGTCCCCAAATTAGTGCCAAATGTTTAAGTACTTTCAAGATTTAGTTTAAATTTGTTTTTAAAACATTTCAGGAACAAAATGAATGGACTTTTGACAAACCTCTCCCTGGTTACCACCAAGTCTTAGAATTAATGTTCAGATTTTGTTTTGCTCACTTTGTTTTGCTTTAGTTGAATTGCTGAATTGACGCTTCTCTATGAGCCAGAGCCAGCCTCGAATCCTCAGCAGGGCACTGCTCTTCTAATCTTACTGCAAGCAAGCCATTTATTTGATCAGTTTTATTAGTATTGTTACTATTCTTTATTTTATGTTTTTTTTAGAGCGTTTTATTCCATTTTATTTTCAGTATTTCACTGTTTAAAGCAGCATTCTTGAAGAATAAAAATAATATAATTACCTCCATGAATTTATGAAAACTTATTTTTCAAAGAGGTGGCAAACATCCATGTATAAGCAGTCAAACAGGATGCAGCATTCTTGTTTTAAGATTTTCAGCATTGAATCCTACATGTCTTTTTTTTTTTTTTATCCTCACAGTTCCTGGTGTACTTCATTTACTTCACCATTCTTACCGCCGTCTACTTCGTTGGCGCTGCTGTGGTCATCTTTCGTCACTACAGAAATCAGTCCAGGGGAAGAGGCGGGACCAACGAGCAGGCCACGCCCACAGAGCTCCACCCAGTGACTGCAAGTTCTGAGGTAGAAACTTTAACTAACGGCAAAAGTGCCAAAGCATAATGACAAAAAACACTTTTTCATCAACACCTTATCTTATCTGGATTTTTTATTTGAATATGCTCTTCAGACTCTGTGGGATCAATCAGTTTAAACCCTCTGATGTTGCTGAAGTGCTTTGTCCAGTGTTAACAGCTAAGCCTTAATTATAGAAGTGCCTCATCTGCTGCATAAAGCTCCTGCACTACACCAGTCAGAGAGGCTGCATGTGTCTCATTTCTGACGTCCTGATGTAAATTCTTTAAATCTTTTTTTTATACAAAGCACTGAGTGCGACTGTGTTTTCATATTATGGCAAATCACCTTCAGCAGAGAGGGACCATTAATGTAATGGCCAGAATCAAGAGAACAAGAAGAATTTAAATTTGTAACTGGGCTTGCAACTGTGTGAAACATTCACTGTACGATTACCATACCAGAAAGACCACACTTACAAACTAAGTTCAGTATTCAGTATAGTAGATAAGCAAATGTACTTGCCACAGTCTAACATGAATCTGATGTACAGCTGCAAAGCTGGTTGTAATGTGCTAAAGAGGTTTTCCCCCAAACAACAGTCTCAGGTTTGGCAGACATCACACATTGTATTTTTCTTAGTGACACTCCTATACTCTTTAGTCTGAAATGTTACGGTTCCATGATTGTGTTATTTGAAAAATGTAACTTTATTAGATAGATTCTGTGTTGAGAATCACATTGCATTGTTCTAGAAATCAGATTATGGAGGGAAACTTTCCCCTCTTTGTATCAGTTTATTTGAAGCTGTAAACTGCAGACTTGCTGTTGTATTACGATTTCAGTTTTTAAGTGATTATATTGTTTCTGTAATGCTGTTTAAGTTGCTTTGAAATGTAGAAGCAGCAGAACCAGAATATTTGAAATGACGCCTTACTTCATAATTAATTATATGTCATTTTCAGTCATATTTATGCCAATACACCTATTTGGCATTTAGTCTAAATACAGGACTTTATCGGTTATTAAAGTCATGTAAGATTTCCAGCAGTATCTAGGGTGAAGATCCCATCTGAGTGGGTGGAAAACAAAGCACCTGTCAATATGCTGCTAATTTCGCACTTTTGACTCAACAACCAACTGCCAAGAAAGGCTCAAAATCCTAAACCTGGTCAGCCTGTCTCGGCCTTACAGACAACACAGGAAAATAGTGTTATGCGATGCAGCAGGAACTTTTTAATCAAGAGGATCTTTCTTACAATAGAGAAAACAGTGTTAACTGAGCTTTGTGCGGTACTTAAATGCAGAATGTACAGATATTTTTTAACACTTTGATTGAAATAATTGCTGAGAAATAACTGTGAACCTGTCTGAATGCTGTAAAGAAAACACTGAAGTCAATCATATGTTATTTTTTATTCACAAATAAATTACCTTTGGTGGATTAAAATAAACTTGATTTATTTGGAGTCTGTGCTAAACCACACTTGATTTTTCTCATTGCATATTTGCTAAAATTCTCCAAGTGTCCTGCAAAATGACATGTTGAAA
Organism: Datnioides undecimradiatus; assembly: GCA_008933995.1. Taxonomy (NCBI): domain Eukaryota; kingdom Metazoa; phylum Chordata; class Actinopteri; order Lobotiformes; family Datnioididae; genus Datnioides; species Datnioides undecimradiatus. The sequence goes on from WARS01000038.1 coordinate 5,311,895, forward strand.
AACAAATTTCAGATGTGTTAACTTTGACCCTTTTAAAACCAACACGTCAAAAAGAAAAACTCTCAAGAAAAACTGTCCAGTATTTTAAAGTCTAAGGGGGAGGCGTGTTCAAGGAGAGAATCACATCATCAGCTGAGAAAATAACTTGTTTTTGCAACATATAACTGTTGTTACAACAACATATGACTCAATGTAAAGGTTGTTATAAAATAACCATTAATTTCATGCACAATATGTCAATATTAATCTGTTCCCTGGTGCTTAAATCGGTCAGTAAAAGGATTTTAGGGATTTTTGCAAGTGAAATCCTAAAAGATTTAATGACATACTGTTGTCCCCAGCACCCAATTATACAAGTGAAGAAGGTATGTGTTAATAGGCCATTTATGGGGTACATGCTAATAATACTGTGTTTGAGGTACTTGATTTATAGCATTGGTTTGTAGATGTGAGTTGTTTGGTCAGCTGCAGTTGCTTCTCACAGCATGTAGAGCCTTTTGATTGTAATTTGTTTTTGTGCTTTCATTAGCAGGAGGTCATATTCTTTTATTTTTTCCTGATCTCAACTGTTTCTACAGCTGAACACAGCGACGTGACGAACTGCCTCAGGGATAAATCTAGTTTCACTGGTCTGACAAGTGTGTTCAATGTGGTTTCTCCTCCTGAAAGGTGTTTAACTGTGTTCATATTGGTTGAACATCCAGGGTAGAAAAGGAATCACAGGAGATTTTCAGGCCAAGTGTAATTGTATTCACTTGTTTGCTGTTGGACAGTTGAGTCTTGCCCTTTAGCCCTGAAGTCCTTTGCGTAAGCAATGACTCAGCAGCTTAGCCAGATGGTCAGTCACTCAGTGCCAGAAATACCCTTTAACAAATTAAATGTTCAACTAGCTTTGTATAAATGTGGATCTTTGTTTGGTTTGTCAACTTTGACTGTCAATACACTTTTTTTGTTAGACATTTCCATTTTGTATGGAGTAAAACAACTGGGTTTGATTTGTATCAGATCAAAACTGAGCCCTTAATGTTGCTGATGCTCCTAAACTCTGCTCCACTGATCATTTCAAAGTATATTTAAGCAGCCTGTACTCGAACATAAGAACATTGAGTTACTAAAGGGACCATAAATTAAAGTTTAGAGTCAGTGCAGTTATTTAACAGATATTGTTACGCTTGTTTTTATGCGCTCACAAAATGTGAACAATATGAAAACCTACTGGCTTACTGGGCAAAGCCACCTGCCTCGTGCCACTAAAGTTATACTGTTAAATCTGCAGCTTGTAGGTAATTCATTATAGTGTAAAAACAGAAACATAACATCAACATGACAAATCTTTCTGTCCTCTGGCTGCATAAACAAACCTTTGTAATGCATTTTGGCATATATTCAAAGATTCAAAGAATTCAAAGAAGCCACTGAGTAGAAGAATCAAGTAGTGCTGAAAGGCTGCAGCTGCCTTCTCCTACATGCTGTTTTGAAACAGTGATCTAACCCACAGTACACACAGCTCCTGCCTGTTGTCACTGACAGTGAAATGGATCAACTTGCTGCCCTCAAGAGGTTAAAACCGGGATCACTTTTGGTCTTATTAGTTGAAAAGATGAGAGACCTATAAATGAGAGTTTGTGTAGATTTATTAAATATAGCCCTTTATAAAAACATTTACATTTATAACCTGAGACACAGCAACCAAGCAAAGAGGCTGTAATAAAGTCAGAACAAACTCCTTTTTCTTTGTTCTTGTCACGAATGTCAGTGCAACAACTTATTTGTGTCTGATGCTTTTAGTTAAGTTGTGCCAAATGTTTAAAATCTATTGGTTTAAAGAATTAAAATAATGTAAAACTCCTAAATTGGTAAGTAACAAAGGCTTGACCTTTTTAAAAGTGTCATTTTTATGACTAAAAGCCTAATATTTGTATATTGTAGAGAAAAAAATGAGAAAAGGGGTTTTAAAAAATGAAAAATAAGTGCAAAATCAAACCTGTCTCACAGTTTAAACACACATTTCAGCAAGAAACCACAAAATTTAAAGCCAAACGCAGAATAACTACAGAATAAAATACAATCAAAGATTAAGCCTTGTGCCCTCAAATTTACTACTGTCTGGATACCTTTGTGGCAAAAATGTGCACGCACAAAAAAAAATTATATTAAATTACCATAAATCGTTATTTTTTCTGCTTTTTTTCATAAATCTCTTAGACAACTTCATGCTCGCTCAAAACTACCAAACATTCAATCATTTTCAGGATTTTAACCAGTTTAATTATTTGAAATATTTCATTATTTATTACTAAAAAACACAAAAAATGAATTATTTTCCATTTAATAAATAGGGTCGGGATGGGGCTTTGGTGGTGATCAGAGTCTTTATGTCAAAGAGCAGCAACAAAATTGATTTGATTGTATTAGTATTTTTATGTAGTGCCTCCCTCTGGACACTTGGTGGCTAAAAATGCCTCACTGACGTCCATTAAAACCACATTTTTTAATCTCTCTGCCATTACAGTATAAAACCATGCACTCTGTAATGTCAGCATTTCATTTTGTATTTCACCAGATTCAACTGTTCCCATTTTAGGCCGATGCATGAAATTCTTGTTTTTGCCATTCATATTAATGGAGTCATGTGACTACCAGGGGGCCCCAAGAGTGTTGTGTATGTGTGAAATCATTGTTAAATCAACATCTGATTCATCAGTGTGAACATTTATTGTGCAAACTGCTTGAAAACTACTACTTTGAAACCTTCAGCAACAAAAGAGAACACAGCAGAACATATGAAATATAAACATATTTGAAACAGAAATATCCCTGGCTTTGAATATGTGATGTGTGTGTGTTTGAGAGAAACAGATAAATGGATTGAAACAGGGTGTGTGTGTGCATGTGCATGTGTAGTCAAGTCTGAAGCTGTTTAAGAGATTTATGAAAAAAAGCGGAAAAAATATTGATGTATGATAGTTTAATAGCGTTTTTTTGCGCGTGTACATTTTTGCCACGAAGGTGTCCAAAGGGTGCAAAATGCATCAATAGTATAGATGTATAGATGACATGTAAGAGTAAATGACAGTGCATTTCAGAAATGTTAGTAAAAACAAAAGTTCTTGCAAAAATGAATACCATGAGCTGTAACAGAATAAAAAAAAAGTTGAGAAAAATGTTCAAAAATGCCCGAGCAGGCCCTAAGGTTACAACGACTTGAAGAGGAACTCAAAAAACGAAATGATTGACTTTGTTCAAGTTGGAAATCTCCCAAAATTTTACCTACATATTTGTTACACACAGTCACACACACACACACACACACACACAGACCGTTGCTGAGGAGTAAGGGCAGTAAAGTAGTGTACAATGCCTTGGCTGTTGGCTGAGCCAGACAACGGCTTCCCTTTTCTTCCCCCAAGCTCCGCCCTCAGTCCTCCCCAGGCTCTTCTCTAACACCGAGGCTACAGGAATCTACACCAGACGTGCCTCCAATCACAAGCTGCCCCCAGCCGCTGTTTTGATAAGCTCACTGTACCGAGCACCAAAAGCAAGACAGGAAGGCACACCTGGCAGCTTTCCGGTTATTGTATTATCCTTTTGAGGCCTCTTTGTCCAGATACAACCCTCAGGAAGACATGAGGTGTGATGAAAGTCTAATAGCTTTCTCTTTCTCAGTATTTCTATTCCACTCTGGGGTATTTATTTCTACAGTGTTACCATTTATTTAATGTCAAGTAACTTTAATATTTCCCTTTTTAGTGTCTTTTATATGCATTCTGTCTAAAACCAGTAATAGTCAAGTCTCATATAGAGGAAAGGGGTGTCAAGACACCCTTAGTTATCCCACAGTCAGTTTTATGGCATCAGAAATCTTATTTCTGAAAGTAGCTTTAAGATAGTTTCACTCTCCTTTTTTTACCTAAAATTCATTTTAGATATTAAATTTGGGGCACTGGAGCTGGCACATTTGTCCCCAAAATTTCCCTTCTGTGGGACAAATAAAGGAAGATTTCCTTTATTTGCCTTATCATACATTATGAGTAATGGAAACACAGGGCAGACCAATGCTGGAGTGCATGTAAACGTCTAGATTCCACTCAGGAGCTTCTTGGACCATCTTGTTCTACATCTGACTGGATGTAGTTGGGCCTCCTACGTCATTTGTGTCTCCTCTGTCAAAAAAACAAAAAAGACTCACACACTGCCAAATAGTTACACACCTCAATAGAAAGCTATACATGCAGTAAATGCAGTAATGACATTTAGAGACAAACAGGTGATTTTTATCACAGGATCTTACCTCCCGCTTCTTCCTTCTCTTGCAAGCCAGTGGTGCCATTAGATCCAGCATTATTTCTTGCTGTAGTAATGATATTGACATATGAAAGGTAACTTTTTCATCCCAAGTTAAAATTTAATTGAAAGTACAGACAACATGCTGTGGTTGGACTCACGTGGTCTGTCATTCTTGCTCCAGAAGCCTGGTGGTGGACAACAGGACAGTGATATTAACAGAAGATCTGTATCTGTGTGACATTTTAAGGCAGGAACAAGACAAATGTTTAAGTACTTTAAGTCACTGACCTGCTTCCCACGGCATGGACTCTGCAGGAAGAGAAAGGCAGCAGAGGATAAGTTGAGAAAGTCAGTTTACTAGTCTTAACATGAACAAAGAACCCAGTAATCTACAATCACAAATTTTGGTTATTATAGGTAAAAAAATTTAATCTTTTTTTCAGATGAAAAACTTTATTATTAAGGTCAAAACTGTACCAGAAAATACAGGGAAAAATTGTGTTTTCTTTCACTTCATTTTGCAAAGTTATGAGTATGATAATGTGATGATTCTGGGCTAAAATCACAACGTTTTCCTTGTTAAAAACAACTGGAAAGTAAAATATGATTAGGTCATCTGCTGCGTGTATATTAAGGGTAAGAGGCAGCATGTGTGTTGTCTGTGTTGGAGTTTTTTTTCTGAATATTACCTCTCCTCTACTCCCCAGGCTATATATTTTACATAATTTACTGAATATATACTCATAGTAAACTCCTCAGTTAGTGTTGCCTTCACAGCAAACATCGTACCACTTAGAAGGCAGATGATTATATAAAATCAGCTGAACTTTGCACCATCTTTTTGTTGTCGTTTGTTGTGTTAGTAAATCATAGTTTGGCCCAAATGAGGCTGAGCTGCAGGAAAAAGTTACATGGTTACCAAGAGCCCTGGTAATCCCCCAAACAGGTGCAAGTATATATATTTTACCTGAATCAGGACAACCAATAACAACTGCTGAATGAACCAAACTACATTAATGGACCTAAAGTCTGAGGTGAATGAAGAATGTAAAAAGTGCTTATGATAAAATGGTTTCCCATTTTTTAACTGCGTGGTCAAGTTCTGCTGCACATAATGTGAGAATGTCCTACATTTCCCAGAATACCTTTCAGACATCGCACAGAAAACTAATATAACCTCTTAGAATTCCAACTTATCTTTGGTCTGATGAAGAGCGTGTGTCACTGAAACATAACGTTCTGGTGTGGTTTGATTTAACTCATTTAGGACAGGAGCAAAACACACCAAATCATGTTTGTGTGTGTTTTGTATTGTTTTCTTACCTTTTTGAAAGAACCACGATCCTGTTGGAAATGAACACAGTGAACATTTTAGACAAAAGTCATGTAGAAAACATGCAGACAAATCATGAACACGTGAATCATCAAATTGTCACCATCAGCTGTCACCTGCTTTCCATCTGTGAATGAGAACCAGCAGTATCACAGCTGCCAGCAGACAGATGAAGACTGTGACTCCTGTGGAAATGTTCAGCTTTTGTGTTTCTGACCTTTCAAAGTCTGTAAGACAACAACAGCAGCAATAAGTGGACTGAGTTACACATCAGACAAAAGGAAAAATGAAATGGGCCTGATAACTAACCTGCGATGAACGGGTTGGGGAGGGGTTGGCTGCTCTCCTGACTAACTGGATTCTCCAGCTCACAGATGAACTCATTTATACTGGAACTGTTCTCCTGAGAGCAGAGAGAAATAATGTCCAAACTTTGTCCCTTCAGCAGTTCAGACTTCCCAACAACCAAGATTTGAGATAATGAAAAGAAAGCTTTATTGCAAAACTCTACTCCTTTTCCTGCTCATCTTGGAGCAAAACCAGCTGATCGGTCACAAGAGATAAATGTTCTCCCATCAGGCGCATTAACTCAGCCCCAAATGTAAAAAGTTATTTGGTAAATTCAGGAAGTTTTCACATATTTTGCCATTTCCACGTCTTTTCAATTGCAATACCTCAAAATCAGCATTAAAATACATTGATGGGACAGCGGCTGTGGAGATTCACATAAATTGACCTTTCGTTGAACTCAGATTGACCTGTGTGATTCTTAGGTATGATCGGGTGACTGAAACATATGAAACAGTCATGTGTGAAGAATTTATTGTAATAAAATGATTTGTGCATTTGAGAAGTGCACATTTCATTGCAGTACATTACCTTTGTAATGCGGTACTCCTTCAACAAATATGTCAACACCTTGTCACCTGACTTCCACCTATAGGTGACCGGTTCAGCACCTGTGGTGTCTCCTTCACAGGTCAAGATACAGCTGCTCTTCTCATCCTCACAGGATTTAATAACAGCGGGTTTGGGGACGGGAGCTGGGAAAAAAATGTTTTAAAGCACCACATTTTTATTTCTTGAGTGTGATTCTCTGGATAAAACCAATAAGGACCTCAGGGAAACACACCGCCTCCAACTGTTTGTATTTGATCCACTTACAGATGATGATGAGGAGAATTCGGCGGGTTACGGTGTTGTTGATTTCTGGTGTGTAGACTCCGCCGTCTTCTTGAGTCAGTCCTGTGATAGTCATGTCTCCATTTGAAGTGTTCAGGCTGCCGCGCTCTTTAAACACACACCATTAGCTTTATACAGAGGTGATTACTGAAGGATATAAAACATCAATACATCAACAACTGGGGTTCAGCATACCTTTGAATTGACGATAGCTGTCCATATCTTTTCCATCCCACTCCATGGCGATGTTAGGACCATGTTTCCACAAGATGCTGCCGATGGCGCGGTACACAGAGTCTGGCCGGAGGACGACGTCATCTCCCACCTTTTTGTAAATTTTATCTGCGAGCACAGGATGACTCTCTAATTTATTATAAATGATCTGATCACTTAACTCACTTGTTACTTTACAAATTAATCTGAAGTTGTAGTTGAAACGATTAATTCATTTATAACCTGCAGATGTTTTTATAATCTAAGCCAAACAACATTTCACAGTAGTGTCAATTTCTCAGATTTTTCAGATTTTTTATGAACCAAATTATGATGAATAATGGAGAAAATAATCAGCAGATGAATCCATAATGAAAAATGTGACTATCTGGAGTTTTAATGAGCTCCACTTCATCCAACAACGGTAAAATCCTGCTTTCAGGTTAATGCCTGCCTAATGTTATTACAGTAACATTAGACATTTAAGGCCAAACACAACTGTCCTGCAATAAATCCTAATTTCAATAAAGTTATAATGTTCATTTTAAGATAAGACTGCTTTAGTTTTGGTTAGTCTGGGCTTAATAAACTGATAACTGGGGGTTACAGTAAAAATAAAGCTTTAGCTGTCAACATTAAGAAGAAAGGTTAAATTGTTAAGCAGATTCAACACTAAACTGAAGATTCATTAAAAACTCACAATATTCTGCTTATTTACCTGTTTCATTGCTACACTTACTTTCTTTTGCATTGCTTTTTATTAGTTATAATACTTTTTATTATATATCTTAAAATCAATTTGTCTTTTTCTTTATTGTAAATTTCTGTTTTCTATTCTCTTACTCACCTCAGCTCTCATGCTGTAGGGTCCTGTTTTATAATACCTGCTAAAATCTATTAGACAGTACTTTACTGCATTACTTACAGTATCTCTCATTTCTAACTGTTCTGTGTATACTGTCGTACAGTTTACTGCAGTATATCTGGAGTCTCAGGTTGCAGCTCGTGCTCTAACTTAAGACTGTGTCCATGTCTGCTCTACTTCGGGCGGCGGCTATGGATATGGAAACCAGAGAGCTGCGACACAAGCTGCGCATGACGGTCAGACATATACGAACAAGTCAGGCACAAGTAAACCTGGAGCCTTGAACTCACCGTTGTCTGAGGACACAGTGGTCAGTAAGAAACACATCCAACACACCCAGCCGGCCTTTATCATCATGGAGGTCCCAGCGGACGGCCACATCTTCAAGTTTCCACGCCTCAGTTAGGCGGTCAGACACGAGGGGAAGTCCCAGCTGCCTCTGCTTTGAGTCCAGAAAAACATGTCAAATATCGTCATTTACGAGCTAAAAACATTATTAAAGACAAAAGTGCGCAGGCTTAAAGAGCAGATTTCGGAAACGGGGCTGGGGCGGAGCGAATAGACGCATAACGTGAAAGCAGGGCGTTCACCGGGCCTGTGCGTGCCCAGGGACTTATGATCGGGGTTTTTCCGACTGTGATAATGCACTTGAACGCATCATCATATTAATCACTCATTGGGCTGTAGCTGTAAGAGCGTGACCTAGATTCCTAAAAAAAAGTTATTTAAAGCCATTATGACTGTCACTGGCGGTGTCGGGGAGTAACGGATTACATGTACCGCCGTTACGTATTGAGAATACAAGTTATTAGTAACTGTATTCCGGTGGCAAACAGCATTCATACAAAACACCCTTTGTGCTAAAATACCCTTATATTAATGCCAGAATAGATCTGTTTAGTAAGCAGGGCGTGATTGCTGCATTCACGCGCTTAAAAGTGGTATCACTACAACTGCTACTGATAATAATAATAATAATAATAATAATAATAATAATAATAATAATAATAATTCTGTGAGATAAAAATACATTGTATTACATAGAACTATAAACAATATAATGTATGATATTCTCATTAAGTTTCCTTAAATCAAATCATTGGCAGTAATTTGTTTATCCTACATAAAGAATGTTTGGCCACTTTGTTTAAACTCATTTTATTTTAACCTCACAAAAAACATTAGAACATTAATAAATGATGCATATCACATTCCACAATATCACGTTAAGTTGCATTATATTAATAAAGTAATGAAAAGGAATCATGTAGCCTAACAAATTTGTTACGTTTGTGGAGAACAAAGGTCATGAATGCATTTAGAAACAGTAAAGTGACTTAAACCCAGGAACAAGAACAGAATTAAACTCCCAGTTTGGAGACCAGAGTTTCTCTGTGGTCTTTTTAGGTGTCACCCTCCGTGGGCAGAAGCAGAGGTTCCACCTGCAGCCACATACCACCCTCCACACGCAGGACGAGCTGAGGGAGACGGCGAACCCCCCCAGAGTTGTTCCTGAGCTTGGGGTTCACCCCCAGGGTCAGACGAAACCGGAGCAGGGTCAACGCCACAACAACTCGAAGCTCTGCCAGAGCGAATTTCTGACCAATACAGTTCCTGTGAGTAGATACAGGCTCTTATCAGATCTTATTCACCTTTAAATGTGAAGCTGTAATGCAGACGCAGTACCTGGGGCCTGAGGAAAAGGGGATGAAGGCATGAGAAGCCCGCTCCTCTTTGTTTGTCGGGTCAAAACGCAGAGGATCAAACTCCTAAAAGAGAGTATATCACACATGTCGAACATGATGAAACTGAGCCAAAGTGAGAAACAAATTAGATTTTTATTTGCTGATTTCTTACATGTGGGTTTGTCCAAACAGCAGGGTTGTGATGTGTTCCATAAATGCTGACCAAACAGATGGCACCTTGGGAAGAATAAAACAAAAACCCAACTAGCAGTCCAAAAAAAAGAAGGCAAGACAAGACACAGTTTGTGAGACCGCTCAGATGTCTCCCTCTCACCCTTTGGTACTGTGCAATCCCCTGGCAGTGCCATATCCTGGGTGTACCGCCTTGTTACAGCCTGCACAGGGGAATGCAGCCTGAGAGACTCTCTGATGCACATGGTGGTGAAGGGAAGGTTGGACAGGTCCTCCCTGCAGATAAAGACATGAGTGTGCATAGTCACACTGAAATAGTCCTCATTTACACCTTATTATAACAGGCTTTTACCTGTAGACACACTTTCCAACTCTTACTGAGCAATTTTACTGAGTTTTGAATCAAATATGCAGTGATCTAGGTTGTGTGTGTGCAGGTGTGTGTTTTCTGACCATTGAATTTCCTCCGTGTCGCGTCCACACATCAGATCCATCACTTCCTGCCTGCATTTCTCCTGGTAGTGGTCGTGGCGCGCTAAATTGTACAGCGTCCAGCAAATCGCACTGGCTGTCGTGTCGTGACCTGCGGACGAAGCGGGAGGGCTAAATCCCGTTTTAGGGCAACGTTGAACAAGCTTAAAAGAACAAACTGTAAAACAACATCTCACCCGCAAACATGAAGGTGTTGGCCTCAGCCTGTATCTCCTCATCTGTTAGGCCTTGTCCGTCCTCATCCTGCAGAGGAGCAGAATTAGGCTGTTATCCTCCAACTTTTAAAGCACTTTTGCCTCTGCCCATCATCACTTCTCATTCATTACATTTATTTCCTCTTCCCTCCTACCTTTGACAGCAGTATGATGTCCACAAAGTCCTTCCTTCTCTGCGGTGATGTGGTGAAGTCTGGGTCTGTCTCCTTGTGTTGGCTGATGAGGGCACGGCGCCTCTGAACCACCTCCCTGGTAAACCTGCAAAGCACCATACAATTAGCATAATGCATTATATGACACCGGCAATTACTGTACACATAATACAAACAGAATTACATAAGAAATGTTACAGCTTGATTTCGCCATTTTGCAGTAAAACTGTCACCAGTCTTACTGTACAGTATTATTTGAGCTAAACACCTGTGCACAATGCTCAAGGCCTTTTTGAAACGTTTCCCCTGTGTTGTTTTCCAGTAAATCCAGTCCCAGTGGTGTAAAATCCTTTGGCGGCGATCTATTATGAGGTCGCTCAGCTCCACTATGGCTGACACGTACTCGCTGGTGGACCTGGAGAGAGAACATTTTCATGAAATACGAGCCCAAGAGAAGAACAATATGTTTGTGGAAATGGTTAAGATGGTGTCCTCACTCCTGACAGTTGCTGTTGTAGCTAAAAGCACATTTCAGTAAACTGTCCAACGTCATCAGAGTGACCTGGTCAAACATCTCGATGTTAGTTGTGCCTGTTGTCACCAGGTGGCGCCACTTATCCTGAAAGACAGGAAAACAGTCGGAGAGGGCGACAGGAAAGGTACCAGCTTTGAGTTTGGGATTTTTTTGTGGAAACACATAATTGTTCTCCTACAGTTAAGGTGAACAGCATTCACACAGAGCTTGGCACACATATTTTTAACTATACTGCTAAAAAACATGTAAAAAGTTTGGAAAATTAACATTTTTTAGTGCCACTTGTAATTCTTTAATGATTGTACTTCAATGTGTTTGGCACTCTTAAAACAGAATATATCATATGTGTCATACAGCATGGGTCTGTGTCCAAGAAGAGATGTTCATCATGCCTCTTGTCTTACATGCATGGTGTTAGTGGAGCTGTTGAACTTGGCAACGTAGTTCTTCAGAATATCAAAATGAAAAGCTGGAGTCAACAGGCGTCTTCTGCGAGACCACTCCTCCCCGTTGCTTAGCAGCAGACTCTGTCCTGGGACATAAGAGAGAGGGGGTTTGGTGGAAAGAACAGTTGACTGTATTCAATACTTAATCGTAATCAGAGTCAATGTTTTTGATTTGAATGTTGTTGATTTGTTATTGACTACAATATAAAACAGTATTTTTATTGAACATGTTAAACACCGTCAGTATATTAAATATCCAGAGAATGGGATAATAAACTTTTTCAGCTGCTTTGTTATCTTCTTAAGTGTTATGAGACATTAAACTGATGAAAAATCAATGGTGCTCAAACCGGAAAAACTCTTAAAGCAGAGCAACATGACTCACCAAGCCATGGACGTAAATGGCCATAGATAAGCTCATCTTTCACTGTAATACTGGCTGCACAGATGGAAGGAGAGGGAAAAACAGCACAATGAGCATTACAGAGATGTGAAATGTGATTGAAACAGATCCATTGACACTCCCACTGGTGGTGTGTTAGCATACCAGGTGCCATTAACAAAGGCCTGATATAGTCCGGGTGGAAGAGTCTGACCAGGTGGTAGAAAGGGCCGAGGAACCAGCTGCAGGAGTGAGTGTACGTCTGCACCAGTTCATCCACATGCCGGAGACCTTCCTCTGTGCTCTGCATCTGAGGGACACTTTAATATTAAATATATTTCACAAATGCAGTGGACTTTGAGTTGAGTGCAGTTCCACAAAGTGGGCAAAGGCAGAGTAAAGTTAGTTTTGGTGAGTTTACCCTTTGTTGCTTTGCTGACCTGCTGTCAGCTTCATGAAAAGAGGACATTTTGTAATAATAATATTTTGCAACACTGATCACACCCTGTATCCTGCTGAGAGATGGCAGTTAGATGTCTTGATGTGCAACAAATGAGGTTAATATCATCACTTTAAAACTGACAACTGAAGCTGTAAATGCATGTAGGTGTGTTGTTCAGCAACCTCCGTGTGTGTGTGTCCTACCTGACCCAGGTGGCCGAAAAGCCAGGACCTTGCATGTGGTTTGCTGAAGCAGGACAGTCGGTATGTGTACCAGGCGTGTCGCATCAACAGCTTCACCGTCCAGACTGCAACCGCAGCTCCCAGTGCTGTACCGACCACACACAGGAGCTGACAGAGGCCCATAAAGCTGAGGACCTGAGAGAGGACACCCTGGAGGAGAAGCATCCTGGGGCAGAAAAGAGAGACAGAGAGCTCAGATGTGCAGGTTGCCTGACACTCGTCCTGCTCTGACAGCGTCTGTGTTCACAATGAGAAGTTGTTAATGCTGAAACTTGCAGGAAGATAACTGTTCCAACTAATTATTTCGACAGAGCAAGTGCTGCAACCAATATGAGAGCAACCACTTCCTCTGTCAGTTACAATAACCTCATTTCAACCATCTTCACCTGACACTGTGCATCACTGCTGCCGGACTCAGCAGTAGAGATAAATAAGACAAAACTGTGTTGAGTAACAGCCGACCTTTAGCTTTTGTCAATAGTGTCTTGCAGTCCCTTCTACTGTCCCTCATTTTCTTGAGTAGTTAATATGAACTTTGTGCTGCAACAAATAATTTGAATTATTTAAGTAATAATAAGTAAAAACAAACTTATTTTGGTAATCATATTTGCTAAGGTACATATGTATTGCCGTTTTAATTTGCTGTTCTTTGAAGCTCTTTTTTCCTTCCCTTTCACTTGCTAAATATAATGGTGCGGTATTTAATTGAAAGTATGACTCTTTGAAAAGACAAAGGGAAAAAAAAACAACACGTGAAGTTTCACTCTTGTCGTGGTCTGAACAACTTGTCTACCCTTTAAGGTTTGGGATTTACGAGGAGCTCCCGAAGGCCTCACTGATTGGCTGCTGCTGCACCTGAGTTGGCGACCTGGCAGAGACTAAAGACGGGACTGGCGAGGAAAACATGTTTATAAATCATTGTTTAACCGCTGCGGGCAGCCTGACATGAAAAGTAAGCGTTGTTCGTGTTTCCAGGTGTTGTGTTTGTACCTGTCAGACTCAGGTGAGTGTGACGTCCACAGTTTCCTCAGTGCTGTAAGAAAAACACAGCCTTCAGCTCGCCTAGCCAGTTTCTATCATGTCCATGTTCAGCCTTCATGATTTAAAATGACAGAACTCCTTTAATCAATCTGTCAATAGTTTTTTGATTAATCAATTAATAACGCCAGGGTTAACTGCTGTAAGATAAATAAAAGTCGAATGGGTCTTTCAGTCGATTATTCAAATATTTGTAGAGTAAATTCATTCCGAAGTGTGTTTACCTCTTAAACTGGCATTCATCAATATTAAAATGAGTAATATTATTTATTCTTATCTTATATTGGAGCTATACATGCACCACGCCAGCTCTCAATTACCTTTTAAGCCTCCACTAGACAGACAAATCCTTATGTTAAGAAGTTCAGCACAGTTCAGCATTGTAGAAATAAACTCGAAGTAACAGTAGTTTTGATTTAAAAATATTTTCCAATTTGCTAAATATGCAACATCTGGTTGCATAATCCATCTTGTGAATTTGTCTTACATGCTAATTTATCATATGAGACAGACAAACTTAAAGCCATTAGTATTAATGCTGGAAGGTGGGAAATTCAGTTTTTTGTATGATCTTATCACCTACATGTACTTTCTTAATCAAGTGATTGTGCTGTTCTCGCAGTCTTTAAACCTGATCTGCTGAACACTAGAGCTCTAATTTGACACAGTGCACTCATGTAGTGGAAGTGGATCATCGCCAACTATTCAATTAATCTGGACTGCTGCATTATTGTTTGCCTACCTGTAAAATAAATAAAAAAACCCTCCTTATTCTCAGTCTGTCGCTTCTGTAAAATCCTTCACAAACCGTCACTCAGGTTTTGGCACCGAAGCTAAGTGCATTACGCACAATGAGAAGTTCAGGGCCCCTGGGAGGTTTCAGAGTTCAACAAACAGGGAGAATCTCTGCACAAATCTCTCAGCTGCAATATCTACAGCCCTGTTGTGTTTTCAAACAGTTAAATGCAAAAGGTGAATATTCTCACTTATCATAGATTGAAAGGGAAGTAGGTCAATAGTCACATGCAGACAACAAAATGTTATGAAGGCAAATATCCAGTTTCTCACTCTCTCTGTGTTCATGTGGCAGGTTTCCAGCTTTAAATGGATGAAACTACAGAGGAGCACAACAGACATGCCAACCAAAGGAGGACTCTACCTACTTCCAGCTCCCCTCTGTCGTCAGTTAGCTCCTTCAAGACATGGCAGCCAGCAGACTCCCCTCCACGGCCTCCCTGGAAGAACGACCATCAAATGAGACGAGAGCTGGATTCTCAGCACCATCACGCCCGTGTGCAGTCCAGCCCTCCGTCTCGTCTTTTTGAGGAACTCTTCTGTACCAGTCAGACATCCCGCCCTCTGGCTCCTCTGGCTGGTGCCCTCGTGACCTCCCCTGGGCCGCAGAGTGATGTGGTGAAACAGGGTTACCTGGGGAAGCTGGAGCGTAGCCACAGAAGATATTTTGTCCTGAGGGCAGGAAGTCACACCGGACCGAGCCGACTCGAGTGGTACAAGAGCCAGGAGAAGTTCACAGCAATGGAGAAGTCTGCTGGTAAAGCTACACTGTTCGGCTCAAGCAAGCAAGGGTCGGTCAAAGAAACTTAATTTGAAACTTCACACCAAACTCCTGTTCTCTGTCAGGTAACCATGGAAACATTTGAATCTGAAGTTAAATTGATTCCTTCTTGTCAGGGTGGTCTACCTGAGGTGCTGTCTAGGTGTGAGTCGGATTGGCGGTACCAGAAGGGGCCACACAGTGGCGCTGTATGCCAAGGATCAGACCATAGTGCTGGTGGTGGAGGACAAGTGGGAACAAGAAGAATGGTATCTGGCTATCAGGAAACTGATGGAGGAAGAGCGGAAGGATGAAGAGCATGGGGAAGGGTTTGAAGAAGAGGATGATGGGTACTGCACTTTGCCGCCTGCAGCTTTCTTTAAAGAGGTCAGACCACATTTTTGCTGTTTTCCATCACATGTGGAAGATTTTAAACAAAGACTTGCAAAACAAGATATTTTATAGAATTTAGTGACTTTTTTGTTTTCTTTATTTTTGTTTGTTTATTGGAAATTGTCAGTGTAATGAAATTTGATGACACTATACAGCTGCTGTAGCCTTTGAAAACAGTGAGAAACAACATCAAATCAAGTAAAACACAGAAATAAGATCTTAATATTCCTCAAGGTGCTATTACAATATATATAATACCTTCCTAAAATGACAGATCCATTTTAATAACTACTAAAACACCCAACAGGAGAATCAGAAATCCAAGCTGTTCAACAAAACAACCTGACAACTCAGTTATTTTTGCTAAAATCAGCTGTTTTTAGCCCCTGCTTCCTTCACCTCTGTCTAAGGTCTGGCCAGTTACAGTGAAGCCCAGAGGTCTGGGCTGTTCCAAGTCATTGTCAGGGGAGAGCCGGCTCTGCCTCACAGCGACGTCTCTCATCCTGGTCAGAGTTGGCGCCTGCAGTGATTTGCCATCAGTTACAATACCTCTGCTGAGTGTTCGACGATTTGGGCACTTGGATGGCTCGTTCTTCTTGGAGCTTGGCAGGTCAGCACCAAATGGTCCTGGAGAGATCTGGATGGAAGCGAGAGACCAAGGTAATAAGGAGAAAGAACTGTGTAGTGTTGTTCTCTCTACGGCCGTACCATAGCTCCCCTTTGTGTTTCTTCTGTACAGGAAACCCAGCAGGAGCCCAGCACATCCATGAGAGGGTCCGTGAGACTGTGGGGGCGCTGCGAGCTCTTCCTGACTTCAGCCGGTCCCCAACATCCAATCACAGTCAGCTTCAAACCTTGCTGGCCTCAAAACGCTGCAGACCCAAATACAGAGACAAGCAGGTGAACTTGAGGCTGCTTGGTTCTCGTCTGGCCACAAGCAAACCAGAGAGAGCAGAACCTGGATCTACCCTGAGCTCCACCTCTCAGCTCAGCCCCTTCAAATCCCATCAGAGCTCCATACCTGAGACTGGTGGCTATGTGGAAATGAAGCAGGATCATCCTCTCCCACTGAACAAAGAAAGGGAAGGTGTTGCCATAGTGACCGGTGGCCACAGTGTAGCAGCTTGTGGGATGGAGAGCTGGGAGCCAGGTGAGGAGGAGGAGGAGGAGCAGGAAAGGCTGGGGTACATGGTGATGTCACCACAGGTAAGCCACAGTTTGACAGTGCTGCCTCAGGACGACTATGTGAGCATGGCGAGCCCACAGAAACACACCTGGCCAGCCTACTCTACTCTTCAGACATCATTCAACAGGTGAGTTTAGCTGATTGCAAACTCAGCAGCTCCTCCACACTGACTTCTGGTCTTCATAAATTCAGTATAATATCCATGTTAAAGTGGCAATTGTTAGAGCTCTATTAAAACTGATATTTGTTTTCAGTTTGAATATAACAGTATTTTTCTTTAGTGTCTTATTAGTTGCTGCCCGAATTGCTGCAAAATGTTGTAATATTGTGGCAGGAAAGGTTGAGTGCACGTGCTAAATACAGGAAAACTGCACTGTGAAACAATTTAAAACTAAGCCCTGAGTTTTTGGAGTAAAAACAGTAAAATACAACTTTCTTTGCTTTTGTAGCTCCACCTCTGAGAGCTCCTCTCCTCTGCGCCTGTCATATCAGAGCAGCGAGCACAGTCAGCCACACTGGCTGGTGACCTCAGTCCAGCAGTCAGAAAGAGAAGCTGCCCAATCACAGATGAGCATCAGCAGCTCCCTGTGTCCACAGGATGATGCAGCACAGGATCAGAAATCAGCCACAGACCAGACTGGGACCGCATCATCATCTCCTGTCAACGCATGTGCCATGAGGACGCCTTCTGTTACAAGTGGACCAGGCTGTTCCAGGCCAGTCCGGGCGAGTTTGACCTCTGGTGCTCGCCAGTCGAGTCGACTCCAAGCTGTATCAGACCAATCAGTCAGAAGATGTCGCATGTTGCTGTGTCTGCCTTCATGCTTGCGAGGAGAGGACGGATCCTGAGTGTTTGTAATAATTTGCTGTTTTGTTTACATCAGTAATCTGACACTTCCACAAAAAGTAAAGCCTCAAGCCGATGGAGGAATGTCTGAATAGTCACTGGGACTTTAAAGTCTTACAATAAATATGTGTTTGAGAAGAATAAAGTCTTTGTTGACAATATTTTTTTCTATTGATGTGGATTAAATCACTTAGTTATTGGTCTAACCCAGCACTTGAAGGTGCTCCACTGTTAAGTAACCCTATTAAAAGAATAAAGTCATATTAATGCACGTTCTTGAGCGCTTCACTAACCACAGAGTAAGACTAGATATTTGACAAAGTTAAGCGCCTTGTTTTTTTTCCCCAATAAAAAGCAGCAGCGCCCTCTGCTGTGTATTAAAAAGAAGTGCAAAAGCTTACAGCCCCTATTTGAGATTGAGTTTTTTACGTTTTAAATAAAACACCGCTACAAACTCGGAGGCCCTGGGTTCGATTCTTGACCCGGTCTGGGAGTTTTGAAGGCAGGCGTCTGGACGAGCCTCCGAGCGGTCCTCTATCCTCCCGAGCTATGGGCTCAGATAGCTTCAGTTGTTTCCTTTGAGCTCTTCACTCTTCGTTTCAGGCGCCTCCCTTCAAAACTCACAGACCAAGTGAAGACTCAAACCCAGGACCTCAAATCTCTGAACTGTTGAATCGGCTTTGATCCCTCCTCTCTTTCCTTTGGACACCTGCCTTCAAAAGTGACTGATGTCTGTGAGGTTTGAACCCAAGTCCTCCTGACTTCCTGAGCCACTCTCTAACACTGTGAGCTATTTCCTCGGACACCGGCACCTCTTTTCACACAACTCGACACAGCCTGGTTTTGAACCCTCCACCTCACACTCTTGGTTTTAAAATGTGCTGTGGCGGTTGCTCGCTTACTGAGCTTTTCTCTGGCAGAGTGAAGTTCAGCTTTGTTGTTAGAGTTCTTCACGTTTGAAGAGCAAACGTGAAAAAGATTAAGTTTGGGAAACTGTTTGATTTGATTCCCCCACATCTGATTGTCTGATGTCAGCCACGGAAGCATTTTATGTCATTATATATCAGAGATATATCCAGATATTAAAATATTCTGGTTTGTTGTTCTGTCTGTTGTTCATAATACTGAGAAGAACACTCAAACTTTCCAGCTCTGACATCAGTCACGTCAATAATCAGAGGATTTCCTGCGGTTGGAGTCTGTTCACTGATCAACAGGAGATCAAAGCATTTATAAAATAACTAAACACACATTCAATCTGATTTATTTGTGCATTCACATTCATTGATGTTCAGTTAAAGATTCCCATGCGTTTACATCATGTGCTCCCATCCTCCTTACCTCCAGGTGGGACTGTCAGACAGTGGGAGAGTCCAATTAGACTGAAACAAAGGTGGGGCAGAGTGGAGTGACTGAGGTAAAGCAGCTAAAGCGTCAGTGTAGAGGAGATAATATTATTTATTTTAATCCAGTAGGAAAAATGAACTTCATTTTTCATCTGGACAGCTAATATTTCTCTTTAAAGGCCCACAACATGCTCTTTATCTTTTGGTTTACTTTAAAATGGATGTTTTAGAGTTAAATGTGCTTTTAATCTGCAACTAATTCATTTTAATGAGATGTTTTGAAAAATGACAAGAACAAAAACAATAAAGTCGACTGATCCTTGCAGCCATTGTTGTTTTATTGGTGGAACGTCTAGAAAAAGTTTGCCGCTGAGGTGTTTGAGATTAAAAAGGGAAACAAAGGCTCAGACGTTACTAAAACAGATAAAGTGTCAGCACGGGGTGAGTTTCAAAGTTGCCACTCCAGAACAGCAGCTGATTGGACACTGTGACGTTTCCAATGAGCTGAAAATAATTAATCTAACACACAACTTTTGACTTACTTCATTGATATTAAATAAGAAAGCCAAGCAGTGGGACACCCATGATCCTTCCCACATGTGGTGGCTCCTCCTTTAACTGTCCTATACAAACTCCCCAACACTCAGAAAATTTCAGAAAATGTATTGATTTCCTTAGCATTCCCATCTTGCAATACACTTATTAATTAAAACATTTTCACATAAGCCAGTAATCAATGTATTTATTGTCATTGTCAAAGATTCAGAACAATCAAATCAAGCACAGCTTTAAAAGAGTTTAAAATACACTGCAATGCATTAAAATATGCGTTTTAAATCAGGAAGTGGAAGTGGTGCTCATCCTAGTTCATGACGTCAGTCTCTTCTAACATGTCAGCAACACTTCCCCTCCCTCAGTTCTTCCAGGTGTAGCTGTAGTTGCTCATGTTGATGTGAGTAAGAGCAGTCTTGCCCAGGCTGGAGGGCTGCTGCAGCTGCTGGGTGGAGGCAGGATGGAGACCACAAGCAGAAAGGTCCACTGACCCAGCGGTAACCTGTAAACACACACACACACACACACACACACGTTCCTCACATCAACATAATCACATTTTCTCAGTAGATAAGGCTACTGTGCTAGCTACAGTCTCTTTTACCGGTTCCTTGGCGGTGTGAGTGTTCATGACGGCTGTAGGGCCGTGTGTGTAAAGAGTCGCTGAGAAGTTTCCTTTCTGTGCAGGCCGAAGGAGGGTTGTGATGGTGTGTAGGGAGGAGGGGAGGATGGGTCCTAAAGGAGTGAGGCGATAAAAGTAATTCACAGAAACATTAAACATGGGCGGTTCATTTTCAGATGACTGAGCTGAGACCCTGCAGCTGTGTACCTGTGATCTCCAGACTGCTGATGTTCTGGAACGTAGAACCAACCTGGCTCTTCACGTTCACGCTACGGGCCTGAAAAACACACACACACTTAGATGCAGACATATGCTAACAGCTGTGAATGTGTTCACTGTGTGGTGTGTGTGTGTCTCCATACCTTCAGTGTGTGCATCGTGGCTCCCCTGAAGGCGACAGGAGCCAGCAGTGTTGGGGGTAACCCGGTTTGGGAACCCGCTGCTGCTATCAGACTCTTACAGTTGATGAGGAAGTTGATGAGTGTGAAAGTGTGTGATCCCTCCACACACACCACAGACTCCGGCTTATGGTCCAGAGACACAGTGTGGCCCTCCTTACGACTGCACCAGTGGTCAAGGAGCTTTAATTATTCTTACAGTGCAGGTGCAGTACGTGAAGCGTTAACATGTAGGTAGTTCATTCAGAGTCACAGGCAGCAGGAGGATACAGTTGAATGCTGATGCTGTCTGGCTTCTTGATTTTGTCCTGAACGCCCATCTCCTTGAGCCACGAGAAGCTGCCGTCGTCATCATCGTTGTATCCACCGGCCTCTCCTTCATCACCTGCCTGACCGCCATCACCCTCTTTCAGCTCAGAACACCTACAGTTTCAGAAATATTATCACAATCACTATAAGAGTCCTCACTCACAGTTAACTTATTCAAAAAGCGTGCACACACAGGCCTGGGAATGTGTATTGGGGCTCATACAGTGAGAAGACAATCCAACAATGATGTAGTAGTATTTATTTTAATAAACACACAATACAATGTTTAATTTTATTTGATGGCTATGATGCATACGTTGAGTCATTTTTGATTTTAGCACTACTTGAACCCTTATTCACACGATCACACACACCCATACGAACAATCACAAGTGCAGTGTAAATGTACAGAAGAGACACACTCACTTCCGCTCTCCCTCCTCTCCCGGCAGGCTCTGCTGCTCCCTGCTCTTCCTCCTCTCCTCCACGAGAGGGAGACTGAACTCGATGCCTGCATTTTGGGGTTTATGAGACAAAACTGAAACAGCAGGTCCAGGATTCACAGTGAACACGTCTAATGACGCCTTCCCGTATGAGTGCAACGGAAAGAAACAGTCTCTCTCTGCTGAGACTCACCCTCAGCCTTCATTGCCTCTCTGAGACCTCGTGTTGTTGGAGAGATTAAGGCAGAGATGTTGCTCGAGCCCCCGAGACCGGCTGCCCTAAACAACACTGTAAACTAATAGAGTGGAATAGATGAAGGGGATTAACTGTAAAAGTGACAAAAGTCCTGATGTGCTCATTAAAATCTCAGTTCAGGTGGGCGGTGACATAAATCTAATAAAAACAAAAGCTTGAAGACACAAACACCTACCTGATAGGAGCAGAGATAGAAGTACGGACACAATCTGGCCTTCAGTAGACTGTAGAGAGATGACAGACTGACTGACCTGAGGAGGACAGGTCAGAGAGGAAATGCTGTGATATGGTGTGACCTTTTAGAGGCTTCCTGCCATTACATTGAGATATGGGCTGTAGCCTGCACGGTAAACCGGCACCACCAGCATTACCATTCACTCATGAGACTCTGCTGCAGTGCTGGATCTTGTGCCCATGGCGTGCTCTTCCCAGTAAAGCTCCGCTCAGCGTTGATCCTGGGGAACAGAGAGATCCAGGGCAGGGACGGATGCTGCCAGTAAGCCAGACTCTGCTGGAAGGCACATCGAAGCTCGGAGCAGGACTTGGGATCCTACAGGGAGACAGGGAGGACAGTGAGTGATCTTCTTTAGGATAATCAGTGTGGCGTCATGTGTAATAAAAATCCACCTGTAAACTGTGTGGAAGGGTGGTAAATTGAGCTCTGCAGTGCTGGCTGAGTCCCATTGCTTCCTCGTGGGCTTTGGGATGCTCTGCCCACGACAGGGAGAGAGGGGAGGTGATGAGGAGGCGGGTTTTCAGGCTCCAGTCTGCTGGGTATTCTGTGCAGACGGGAGGAGCGATTGAGGCTGGGGCAATGGCCTGGGGACTCTGGGAAGAGAAACGAAAGAATGTATTTGAAAAACCGAGAGGACCAAGGAGAGCTACTGAAAAGATGTGGCAAGAAAGTGCAAAACAGACCTTCAGCAGTGGCGTTTTAACATCCGCCTCCTCTTCTTCAAACAGCGAGTCGTCCTCAGAGAAAGTGAGACACTTCTACAGAAGAGAACAGACAAGTGAACATGGAGAATTAGAAAGTGTACCACCGTTTCCATTCCTGTCTCATATCAAATATGAGGAAATTTAATAAACTCT
The DNA here is from genome assembly GCA_008933995.1 of Datnioides undecimradiatus. NCBI lineage: Eukaryota > Metazoa > Chordata > Actinopteri > Lobotiformes > Datnioididae > Datnioides > Datnioides undecimradiatus. The sequence continues at coordinate 5,334,595 of WARS01000038.1, forward strand.
CACTTCTTTGTAAACAAAAGCTAACAGGTGTAATTGCATATTGTCAAAAAGGGCGTACAACAGCTGTTGGGGACAAACATGCTATAACCTGCTTAAATAATAATTGGTTCAGTTAATCTAAGTACTGGATGCAGTTTTCAGTTTGGATGTTTTAAAGGGGGTTCTGCTCTGTTGACGCTTATGTCCTGTGGTCTGCAGTCAGAACAGCATTTGTCTTATTTACTGAGTTGTTACCAGTGAATTAGCTGATCCTGGATCCATACTAAAGTTAAACCACAGTTGCATTTTTACCTTGCTCGAAGTGTTTTGCTGCTCCTGTTTTTCTAGCTCAGTCAACTTCGCACTGAAAGGTAAAACTTCTTGACACGTCTTTGTTGACATGTCCTCGTCTCCCTCGTTTCCGGCCGATTTATTTATCTTGCAACTGTCTACAGCTTCTGCATTTCCGTCGTCGTTGTAAATGACTAATTTCTTTTTGGGACTGAAAGTATTCTCAATATTGGCGAACGGGTTTCTGCGTTTGATTCCACCTCCGGAGCGATTCTGGGTGTTGAAAAGCGGGCCCGGGGAGAAGGGTCGAACGCTCGTCGTATATGAGTCGCTTTGTCCGGGACTGTCAGCGGTACCGTGGCTACTCGGGCTGGAGAAGACACCGGCATCACTTCGGGCTCTTTTCCGCCTCATTCGCATAATTTCAGCCGGTCGCTTGAAGCTGGGCGAATAGCCTGCCTGCCGAGACATCCTGAAGAGGCGAATTTCACAAAAACAGCCAAATCTCAAAGCCAAAACATTAAAAAAGACTGAATCCGTCCTGCGTTTTGTTGTCCTGTGTCTTGCGCCTTCCGCACTTTACAAATTTGGCGCGTAGCGTGATGACGCAAGGAGTCGCGCTCGTGTTGCGTTTTTGGTCATGGGAAAACCGAACTACCATCACAGATATAAAGGAAATAATCACTTTCTAATTTGCAGTTTTCACCACGAAGTGACTGGATCACTGCCCTCAAATACAATGACAGTAAATCACGTCTGGACTATTAATGGGATGTCTGGGTGATAAACAAAATGTAAACTCAAATATCTGTTGGTATTTATGTTTTCTTGTAGGCTATTTATTAATCCTTTATGGTTGATTTATTTATTAGCTAATCTGTCTTGAATTAAAGCTTTAACCTCTTGACCTTAACAACATGATTAAAGTTTTCAAATGTAAGGATACACTCTTTTTGTTCAACATGTGTCGTTTGCATATAATATACCTTTCCATTTGTTTGTCTTAATTACAGCTGTTACACTCAGTAATGAAACAAGTTATGATGTTAAGGTTCATTAACTGTCATATTCTGGGACTTCAGCATCTGAAGTAATAACGTTTTGTACTCATTCCTTTCCTTCTTGGTTTTAATGATCTGCATTTCTTCTACCAAATGTAAAAATTGTCACATTATTGCAGTGGATATTAAATTATTATTCTATTAATAATTTTGGTATGTTTGTGATTTTGTGCATATCTCTGGACTTTTCCCACCGGAGCTGTTTGTTGTTGCCCCCCTGCTTGTCATCATCACCTCTGTCACAGTGATTAATAGGACATTATGTAAATTTTGACTGCCTGTTAATTTCCTCCTTCTTTGTCATTACTGTGGCTCATCAATCACACCTAAAGCTCAGCCAAACACCAAATGATGGCTGCTGGTAGGAAATCAATTCTCGTATCTGTTGGTTGGCTAAAGGGGAGAAAACCTGCGCCTTCAGTGTCAAAACTTCATTCTTGAGCACATGGCTGACCAACCTACGAAGGAAGAATGTTGTGCCCTTTGAGCTCCAAATTGACATAAATTACCATTTTATAAAATTTAGTCCCAGGGACCCACGTTGAGTTGTTGAGCCAAGTTTGTCATCAACTAAGCACCCTTGAATCCTCTCAAGACAACTCCTTTAGGGATCCTAAGATCTTTTCAAAAAAACAAAAAAAGACCAAAGCACGGATCTTACGGTGACGAAACTTTAAAAACAGACAAGGATAAAGAAAGGGAACAAACATAAAAAAAAAGGACATGAACAATCCCTCAAGGTCATTTTATTCCCTGTGTTTTTTATAGGATGTTGACACTCAACCTCCTTTTCTGGGACCACTGTGAACGTCTGGGTAGCAGTGTGCAGTTAAACCACTAGAGGTCACTGTTGACTAAGGCAACAGAACTGCAGGAGGCTCTCTCTCTGTCAATCACTAAACAAACATGAGCCAAAGTATTTACTCACATGTAAACTCACAAACGTTCACCGTCCCTTTAAATGTTCTGAATTCATTTAAAAATGTTAAATAGATTTAAATGTTTAGTTTATTTTGAATATCTTTGTGCATTTACTGTAACATTGTGTCATGTAGGAGGGTAGGGGGAAAACCTGAAAGTTACAGGATGCCAGATTTAGACTATGTGGTCAGACTGAGTGAATGTGGCTTATGGTTGCAATTAACCCACATGAAAAGTAAGAACCGAGTGAAACAATGTGACAATCAAATAACTTAAAGAAGAAAAACAGAGACTACATTCACTTTGATGGAATAGCCACCTCATCTTGAGCAAATTTAGCCTGTGTTAGCTGAAACACTCAGGAAATGGGCAGCAGTAATATACAATACATGTGATTTGTATTGAATGGACTGCAAAGAAGTTGTTCGGAGCATTACACATGGAAGAATTAGTCTGTTAATGTGTGTTCACGTCACTTATTTCAACACTTAGCAGTCATTTCCCAACCTTTGCCTGCAGCAGATTGGCTTTTTATACTGTGTACTCACTGTCTGGCTGCAACCACTTCACCTTTATTTAGCAACCTGTGTGTGTGTGTGTGTGTAAACTGGCAGAGAAGGCAAGCTGGGGCTTGTCTGTTTGCCTGTAGAAATTCCTTCATGTTCAGGAATAGCAGTGGATGAAATGTGTGTGTGTGTGTGTGTGTGTGGTTTGGCGCAGATTCAGGCGGCAGCATGCAGGAGGGAATTTCATGTAAAGAGAACAGATAACAAATCAGACAACCAGGAACCACAGGACAAGAGATGAGTTTTGTTCACAAAGAATATTTATATAAATCAAAGCCAAATGTGCACAGTCAACAATGTCAAAACAAACCTGCTGGGTGTGTGTGTGTGTGTGTGTGTACGAGAGGGAGGGAGAGAGAGAGAGAGAGAGAGAGGTGATGAAAACATGATCAAATGCAGGTGTCCTTTACAGCCATGGTTATATACAGTACAAATTGACACTGGACGCACACACATGCCCGTGAAATGCTACCAAAAATGGTATTGTAGGAATAAATTAAGGTCTTTTGTAAAACTCCACGCTGTATTGTTTCACAGTGTGGTGACAAAATCAGTCAAAACTGTGGTAGCAGTGAAACTACTGATGGAAGACTTTTAATTTGAGTATTTGATGGCAAAACCAATTCTTAGTAAAAGAAACCCCAATATTTGCGATCTAATTTAGACATCAATATAAACCTTTTTTCTGTATTGTTACAGAAATCTGTTTAAAATGTCTCTCATTAGTATGTAATCGGTCTGCGGGGTCAATCAATGTAAAATTAAGACTTTTTCATCATTTTAATGGCAGAGGATTAAGTATACAGTCCAGATTTGCCTCAGGCGTAATAAAAACACCATAGTAATCTTGTGTCTTCACCTCAAGAGATGAGTTTTCCTATTATTTGTCATCCAATAATGAGAGAAAATGACTGAGAAGGGGTGAAACAGTCATAGATAGATGGATGAAGGTACAAACAGGCCATACACAATATGTGGCAGAATGAAATCATCTATGCACAACACCAACAACATTTATGAGGAAGAAGTCTTGATATTTTACAAAGAAAGCTGAATTGAGATCAGTCCAGTGCTGATGCATGCACTTTGTCAGTGTAAAACCAAAATATGACCCTGCTTCTCTGCGTCCATCCTTCATTCAACAGAACTCTCGAGTCTTTTCCTGCAGAGTGAGAGTGAGTCAAGTGATGGCAAACGCTACTGTCTTTTTTTCCAATCTTAGAAACAAATATAGTGCAATAGCAATTCCAGGAAACACTCGAGGAAGCTGCACTGACAGATGACAATCAAAATTGCTGATGAAATGTAAAAAACAAGATTATTCTTATTCTTTAACAGAGATAGAGGGTGGTGTTTGCTGTAGTTTGACACGTCTCATGTCACTTATTTTATTTTAGATTGGTCTGTATTTATGTGTTCAGTGATGTCAGGTGTCCGCCATCAAGTGACCAGGTTGTCACGTTAAACGAGCGCACCCACTGTGCGCCATCCAAGGTTTACTCTCACCCCTCGGCTGGTTCAGTAAGGTCTCCAGACAGCTTCAGCTGCTGCCATGTTTGTGGGGGAGCTACTGTGGCTTGACTCCACTTCTACGCCCACTCCTTCATTCTGATTGGGCAAAGAGGGGTGCAGGAGGGCAGAGCCTGTGGAGGCATTGGTGCATGGCGGCAGTATCCTTGGTGGTGAGCGCGAGTCGCTGCTTCCTCCCCCAGCCATCATGGAGAACTGGTATGACCCGGCAGCGGTGGAGTAGTAGAGGTGATATGGTGAGGAAGTAGACTGAAAGGGCCCGTTTTGAGCCTGGTGGGGTGTGTTCGCCGGGTAGGGAGGAGGCAGGTAAGTGTGGTACCTCCCCGCTGGAGTGGTTGCCATGGCTGTTGCCATGGTGATGCCTAGAGCGCTGTTGGAGACGGGGTTGTGGGATGGGGCGTAGGTGAATGCGGCTGCTGTGGGAGGGTAGTGGACCCGGGGGTCGGAGAAGCGGGAGTCAGGTAAGGAGGGGAGGGAAGTGAAAGGTCGTTCTAAGGTCATCCTGGGGTCACCGAAGGCCGTGAGGTCAGGACCTGTGATATGGCAAAAGGTCAAAGGTCAAAACCTACTTTTTTACTCTCTGTCTTCTCTGTGAGTACACATACTCGTGTGTTACCTGTGAGTCGTGAGGACAGGTCACTGAGTGAAGATCGACCCGGAGAGAGAGGGTTGGCTGTGTGGACAGTGGGTGTAGTTATCTGGCCAAGGTAGGGATATGATTGGTCATACGACCAAGATGGAGATGATTGCATCTGTCTGGAATCTGAGAAGAAGAGAAAGGGAGAGATTAATCACTGAAAGAGTCTTGATCAGGGTAAGTTCAGTGCTTTGAGAGCGCTTGTTTCCAGCCGAGAAGCTGTCTCTATTTTCTCAGAGACTGTTCAGAGATTAACCTTTAAACTTCCCCCAATTATACAACATGAAATGATCAAAACTGAAGCAGAGGAGTCTGACATATCCTGTCTTTTAGTACTTGTCAAGCTTCAAACAACCTGGAGCCTACAATTCCCTTAATGCAACTTGAAAGCATCTTTCATTAGCCCTCTCTACGTTTTTCAAACTTTGTATGAAACTTGATGTGCAAATATTACCAACATATTGACGTGCATGGTTTGTGCAGAGGGTCCTGTTTAAATAAAGGCTGCTTTAAATGAACTAGGTCTTGAGACAGAAGCTGTTGATAGTAAGAGGAACAGAAGAAAGAGAGATGGAGGAGAGGAAGCAATTAACTTAGTGTGGGGGCGGATGGATGAAGGGGAGGACTGTATGTGTGTGTGTGCGTCAGTTCTTTCATTCAATCCAGTCTTTTTCCCCACAGTCTAATAAATGGCACTGATCACCCACAGACTTGCAGACAAGAGTGTGTGTGTGCGCATGTGTGAGTGCGCGTGTGTGTGTGTGCAGACAGGCGAGGAAGCAAATTGTACACAGCAGCCAAGACGTCAATGAAGGCTTTTCAAGTCTAGCCAAGAGCTCTCCCAAGCATTGACGTGTGTGTGTGTGTGTGTGTGTGTGGTGTATCTGGGTGGTGGTGAAGCCCAGGCCCCGTGCCAAGCCCCCTCCTTTCCTGGCTTCTCTCCCCTGGCAGAGCACTCTAATGTGGGGCAGGAGTCACAGACGGCTGGCTGCTTGGAAACAGAACTAGAACACATAGAAGGGCATCTCTGCTCTGTTCATTATTGGCTGATGAATGAGACTGCAATTAAATGCATTAAATTTAGTCAAAATACTTTAATTTAGAGTTTTTGGAGGCTGGTTGTTCTTCACAAAAATCTCCAAAAGGGTGATTTGAATTTTCCCGATAAACTGAACCATTTATTGTTTCTTTATTGGTTTGAAACATTTTTCTACATCTCCTTCATCACAGACTGAAGGTGCTCACAGTTACACAATGTCAGATGATGCAGTGCTGCTCTGTATTTGTTACACACAGAGGGGCTCATTCAGAGTCAATAAGCAGCTGGAAACGTAATATTAATCACACGAGGCACATGTAAGCGTCATGATCCTGGGGCTTTTGGGGGGAATTAGGGGAGAATTTAAATAATATTGAAAGGATTTTGGTCTCCATGACATGGCCTTTCAATACTACATTTAAAAGGTAATCAATAGGTCATGCTTTCTGAAGTCCTTATAATGTGAATAAAACCTACTTTTTAAAACATTTTTCTTTATTTTTCTCTTGTGTTTTATCAATAAAACATTTCTACACCCTTAATATCTTCTTGCTGGACCTACTGGCTGCAGGAAACCCTGTGTTAGCCTTGATTTCAGCTGGACTTTCTTCATGTGGCACCACTCTGAGTGTTTTACATCTGTTATGAGCTGTAAGTGGTTTGGCAGCAGAGGGAACATAGACTTTTAATGCGCCGCCACACATGTGCAGCCCGAAGCCCCAGAGCACACGCATGTGAACACTTTGGTACAAACACACGGACATTACATTACATTTCTGTACAGTATTTATTACTCACAGTTAGGGAATTAGCAGAAGTGAGAGAAGAGAAGATGATTGTTAAAAGAGAAATGAAAGCTCGGCAGCAGGGGGTGATGACAGGGGAGAGAAAAGGAAAGAAAGGGGAAGAGAAAGAAAAAGAGAGTGGCTTAATAACGGTTTCCTGTCGCTATTTTCATTTTTAGAGGGATCAGAAAAACACAGAAAGCAGGAAGCACTGAGAGCTACCTCTCTGTTTCTCTTTGCCTCAGTTTACAACTACAGTGGGCTGGTCGTTTTCTAGCCACAACTCCACATTTCATCTCCTTGCCAGTGCAAAGAGCAGATGATTTGCTATTGCAAGACACGTTTGTGAAGCCTAGGAAGACAGCGAATATTTTAGCTTCCATTTAAAACCATCTTTATGTCAAACCCAACTAATTTAACACAATTCCTACTGAACCATGCTCAGACAGTCATACATAAGTTTATGCTTCATCTTTACACTCACCACATTCCATAGATGAGTAGTGATTAGTATGCAACAGTGCTTCAAACTGCAGTTTCTAAGTCTTAAGGTTTTAAGGCTGTGACAGTAATTTGATTGTGACTTTGTGTCACTGCACAATGATGTATGTTGAACTCACGATCACATGACTTGGCTGCAACACTGTATATCATGCATGTGACGTGTTCTTCTGTGGGACAACAGAGTTTGCATCACATCCAACAATGGACCACACTTGAAAGTAAATCAGAGACCTTGTTTAGAGTACTAACTCTGGCAGTTATATGTTTGCTTTTGATTTTTTTCTCACAGTAGCACTTCCTGCCAGCTGACTCTCATTTCCTCCTTAAGGCAAAACTTGCTTCCTCACTTACAAACACACACACACACATGCAAATGCACACACACAAGAAGAAACAAGTGCGTAAACACACACACACACACACACACACACACACACAGCATCATGACCACTGAAGGCAGAAGAGGAACAGATACTGTCTTTTGGTGCCCCATAGAGTATCCACGGCAACCGCAGTACACACACTTACAGGTACACACATAAATGCGTTCACGCGCATGCACGCACGCACACACACACACACACACAGACCACAATGGATCTCACCAAAACCACAAGGAGGAACACTGAGGTTTGATGCCAGCTGGACATACACACACACACACACACACACACACACACACACACACACACACACACATTACAGAATATTGTTTTCATCTGCTTCAACAGGCTGTTACTCTGAAACTACTGACAAATGTCCAACTGTACCGAAGGCGCATTTGTCTAACTCATTATTCCAAAAACAACAGCCTCCTGCTCCAAAGAACCGTTACTCTGAAAACACACACTTTCCATTTTTGGAACATTTGGATTTTGGACAAAGGGGTCATTGGGACGATAATATTGCACCATAGATGAGGCTGTATTTAGTCTCAATCTGCATTGTTAGAACCAGAATGTTTAGGGAAAGGCTGTATTTTGCCCTATAGCTGCTGAAAGGCACTTGAACTAACCATTGGAGCATCTGTGCAAACATTAAGAGGTAAAATGGGTTATCTTATTTAAATTTAATCAGTAAAGTAACACCAGGAAGTCATTGTGACAGGGCAATAAACAGCCCTGTACATTACCCGATGTGAAAGCACAAAGCACAACATTTTTACACTTTTAGGCAACTTTTACACAAAGTACTGCAGTACACTCTATGTGAACCAGCTGATTGTCAGGGATGTTGATGATTCATTTGCCAAAATGGTTTGGTCCTGAACAGTAAGAGGTGACAAATATGGATTAAAATCCAAAAATGACCCTTGGAAAGCTGTGAGACAGCGTTTCTTTCCAGAGAAACAATGGCCGAACTGTCTCGCCAACTCAATCTGATTACACATTGAGCAGTCTAATGGCGTCATTACACAAGGGGTTTCTTCAACTTTGTCACTGGTCGTGGTTTGAGCTGTTGTCCAAGATTTACACTGGTAAAGGGCAAAATTACTGGAAAACACCTTTTCTCATCTATTAAAAACATTAACCATTCATTCTTCTGTGCAACATGAATGCTGCATTACTCAAAGAATTAGCTGTTTTTGTGGCCACTTTTGTGTAATTTACGGTACTTTGCAATACTCATTTAACCACAAGAGTTGAATATCCTGTATTACGAAACCTAATGCAACCTGTAAATGAAAGATTTTTTTCCCCAGACCTCTTTACAATGAAAATTCCTATCATTCAAAGTCCTGGAGTGATTCCATTGGTCCCTTTACACCTCTGAAAACATGGTAAATCAATGCAGTGTACACATGTTATGGCTAGTGGGTTATAGATGAAATGCAAGGATTAGCTACAGAAACTTAGTTCTCACGTAAACACAGTCTGTCTGTGGGTTTCCTGTTTTCTCAAAGACGCGCCATTGTTTCTAAATAATTGGCTCTTGCCTTGTGTTTGAGCTCACAGAGAAACTGCAGACAGTAGTTTCTCAATACTGAACCTACATCTGTAGCTCAGGTGGTCAGCTGCTAATTATAGGGTTGATGGATTCCTGGCTCCTCCTGCCCCTGGTGGGATGTGCTTTGCATAATTGTAAATGATGGAAATCAACATTTTAAGGTGATTTGGTTTGAACAATTGTTACTTTCAAACCGGGGAGTCATGCCGGATAGAAAGAAGATTTTACATGGTAAATCTTGCTTCATGAGTAAATCCTGTGTTTGAGTTGCTTTGCCCCTGCAATACGTTTTTTTTTCTTACCTAATAAGTCTAAGAAGTAACAGTAACAACTGAAATGTGCAAGATATGGGAGTGGGCTGACAACACACCTATGATATACTGTTAAATCAGGAAATGTGGCAGCCTCAAGCAACATAAGTATAACTCCTAATTATTGAAAATGTGCCTTGAAGTCACAGTTAATTGGCATCAGTAGGTGAAGGTGGTGATCACACTGCAAGAATGAGGCCGAATACTGAGGCAGGAAGTTTTCTTCTTTTCCGTTTCTTTGATAAAATGTGTTAAAGTAAAAGACTCAAGTGCACTTTGGGCTCCTACCAGCAGTTATCTGAGTGTGCGTGGGGCTGGAGAAGGTGGCGGAGTTGAGCGCTGAAGACTGGCGGGTGTTAGCGGAGGCTTGATGGTGATGGTGGTGAGGAGGCGTCACCCTCATCGAGCTCCGTCTCAGATGCTCTAGCTCCGTCAGCCTCTCGGAGAAAGCCAGGGATCCCGGCTTGACCTCATCCATCTTCTGACGATGACCTGGGTGAGAGAGATGACGTGATTCCTGGTGGTCACATTAAACTCTCTCCACCTTCAGTTGAAAACTATCTGTCAAAGTGTGCAACATAAAGATATCTCGAGGTGATCTGTCAGAAGATTACTTCATGGTTGAAATCTGATTATATAATCCAGGGATTACAGTAACAGCTACGCAGGCCATAACAATGTCCCGACATTGTTAACACACTCTGTCTGCTGTTGCATTCGGGAATCTGACAACGGGCGCCGCATAGGGGCCTGGCTGTCTCTCTGTATGTGTGTGTGTGTGTGTGTGTGTGTGGTGGTCTGTCACGCTGTCTGTGGTGTTGGCTGCACTTCAAAGCACTGAGACTGAGCTCCAGTTACAGGCACTTCCTCCCAATGGGGGAAGTGTGCATGTGTGTGTATTTATACTGAGTATGTGTGTGTGTGTGTGTGTGTGGGCGAGTTAGAGACGAGTGATGGTTATTCACAGCTGAGCGGCGCTGGCAGGAGTCTTCCTCTGTTTCTGTCACCTCACAGACTCCTCTGACCAGTGTCGCTCAGTTCGCTCCCATTTTAAATGAATGAGTATTATTGACATATTGACATATTATTGACATTATATGACATTATCTGTGTTTATTAGTGAGACAAAACCTGTCTCTCTCTTCTGCTTGCTTTAATTTGCCATGAGAATCCCCGTGTTTCATCACACTGTGTGGGAGAGGAACTCAGCGTTGCATCAGGTTCCTTATTGAGTCACTCATCTCAGAGTTTGTCTGTAGGGATTCGAGGCATTTCCTCACTGAGTATCTAGTTAGTTTATTGACTTCAGTTCAACAGTGTGACAAATATTAAATGCAACTTTAAGTGATCAAATAAAAAAATAGATCCGAACAGTTGTGTTAGCACAAAAGTACACTGTAAGTGTCATTTTCCAGCACTATGAGGCAGGAATGCACCATAAGAAGTTGTTGAAATAGTTGCATCATCCCTTCATTTAAAACCCGCAAAGCTCAATGTGACATCAGTTTACAGCCATGACTTTAATGTTCTTGGTGTCATAGCATTGTCACTCAACTTAAACACTTGGTGAGAGAAAATAGTGGTTATAGTCTGGATGTAATTATGTGGTTAAATCAGTTTGGCAATGCAGATTTAGACAGTACCATAGATGCTGCTGGAGCAACAACACAAATGCACTGTATTCATGGGTAGCTGTGTTCATGTGAATGGAGAATTAGATAGGGTTTTAACGTTTGTGTGTCAGTGTCACTCACGTCGTGGCTCTCTGGGACCATCCACCGTGATTTTAATGGCTCTCTGGTACGTGGCCACCTGAGGAGGGTTGGTGAACACTGTGATGGTCAGGGTGAAACTCTTTCCTGGGAGTGAAAATGAGATAAAAGAGAAGGGGGAGGGTAGATAAGACAAAGAGAAAATGGAAAAACAAAGAAAACGTTAAGATCTTTTTCATGTCTCCTCTCTCATTTCCATCTCACCACCACTTCTCTCCTCCCTCCCATTCACCTCAAATATCCTCTTGGTCTGCTCAACACATTAAGTCGTATAAGTCAGACAGGACCTGCACACAGGAATAAACCAGATGCAATACGCACACACGAAGAAGGACAAACACCACCATGGAATAATCCAACCAGTAGTCTTGCGATGATAGGGGTGGGCTGTATATTTATATAGATCATTATTATTATTACTGACTTCTGATTAAGCTTAGGTGTTTAAACCACACAACATCGCAAAAGCTTGGTGATGTCCGGACTTCTCTCATAGCTAGTTTAACAGCTCTTGTAGCCATAGATGGGTGACTTGTAGCTAAAATGGATTGAGCATGCCATCACTAGCCATTTCATTTTATTGCAGTTACTGAAGAAGGGGAAAGAAGCTCTCCAAATTTAGCTTGCAACATGCTACAAGTTTATCCAGGAGACCGCCTGATATTGAATAGATGAGGCGGGCAAGATATAAATGCACGTCTTTATTAAAAAGCCACTTGGCAAATCATTAGAATCTGCAAAATAATCAGATTTCAATTTATTTTAGCTTATGTGAAAATCTTAACCAGTACTGTTGCTGTGGTTACTTGCGGCCTAAAACCGTCTGAGCACTGATTTAGAAGAGAGAATAAAGTGTTGACCATAACTATGAATAAGGTGTCCCAATATACAAATTTAAGGGCCGCTTGCCAGCCAATCAGAGACAAGAGTTTAATTTGTCCATGGTATAATCCAAAAATATCAACCATAAAGACCTGTATCAGTTGAAGCCCACTTACATCTGAGAACAAATATACGCTCACTGTACCGAGTGTTTGTACAACACATTTATAGGGCTATTTGTGTGTGTGTGCCTGTAGCAATCACTCAACAGGATGGTTGCTGCAAACACACACACGCACACTCACGCACACGTGCAGACCACTGCTGCTGTTGTGTGCCAGGGCCGGAGTAAAGTTACCACATGCAGACAGTCTGATGCCACACAAACAGCAGACACATGTGGGTAATGCCAGGTGTTACTCTCACTTCTCTCCCTCTCCCCCTCTCTCTCTCTGAGCATTTCCCTTTTATATTACTGCTGAGAACCCAGATGACTTCGTCCTTCTATACGTTATTTCAGTGTGCATATTTCATTTTAATAATGACAGTGTTGGACTGACAGAACAACAAAATTTTAGATTTTAAAGGAACAAAATTAAATTTCCATGGACTAAAGCCTCAATAAGTCATCTGCGTACAGTCCACATAATTTGCATTTAAATAAGACAGTGTACATGTTACTACATGCACAGAAAACAGAATTAAACAGTAGAAGCGTGCACTGCTGAGCTCCATTTGGATAAACCTTTGTTTTTCTTGTTTTACAATGGTACAGCCAAGCTGAAATAGGATGCAGGGAGCATTTTAAAGCAGCAGGTTTGACACTGAATCAGCTGATAATCAAACAGCTGCAGGTGGAGATACAATGTTGTTGCCAAGCAGAATACTGGACAGTTCTCTGAAACCCTGGACTATATTAAATGACAAAGACTTGTCAGTCAAGGTATTGAATGACTGTGGTTATGCCATTATATTATGGTTTTGGTATGGTAAAGGTTAGGCAACAAACACTTTAGAGAAAGTTTATGGTTATGGTTGTGGCTCCATGGTAACTGATGCTACATGGGGAGCAGGAGATCTGTGATTGGCTGCTTATGTTTTTTTGTTTCTGATGCTGGTGGAGATTGTTGTGAGTAAAGACAACAGTAAGGAAGTTGAAAGAGGAAGTTTTCCCTTCCTTTGCAGTAACATACGTCATGTCAGAGCCTTCTCCCCTGCAAGCCTTTAACTTGCTGCAACCTTAACTATAATGAGGTCCTGGATTGTGAAAAGCTGCTGTAAGACTGCCTGAAGATAAAGTTTCTAGTCTCAGGGTTTTGGTGAGCTTTTAACCAGGTGTACAAACCTTTATTTCAAATTGGCACAAGTAGCAGTTGGCAATGTGTTTGTGACACAAACGAAGTCTAAATCACACCTAACTGGCACAATTTGGCTCTGTGCCACACTGATGGCCACTAGAGGGTGTGTTATCACCTAAAACCCCCCGTCTCTCTTTTCTGCCCGTCTCAGTTGCACGTACATATAAACAGCACACTTATTGTATACTGTGTATGCAGCTCTATACACAGTGTATGGAGCCGCATATAAACAAATACATTGTGCAGTATAAATTGTATACAGTGGGGAAAACCATGTGTAGAGCGTGTTTTTGTGCAGGTTGTTTACACAGAGAGGGAGTTTACAGTATGAGATTTGGGTTGATAGAGAGACAGACGGGTGGAGGGAGGGAACAGCTGAGGTCTTTGTGTCTGTTGTGTCTATCAGCCAGCCGGTGGCATCTCTCACACACACACACTTGCCTTGAGTGTGTGTGTCTTGACAACAGTGCTTTCCGGGACTCGCTCTCTAATCACCCCTTGGTCTCTCTCTCGCTATTTGCAGATAAGAGCGGATTTCACACATAAAGGTGTGTCTGTGTGCATCCTGTTGGGGCTTGCTGTGTCGGGGTCGTCCAGTTTTTATCACAATGAGCCGATCAGACAGAATCTCTTATTTACACTGTCTTCAGCAAAGACGTGTGCGTATGTTCCCGGAATAACAAAGCGCTGGTGTGTGTGCGCTTGTGTGTGTGTGTGTGTGTGTGTTCACACAGAGTCAGATATTGTGAAAGAGAAAAATGGCAGTCCTGTTTAAAAGAGGAACTGCTAGAGAGACTGGTTGCACATGTGCAACACACACACACACACACACACACACACACACACGCTACCACTGTAGTGGTAGTAGGCTGATCCATCATATGAAACAGACACACAAGACACGATAGATATTGCATCATCTGTCGGCACGTTTTCTTTTTAACCACTGGATTTATGTCCTCACGAGTGTGGCGATGCTTCCTTTAAACTCGTGATTTGGTCGCTCTCAGTCACATTTTCCTGTGTTTCTGAAGCTTGTTTGTAGCTGATGGATGCTACATTATCTGTTAACCAGGAACCAATCATATTCCTTATATTCATTTCGACATGATTCAACAATGAAAATGGAGACTCTGTACTTTTAGATTCACGTCTCCCAGTTGAACAGCAACTCCTGCTGATTACTGAAAATGATGATCTCCAAATCATGTGATAGAATAAACCATTACATAAATACATCATTGTAATAGCATGGCTTTGGTGGTCACAGACTTCAACGCTCAGTGAATAGTGAGTGCATATACCCACATTTACCAGGCCTTCAGACTAAAACAGCACTGCAGTGGTGTTGGTGGGACATGTTGCTTTAGGTACTGATGAGATGATGAAATATGATCTTGGAGCAGTGGTTGGAGAGACAGATCCATGAGTTTGAAGGTTTATTAGACAGCAAAACACCGCACAACAGTTTATAGTGCAATGAAATGAGGTTTTTACAACTGCGAGGTCACAACGACGACTGCATTTTATCTCTGGGTGAACAGAAACTGTTTAGTCATTCAACTACCTGCCTTTTCATTCTTTGCTTTGTTTTGTTTCGATGAAGAAGTCTGCACCTGGTTGTGATTTACAACTAAAACGACTGTCTAGATCATCAAGTTCAAAGTGAAACTGATAAATTCACTCTGGCTTTTTGCGATGAGAAAAACAGCTACCGACATGCAAATCCACAGGGAAGCTCTGCGTTGTCATAAATACTGCACCAATCATGAGCGTATCAGTGTCTCTGTGTGCTGTAACTAAGTGCTGCAAAACAGGGAACACTGACTAATGATGACTAAGTTTGAGAATTTCAACACTCACTCCCGCCCACACATGTACACACAGAAACATACTCAGAAAAACCACTAGTCAAACCACTAAACCGCTCATTGCTGTTGACTGCTAAACTAATCACGTCCCACAACGACAGCTAAGTACATTTTAGAGGCCTTAGGTGAAGAAACTCAACTCGACATGCTATCATGTCTTGCTATCATACTTTAAACCTTCCAAGTATTCACAGTTTACTCCAGAAATCCTGGTGGAAAAGCTTCTGAATCACATGCATCATATCATGAGACATAACTGGCAGAAATCAGACACTGTCAGTAAGCCAGATGTTAAGGGATCAGTGCGATGATCCCAAATCCCAGCAATGTTTTCTTACTACTGAGTATTGTGTGTGTTTCAAAGCCTCAAGTATCTAATTCCTCTGTGCCATAGAGCTTCCCTGATGTTCAGAAATGAGCGTAAACATGCGTAAACTAATCATATAAGTGGGTGTAAGTATTGAGACATCAGCCATTCATTAGTGGACAAACATTTGTGGAGAAGGTGAAGCTGGAGAGGAGTGAGGGTATTAACTCAATTGGAGCGTCTCAAATTCCCATAAACTGTGATATCTATTGTGATGCTAACTTTAGCTACAAATAAACAGACTTGAAACAAAACGTACTCACTGAAAGAGACTCAAAAATGAAACCTGAATCGAAGATTACTCATTTACTTGGCTAGCATCATTTTATTTTAATTATCCAAGCTGCTGGAGTTATGTGTCATCTACATAACAGTGATGAGATCTGCTTGCAGGAAATGATGCATACTGGACCCTTGAAGGTTACTCGTCAATAGAGGAACTGGCATTTGATTTAGTAACAGAGACGCGTAAGAAAAGAATGTAGATTTGATGAAAATACATGATACATAAATCTCAAAGTATTATGCTTACGTGTGGGTTTCCTGCATTAACCACACTGCTGCAGCTATTAAAAACCCCCAGCATGTTTTCTAACTCAAAGTACTTGCTGGACAGAGTGATGCTGGGGAATG
The DNA here is from genome assembly GCA_008933995.1 of Datnioides undecimradiatus. NCBI lineage: Eukaryota > Metazoa > Chordata > Actinopteri > Lobotiformes > Datnioididae > Datnioides > Datnioides undecimradiatus. Next base: position 5,350,989 of record WARS01000038.1, read on the forward strand.
AATGAACCTCACTGTACACGGTGCAGTTAAATTTGCATGAAAACAAATTTCCACCCCTCAACTTTCTTCATTTTAATTCCTCTATGCATCAGTTTTTAATGTGCTCATTTATCAAACAGCGGGACTGTGGAATCTGTCAAACACTGGCCGTTATTCCCATATTTCCCTTCAGTTGCTTGTCATTTTTATATGTGCATATATGTGAATTCACACACACACACACACACACACACACACACACGACAGAGCTTGTGTACACAGATCTGGTGTTTTAAATAGATAAGTTGGGACATTTGCCTGCAACTGATTTAGAGTAACTGTGGTCTAGAGTGTCCGTTAAAGACAGGGGTGTGTATGGGCAGAGCAAGGTAGACGCTGAATGGGGTGTTACGAGGAAGTTACATGAATACTGTTTTTATTCATATGTACTTCCCCTAATTTAACCCTGATGTGTTGTGTGCTTTTGCAAAGCTATTTACACCTATTTACGTCAAAAAGTGTGAGATTTTACAGACTGATGATATTAAAAAATATTTTTTTACTATATAAGTCATTTTATTTATAATTTGTGCATGCATGTGTGTGTGTGTGTGTGTGTGTGTGTGTGTGTGTGTGTGTGTGTGTGTACCTCTTCCACTGCGTCCAACAAAGCGCAGGTCATTGAATCTGGCCACTTGGTTCTTGATGGCAGCCGTGGCGTTGCGAAGCTCGGCTGAGTAGTTCTCGTCGTTTCCCGCCATCACCGTCACCAGGGTGCCATCGGGGATGTCGCCCAGGGCAACCACCTTGTGCGATGAGGGTAGAGAGGATGCATTCAAGCAAAGAAACGTTGACCTTACGATGTGTTCCTGGTTTTTTTCAGTTTTTTCTTTTTTTTTCATTTTCAGTTTTGTATTTTAACATCTGACAGCTTCAAGTACACACAGAAAGTCAGAAATCTTGGTTCTCATTATGAGGAACATCTTTTCTATGCCTCCTCAGGGGATTTATGGACACACACACACACACACACACACACACACACACACACACATTCACTGAGCAGCTCCTCTGGACCCTTAAACATCAGATGATTACAAAGTTTGGCTCATGCTTAAATATCCTGTTAGATCCAAAGTAACAAATGTGAACATAAACTCAATGATCAACTTCTACTTCAGCTTCTACTTGAGCTCTCAAATGTCATCAAAGAGATGCAAATCATATAATAAAAGGTAAATTAAACTTTCCCAAAACACATGCGTAAAATGGAAATGTGTGACACTCAGCGCACTAGAGAGCACATTCTCCTCTTCCACACCTACGCAAATAAAGAGCCGGGGAAGCCGATTTCCATATTAACGCTAATCATGCCAAAGCATCAGTGTGCAAATGACCACAGCAGATACTGTACTATGTACTTTTGTCTTTTAACCCTGAGCTCTCAGAGCAAGTAACCACAGTCTGTGATAACTGAGACGCTTTGGGTTAAACTCTCAGTAAAACCACGATTTCCAACGCTTTGAATAACATGTTGGCCTTACTCTGTTGTTTACCATCTAATTGGCCTTGAGAATGAGTTAAAATATCAATATGCTGATGTTCCAATAATCCACCAATTGGCAGCATTGATCTGAGCCCGTGGTGGAATGCGATTGGATAAGATTCCTCCATAAGAAACGCAGCTTTGGCTCGCACAAAACACGAGTCCAGGCCTGCAAATAACTCACAGACACACACAAGAACTGGGAGAGGAAGACAGACAGACAGACAAGCACACTTGTGCACACACACACACACACACACACACACACACACTGGCAGACAAGAGAGACTGGCAGCAATGGAGCATGAAACTAGCCCTGCAGAATAAACAGGACAAAGGAAACAATTATGAAGCTCGCAGACCAGTTTGTGTGTGTGTGTGTGTGTGTGTGTGTGTGTGTTCTCTAAATGTTTGCCTGTGTCTACATACGTATTGTGCCTGTGCATGTGCCTCACACTCCAGCCTGTGTGTTGTCATGTATGCAACTCGGCATATTTAAGCGTGTGCAAAGTGTGTGTTTGTATGTGTGTGTGTCTCTGAACTATATGCAGTGTGTGTGTGTGTGTGTGTGTGTGTGTGTGTGTGTGTGTGTGTGTGTGTGTGTGTCTGCTTGCAACACAACAGTCATCCATTATCAGTAAAAGGCAGTGACATCCGCTCATGACACTCCATAATGATGCATAATGCACCAAACTCACACTCACACACACATGCGCGAACACTAATGCATAAAACTCAATAAATCAATCAGTTGTGTGTTCTGCAGCTAAAAGCTGCTTTTCCACAAATGCATTTTGTCTCAAAGTGCAGGAAAGCTGTCCACACGCACACACACAAAGCAGTGCATGAGGGAATATACTGCAAAGAAAATTAACCCGTCATTCTGTAAAAACACTGACAATGGACATATTGAATGTTTCTGTTTTCTGATCTATAGCAAAAAAAACCCTGAACAGATCCCAGATCAGACCTGTCCCGTAAAAAAAACAAATTAATTACATGTTGGTAAATCTTTATTTTATTTGTTGATCATGAGTTTTATATGTAATCTGTAAAGTTACTTTTAACTTCCCCTGACATGAAATGTAGTGGATTACACATCTAGAGAAGTGTACGCACCTTAAAAGCAATGGGCAGAGTCTTGTTACACCTCCAGTGTGTGGGCAGCACAGAGCACAGGAAGTTGGGGCTGTCAGTCTTCACCAGCTCACCTGGATGATCTGAGATCACCTGAAAAACACATCACAGTTACTTTCTGAGCTGTGAGCTGCGTTGACTCTCAGATCATATTTTCCAGGTCATCGTACCTCCACCATGCCGCGGTCAGCCATGCGCAGTTTGCCCACCAGTGCAGCCCCACCTCCGGCCTCCTGGGCGCCCAGGGGCAGGGCCTCGGCCATCTTCCCCCCTGAGGCAAGAGTGGTGGAGGGTGGGGTGTAACGCCGGCCGGGGGCAGGGTCTGAAGGAGGATACATCAGGTCAGTTGAGTTCATTTTTCTCTTATGATGCTCGTTCGGTGGTAGAGACAACAAAAACAAACAAAGTTGCAAGAGAGATTCACCAGTTCTATCTTTTATCCTAATTCTACATGTGATTATTTTCTGTTTTTCTTAGTCCTACAACAACAAATTGAATATATTCAAGTTTTTAACTGGTGCCTGGACAAAACAAAATGTCTATTGATGTGATTTTGGATCTTTCACGATTCTAAAGAGCAAAAACTCAACTAAAAAAAAAAGAAATTAATATTAATTCCACTTCATATTCCTGTAGCTCTGGCATATTTTAGATGCACACTGAGCAACTTTAATTGCCAAAAAATTGAATTGACTCTATCTATTCTATCTATTGACTCTGAATCTATTAAAAGAGTTCTGTGACTAAGAAACTTGTGTTCATATTAAATTAAGTGTCATACCGAGAGCTGGAGAACTAAAATTATAAAAGTCACTGTGACAGAAAGAAAGAGAAACATGACCAAACAAATTAAACTACACACACACACACACACACACACACACACACACACACACACACACAGACATGATGACACACACACTGTGGTCACACTGTCTTGAATACCAGAGTGTGTCGTCATGAAACTGAAGCAGCAGCAGCAGCACTCCTGCACTCAGCTCCTCTGTTTTTCTTTAAACAAAGACATTAGGCTGAGGTTGACTTCTTCCACCTCCAGCCCTGGAACCTCGTAAAGAAAACTGCATCTTCGGAGAAAAGTGAACGAGGCAGAGGCAGTCTGATAAATGTGCAGCTGTCTGTGTGTCTGTCTGCAGCGTCAGTGGCTCTTGCTGGCTTGTCAGTCAGCCAACCCGCAATTGAAGCCACATGCTGGCGGTTTTGAGTTTAGTTTTCAGTTTGAAACCCTCACACTGCTACCATACTGGATGACTGCAATGTCGCCGAGAGCTCAGACAAGCAGGTCAGCGGCTTTCCGCAGGAGGCCACGGACACACGACCGGATTTCAATGTGGGGTCAAATATGAGCAAATTTGGGGTCTGAGACATTAAAACTATGTGTGTAAAACTGATGTGTCGCCTCTGAGAGAGATTTATTCAACAAAGCCGAGCAGAAGCACAAGCAAACTGTGGAGGAAGGACTTTGTTGCCTTCACTTTAGAAGCTGTGGCACAGTTTAAAGTCAGATTATGTTTAGGAAGCAATAGGACTGTAAATTGTGCTAAATTGCAGCAAAAAGGATGAACCATCAGAAATTTGTGCCGTTCTGCCACAGCATCAGCCACATGAGCTGAGGGGATGGGGCTCTTTCGGTCAACACTGGCAGGGGATGCTGGATGGGTAGTTTCAGTTTATCAGGAAGTGGCACTGACACTAAACACATCATTTTTATTACACAGTGCGAAGCACCTGGTGAATCTTTTATTACATTTGTTTCTATGACCAAAATAAAAAAAAATACACAAGATGATCTCAAATAAGTTTGATTAATTTAGAGAAAAGGGGAAAATTAAAAATCTTAAAATTTTAAAATCCTGGAAAGTCCTAGAAATCTCCTGTAACCATGTCATAGAAACGCTAAGGCTCCAGTAGCTTTATGATCACATCATAATAAATTATTATGTACCACAAAATGTGTAAATGTGGTGGAGCAATATATATGAACACTTCTATGAAAACATAAACTTGTTTTGTTGTAGGAGGGAGTTTTATTTATAATCTGTAAATTATGCATCACACTGTGCCTCTCGGTAATTCATATCAATAGCCAGATTTAATATTTGACAAGTCATAGCATAAGTGAGGCTGTCAGTGTTTGGGTCTGTGGTTTATGTATATTAACACCCTATCATAAACACACACACGCACGGACAGGCAGTGTGTGTGTCCTTCTTTTCTTATTGTTTCTTTTATCTTTTTATAAGCAGTCGACTCGTAACTGAAAGAGCGATTCGCTATCATTGTTTCATCTTTTCACTAATTATACTGTTACAGACCACGCTGCAGGGCGCGATGCTGTTAATGCGCTCAATCTCACAGAAAGCATCAGAGAAGGATAGTAAATGTTAAATGAACAGAGAAGCGACTTTTACCGTATTTCGCGTCCCACAGGAACACCATTTGTGCGCCACAGTGCGCCCACGGAAACTCAACTTCCCCGATCTTCACTATAAACCTCCCGATTTGGCCTCGAACTCTACAAAGAGATGCTTCTCTGTATATTCGTCGACAGCTTGTCACGTCGCTGACTTCTTGTTATGTCTCCGTACAGATTCGCCCAGCTGCGGTGCTTTATCCCGCCCGGGCGCGCAGGATTTCAGCCTCTGCGCACACAAGCCCGAAAAAACCCCCGATGTCCAAAGCAGATTTCCAACAGAGGAAAACTCTAGTGTGTTTTCTTGTGTCCTCCACGCGGAATAAAAGTCACTCTGAGACTTGTGTTGGATTTTGGGAAAGTCTTCAAAGCTCCTTCTGACTCCTCGCAGCTGAAATGAAGCGTCCACACGCGTGTAAAGGCGGAGGAAACTACGCCCCGAAGACAAAGGCAAAGTGAAGTGTAAAGTGTGTGTACTTTATGTCTTGTTTCATCCTGGTTTTACTATGTTATACTGAAAACACCGCTACATACGCTCTCTCTGTCCCCTTGCTGTGTCTCTCTCCCTTCCCCTCTAGATGAATGGACATCCCGGTTGACAGCGCCAGGCTTTTACCGGCAGACCCCTGAATTTGCATGTCATCTGTGCAGGGAGCAGCTCAGCCAATAGAAAGGCTCGCCGCTGACCGTCGCTACAAAGAGATTAACCAATCAGTGTTATGTCCGTCCGGGAGGAGGCGGGGTTAACGGAGAACGAGAGGGGGAGAAGGCTGAGCAGCACTTCCTCTTGCGCTGATGAAGCGCCAGTAATTCACAGCATCTCTTTGAATACGGTCAAACATTGTGTTGTAATGCACAATGTATGTGTGCAGTGTTAAATCTAAGGAAGACTGTGCGCATAAAAAAACTAAGCAAGGAAATAAAAGAATGAGACAAACCTGCAGATAAATGTATATAAGATATGTCTCCAAGTCAAAGTAACTGTAAAACTGAATAAAATCATTTATCATCATTTATTTCACATCACTTTGTGGGAAAAAGTATTTCCAAATCTCACAAACTCAACTCTCTGGTTTCCTCTGAGAAACGATAAATGCTTTCACTGAAACCCGTAACAGTAAAGACAGAGCATCCAATCCACGCTGCAGCGCCGGACATAAACGATAGGGGGCAGTAGGTGATCTAAATCATAACACAGGCCCCTCAGTCGCGTCCTGACAGCAGCGCCAAACCAAAAGCACTGCGTCGAAGCGCTCAAGCCGGACTCCATTAAAATAACTGGAGTTTTTAAACTGTGTCGTCAGTGACTAACAGAGGCAGTTAAGCAGGACTTCAAACATGCCCTGAATTATCTGAAGCCTCCTCCCAATTTAAATATCGCCCACCAACTGCGCGACGATTCAATACATATTTCTCATATTTCTCACAGCTGGAGCACTAATCATGATTTATATTCACACAAGGAATGATTTCCTGAATTCAAATCATTTCCACATAAACCATGTGCACTCTCTTACTGATTAATATGTTCGTCTTAAGTTATTGTTTCAGATCGGTATTGTTTATTTAAAATGAGTTGTAGCTTTATTTTCTTTGGTAAGGTGCGTAAATCATTTATTGGATTGTAGCAGAAATAGTACTCATGATTACATTTTTTTGTTTTTTGGCGTATTATGTCTATTTTGATTTATGGTGTATTTTGAATTATCTGTCAATGAGACAGTCACTATCACAGCAAAACTGATATAGATAATACTTCTTTAGTATTCAATCCCATATAATAAAAACAACCTTCTTCAGTATGACACTGATGATGATAATTTAGTAAGAAAAAAGTAATACATAAATAATAATATCCTGTTTTATTTGATTTGCTCATTTTGTTATGATATGATTATATGGAGAAATATCAAGTGGTAAAATAAATGTATCAGTGGGCTTTATATGATCTTGACCTGGGTTTCTTGCAGCAAATGAAATGAAATCTAATGAAAATTATACAAAATGGAAAAGGAGAAAAATAAATATTTAAAATTAAAATAACAATAATTATTTAAATGTCTCAAACCATGCTGAACTACTTGTAGTTGTAGTTTCTTTGTAGAAATCCCTGTTAAGATTAAACTGTCCCGTATGTGAGGGGATTTTTGAATTATTTTCTGCCGTTGCAATAAAAGGCAGCTTCCTGCAAACAGCCCTGCGCTGCATTTATTTTTACCAGACAGCTGACAGATGATGTAGTGAGGTGTATCAGCTGTGCAGCATTTCAGCTTCCCAGAATGCATCCTGTTATAACTCAGCTTCAACTTACATTTGATCCATTACTGCTTAATTAATCCATGATCTAAATATATCAATTTAAAACACATTTTAACAGGTGCTACTTATGTACAGTATGATGTGAATCTAACTGCTAAAATGATGGGTATTCACCAGGCAACATCACCAGGGATTAAAAATACACTTTCTTCATTGGTGATTACAATTAATCTAATTGCTAAAGCAATAAAATATAAAAGCAAAGAAAGGCCTTAATTTTAATTTCAGAGACAACCTAACAGTGAAATGAAATGTAATGAAAACAAAATTCAAAATTAAGAAAACTGGAGAGTATGTTTTTTTTTAAATTTTCATTTATTCATCTTAACTTTTTTCTTGGGTCACATGAGTGACAGACTATAACCTGATTGGACAAATTGATTCCCCTCGGGCTCGATTGCTTCCCCATAGTGTTGTATTTTTCATCTTTAATGCTGATAAACATGTCTGAATTTCACCAAACTTGAGCCGTTTTTACTTTTTAGATCTGAGATTTTAAGTAAAATCTTCCAGAGCTTTATATTCATTAGTATCTCAAATACGAAGTGGGTTAGAGATGTTTTACCTCTGCTTGGCTCTGGTGAATGAAGCAGGTGATTAGAGGTCATGTTCGGTTTAAAGGTCAGGTTTACAGCATCCTGTGCCCCTGCCTGTTTCAGTACGGCCTTTTCGGGAGTTGGTCAATTTGATTTGAGTAAAATCAACACGCTGTCGGATGAGTTTTAGGCAAACGCCAGTCTGCCTCTGCATCCACCCCTCTGTAGCCAAAGGGGGGATGATAAAAAATGTAAATGCCTCCGCTCTCGCCTCGGCCTGAGATGGACGTGGCGTGATTTGCCCTCGGAAAAATCTATTTTTCACTTCTTCATCGAGGGCCTATTTGCCCTCTTTCTTTTCACTGAGGACCGTCTGTGGATGAATTCAGAAGCTTAAAATCGCCTGGCGAAGATTCACTGAGTTGTTGAAGTGCATGAAAAGCTGGATACAAGCTGGACAATGAAACCACACGAACAGTGAACACATTTTCTTTTCAGCGCCGTTTTCTTACAACGTGTTAAACCTGCAGCTGGAGCACTTCTGTCAACCTGCAATTTCATCAAAGTTAGTGTCATTAAATCTGACACTGGACATTTATTCCTCATAGAACCACACTTATAAATAATTCAGATACTGACGGATGCTTTGAAACTATATATCTGTGAAAATTTTAGGCCTTGTGCCAAGTGTACAGACAGATTCTATAGAAACAGAGCGAGTTTGGGTGGCCATAGCAATTCACATTGCCATGTGTCATCATGCATGGATGTCCTGATCCTTGTTTGTTTAAAATTATGCTTTATGAACCCTTGTGTTGCCACAAAATGTCTGAACTTAAGTATTTAGTTGGCAACAATGACAAAAAATGATTTTATAACAAAAGGTTAATCTCTCCCCAACATAAAAAAGGTTTGGAAGAAAGGTTTTGTCTGCTCTAACCAACACAGACCTAATATGAAATTTGTTTAAACTTGAAAATTATGTCAAAATATTTGCACAAAGAGGAAAAACTTAATTAAATTAAATTAAGATACTGCACGAACAAAAGGAAGATGAACACAACAGGAGTGAGGGAGAAAAAAACATGACAGAGGGAGACGGAGTTGGATTTCGCTCAGCCAGCGTTTCCCACTGACTGGCTCGTAATGTGAGCCAGTCAGTGTGCTCTGATCCATAATCAATACCAAGTCACAATCACCTATCAAAGTTATTGATATCAGAATTGCTTTATATTATTTTGTTATATGTGGGCCAATCCATTTTTTGATTACTTCAAATGAAGATAGGAATTTTAAAAATCACTGATCACTGATCAGTGATTCACTGACTGGCAGTGAAATGCCCCAAAACTCTGTGAAAACCCATCGGTACAAAACATGTGCTCCAACATGTTGCCAGACAAGGACGACAACAATGGATGCTCCAGTAAAACCCTGAATTACGCTCAGTTAAAACAATGTAAACTGCAGGTTTATAGTAATCTGTGATTTCTGGTGGCCTGCATGAAATCCCAACCTCAACATCCTTAGTTTCCATCTGGCACTGTCGATAAAGGTCACGCTATTCCTGCATTTCCTCTGAATGCTAGAACTGCACTTAAACTCCCAGAAGAACTCCTAGAACCCATCCAGGACTCATGAAGAAATAGAGAATTGTCTGTGGAACCCGAGAAACTGCGAATTGAGAAGTATGAAACTCTTTTAGCAGCACAGTGGGGTTTGCCCTGCAGCAGTGGATGTGCTCAGATGAAGCTCAGGATCATGCAAAATATCCAAAGAAAAGCAGAAGAAGTACAGAGATGAACATGAATCATCGGTCGAATGTGTGTTTCTACTCCACAACATGGAATATGGGACAAAAACATAACGAATAATGGCGTTTAACGTGATAACAACACAAAACTGGCATGACGAGACCAGGTGATGATGAAGGCGTCAAGAAGAATTGGTTTTACCAAAGAGTCCGCTGCCTGTTCGGCCTTTCCTCATCAGATACATGGCCCAGGACAGGGGGCCAGAGCTGGAGAAAGCACCCGGGTTCATGCTTCGATCCTGGGTGTAGGAGCAGCAACAGCTGGGGCCGAATGTCCAGCACCCAGAAGGAAGAGAAAAGAAGATACCAATGGAAACAAAAGAAGAAGACAGACGTAGTGAAAGAAAAGAAAAAGGAGTAAATAAAGTTTTTTGTCACTTTTTGTTAAAAGCACCAGGTTTACAGCAAGAACAATTAAAAGATCAGAAACTCGTTGAGCAAAGAGGAGCTCCAGCCTGTCCTCACCTTCTCAAACTGCTTTTATACCCCTCATTCGTCTCCTCACCCCCTCCCTCCCTCCGTCTCACCCTTCATATTAGTAAAAACAAGAAAGAAGTGACGGAGAAAGAAGGAGGAGGAGGAGGAGGTGGTGGTAGAGAAGGAGGAGAGGAGTCAGTCAAGCTTAATTCATTCCTTCTTCCTCTAAAGCGTAGCCACGGGGGACATGACTCCACTTTGCCCTCAGGCTCTTTAAAGCTGCTAATTTCATTTAGCTACTCAAATGATTTTCTCCCTTTTTTCCTCCCTCCCTCCTCCTCACCTCCCTGCTCCTCCTCCTCACTATCTGCAAGTTCTTGTTGAAAATTGAGGTCATTCACTTGAGTGATGGGAGCTTGTTTAGCTAACAGCTAACATGTCTTGCAGTTCATAGCTAATTCACCTCTCATTAGCTGGCAATGCTTAAAACCAACACAATCCTCAGGTTAACTACCTGAGATCACAAACAAGTCATTCAGCTACTCAAATGATTCTCTTCCCTCTTCTTAGGTGTTGCTGTTTGGATGCCCTGGGTGCAAACTGAGGCACACTGACATAACTTCCTGAATGTAAACGAAAGTTTAGTCGTATCACAGACTCACTTCTGCTGCTCGTCTGCTGGTTAAAGCTAAATAAAGACACACAACCCAACCTCAAGGTGACCACGATGACACACATGCACTGGTGGACAGTCAGCTTCCCACAGCGACTCTCCCAGAGGCCCTCTGGCTGGTGACATCACCACAAAACTCTGTGTGTATGTTGCAAAGAGAGTCAAAGAGTGTGCGTGTGAACACTGACTGCGACTGTGTGTGTAGCAGCAGCTCCCTGCAGCCCTCAATGGCAACCTCAGACCAACTGCGTGCGTGTGTGTCACTGGGTTATGGTGAGCCACAGTGGTCGTCTGAGGTGTGTGTCTGTGTGTTGTTTGTCGTGGGCCAAAACCAGGCCCACAAAGCTCAGCTTATTCTGTGTGTGTGTGTGTGTGAACTGACAGTAAGCCATAGAAACATACCAGCAGAAAGAAAGTTATGCTCACATCTTTCCCCTTATTCTTTTCCCCTTATATTGTGTTTTCTTTTAATTAAAGTGCCAAAAGCTACTGAAAAATCTGATATTAAACCGTTTTTATTTCCAGCCAATGCAACTACTCAAAAATGTTTGTTTTTTTATATTTTTGACATCTAACATCAAGTAATTGTGTCTCCCTATAGGACAAATGACCTGGAGTGTTGCTGAACTTTGCCTATCATATGTTTGCTTTGTGTCATTCGTGTTTGTTGCATGTTTCAGGTGCAGATAGTTTTGAGTTCTTAATGACCAGTTTCATTCGCACATTACAATATATTTCAGTCCATTTTCAGTTCCCAGATGAGGCTGAGCCCCCCCCCCCCCATAGACAAATAATTTGTCCCTAATATGCATTTTTAAAATAACTTAGTAACCTGTCAAAGTAATAGATCAATGTAATGTAAAGTTTTAAAAACAGATTCAAGAGGAAACAGTTATAGTCATGAAGTAAAGCGATAAACTCAAAAATAAAAGACACCTCCGTCTCTCTCCACCTCTGTGTGCCAGCGGCTGTCTGTCCCTGTCGTCCCCTGAGCTAAGGCCACCCCGAGGCCAGTGATAGTGGCATGGCGAGGATCAATACCACACACACACACACACACACACTGCCACCCTGAGTGAGGGATCGATAGGGATAGAGGGAGTCTGGGGAAAAGGAGACGTCCTCTGGTTTTTATCTCTCTGGCTTCTCACCAGCACCTTTAACACCTATTCTTATTCTTTTAAAGGATGATCTCTTCCAACCTATAAACATCCATCTACCTTGGTTGCATGATTGTGTATTAATGAGTATTGATACTGAGTGATACTGAGAACGAGAAACTTGATGAAGATGTCATAGAGCTGAAAACCCTGTTTTAACCTTGAGATCCTCATTTAGAGAAAGAAATCTGCTCCGGGGTGTTTAGGAGAACAAACATACATATAGTTTTAAATACTAATGGAAGCAGATGTTTAATAAATAACACAAAATTTACACACAAACACACACACACACGCACGCACTCACACACATTAAGCAGACGTGGACGAGTCAGTCCAGACACTTCAGCAGCTCAGTAGATTTGTATCGAAGCACTCTCATCAATTGATCAGCGACGGAGTTAGCAATTGTCTCTAGTTAACAGAGCAGCCAATTCTATCTTACACACACACACACACGCACACACACACGAATACAGTATATGCACATACACCTCCTCTATAATTCATGGGGTGTATTGTGCGGATGCAGTTAACTGCCGCTTAAAAGTAATTAATTGATTTTCTGACATATCAGTTAGCAGCAGCACCAAATGACACACACACACACACACAAACACACACACACACACACACACATTCAGACACACAGTGGATAAAATGCAGACTTGCACAAGGACATGTGCACACACTGTGCTGTGGCATAGACTCCCACACACACAGGCTGAACCTGCCTGTAATTATAGTGAAAAAAGAAATATAATTTCCATTTTTCACATCTCACGCACACACATAACACACAATAAATAAAGTCCAAATTAAATGAAGTAAATTATTGGGATTATTTCACAGAAAACGCAAAAAACATCCAAACATTACTTTTCTTCTCTTTTAAGCAAATAGTGCCATAAATGTCCACAATTATACTGTAATATTTGTACATGTCTCCATACCTTCAGCATACAACATGTTTCTTTTCATTATTGTATGTATTTTTTCTGAGGATTATTATGATCATTACGGTAAACTGAAGAAAACTGCATTCAACATGCTGCCAATTAGCCTGCTGGATTACTTTACTGCTCAAAGCTTTACGGCATCAGTCGTCCCTGGGTGCTGTTGTAAAGCTGCCAGGTTGTCTGTCGTTGGCAGATGGAGGAAGAAGTGAAAGGTCAGCAAAGGTCAGCAAAGACAAAACTGAATCATTAGAGAGAAATAAACAAACTGTTCACACACACACACACACACACACACACTGCTAATGTGATATTACTAAACGCTGCAAGAAATAATTCTGGTATTTCCTTATTTTGTGACTGCTAGGGAGGTTCCTGCTATAAAAAAAAGTCCCTAAAATACAAGAAAAACCACCCAAACCCACATATTAATCCACAACTAAAAATAGTCCTCAACAACTGCTTTATATTCTTCTGTTTGAGTAACATTTGCTTAAAACTACAGTGATCAGCTGTTTTATGAACTTGCATCGCCTTCTTTTGAGAATGAAATGTTTATCTGTGAGCTGTTTTTATAGGATTACCGCGTTTCAGTGGGAACCAGTCGGCTTGGAGCTGGAAAACAACTTGATCTGTTGTTACGCAAAAGAACTTTTAATGTCTAAAAAAAGTGTGTATTTTTTCTTTGTGTGTGTGTGTGTTGAATTATTCAGCCAGGCTCTGTGATGAGAGAAGATGGGCTTATTCTTGCTAAACTAAAAATTGATTTTCTGACACAAGAAATGAAGGACAGCGAGAGAGAGAGAGAGAATGAGAGAGAGAGAGAGAGAGTATTCAATCATGCACACAGTCAAAGTTAGTTAAATGTTCGTTCTTTCAGTGTAGAAATGGAAATAAACTGGAGGAGGACAGAGAAAAGTGAGACAGTGTCTCTGATGGAGAGACAGGATGAGACAGAGAGACAGCATGACAGATAGAGAGAGGAAGATAGAAGTGCCTCGGGCTGTGTTTAGTGCAGTTTGAATGGCTGAGCAGGTGCATTAGAGCAGAAACTTTTAACTCTCTCTCTCACACACACACACACACTGAGAGGAGAAATGCACATACGCACTGCAGGCTGGTCAGTAAACATGGATGTCACAACTGATCAGAAAGGTTTACTGTCTGTCCACTGTGCGTCTGTGAAGTCTGCACTCAGAGATGAATGTACTGTTAAACCCCTGACAGAAGCCTGACGAGGAGGCCACGTCAACACATCCCCGACTCGATCTTTTCTCTTCAGCCTTCTGTTCACATTAAAATGCGGAGTTACTTAAAAACAACAGTGACATGAAGGAGAAAACTTTCTTCGCTCAAGATTGAAGCCAAAATACCATTTTGTTATCCGTTCAACTCGTAACAACTGAGTCTACAGTCAAGAAAACAACTCTGTGAGTTTGCATACTGAGGCATAACCATGCTTTCCTGCAGCCACAGGAAACTGTTCAGCATCTTCAATTGCAAGTTAGATTAGATTAGATTGTCATTGCACCATGCAGGTGCAGGTACCATGGTTGTGAAATGCAGTTTAGCATCTAAGAGAACAAATGAGAACAAACATTAACTATTAAGGTCTTTCCAGCCACAGTTTATCCATCTATTGATGCATTGATGCATTGATGCATATTGATGATTGATTATTTTAACCTCTTTTTTTAGCCCATGTTGATGTTGATGTGCCAGCAGACTAAACAACGGTGCTCAGGAACAGGTTTCAACACTTCTAAAGTTATGAAGCCTGTTCTACAGCACCTTTACTGCCCTTTCAAAATGCCTATATAGGTAAATGGATATCATAATAGATTGATGCAGATACATGGGTGGTTGGATGGATGGATGGATGGAGTAGCAATGGTGGTGTGCAGATAGAGGGATGAATCCTGTCCTTGAGGGCAGGAAGAGAAAGATGAGAGAAGGATTGAGGAGGAGATCCCTGAGGAAACGAGGGATTGAGTCGGGGAGGACAGCAGAGAACCAGGACTGAGCATGAACGTCTTTTATCATCAGTCTTTCAGAGCGTTGCTGTCATCACATCTCTGAGTCACTGCAGACTGACTGTTTCTCCCATTCTCTGCCTGCTCTGAGGACGAGCGAACAACTTCCAGGTACTTTTGGAGGATGGACCATAACAGATTATTGCAGCACAGCATTTAATAATAGTTTGTGTGCACAGTGTTGTTGCTCGCTGCTAGCTTACCTGCTATTCCAAGTAACATTCAGGTAACATAGCTATTGCCATAAATATGTAACATTTCAAACAGTGAGTAGACATAACCACCAGTCATACGTTTGCAATATGAGAGGGGTGTAACTAAGAGCCCAAGAACTGCCACCTTATATTTCTATTCAGCTACATTTTGGAGTAAAATATTGTGATTTTTATTCTACTACATTTATTTTATAGCCTCAGTCAGTAGTTACTATGCAGATTCCTATGCATAATTGACCTTTTATTGTTACTTTTACTGAATTCTAATTCCAGTATACTGACTATACATCTAGTAACTTTGGTTAAACTGCGTGTCTGCTCATTTCATGTGGTTATTATTAACAGGCTGTACATACTGTAGATACATGCTGTACGTCACAATCTACCAGTCACTGTAGACAGCCTCAAAAATCAATGACTGTTTTCCATGGACTAGATCGCTCCTGACAGTTAGAGAGGAAGACTTCCAATCAACTAATTAGCCATTCACACCCTTCAGGCTTTGGTTACTTTATGCTTTTTGTGGCATGAGTGTGTATGTGTTTGCATGCTAAGTAACATAGAAGATTCTGGAAAACACAAACGAGTCATCAAAGTGGAAAAAAGTGGCAGAATCAGCCAATCAGACCCAAGTTGAACCCAACCACACGGGGACGCAAAGTGTCCCAAACGAGCCAATGAATAAATCAGAAGGCTTAGTCGCTGGGCGGAATTTACAATACAGAATAGAGGGGTGCTAATGGGTACAGGCCACACATACACACACATAAAGACAACACTTTGCATTCACTTGTTAACCACAATGTGGGGACAAATGGGGATGGAAGGAAGAAAGGGGTGAGGAGGAGTGAGAAAAGGGTGAGGCGTCTCTTTGCATGACTTCTTCGTTAACCACAGGACTGAAGGGACCTCGCCTCGACTCGCACAGGACACCTGTCCCACCAGACTTTGCAGGCACGCAGCCGCCATCTCGCCCATTAAGGCTGAGGGGAACCAGTGCGGTCTGAAGAAAAAAACGGGTTGGGAACATCGGAAAAGCTTTGGAAGATTGGAGCGTTCATCGATCGTCGGATGGCTGTTCGCTGTTGGTGGTTTCTTGAAACTTCGGAGGAGGTTAGAATCAGCGGGGAAGCGTAGCGAAACAAGGATGGCGACTGAAAATAAAGATGGGTGACGACATTCTTCCAGAACCAGCGGTGCCAACACACAGTTTGGAGTAGATTTTTGTAATTGTGTAGCTGTCAACGATGCTGTCTCATTACGGAAAACGTATGAGATTTACTGTCAGAATTAGCCAAAAGCACAAGAAAACCAAAGATGCAGAGGTTTAACTCAAAACCAACTGCAAACCTAAACATACCCACTGACTTCCTACCTTCTCAACACACGCACACAAAGACACACACATACAGAGTTTGGCATTGACTGTAGCTGTGCAGGGTTGCTGAGCTTGGATTGGGTGCGCGCTGTGGTAAGGTTCAGCTTTACCATTAATATGGGTCTGTGGCCTAGCTGGTGGTTCCCCTCAAACACACACGTGAACAAACACACACACACAAAGTGCAAAGTACTAACCTTTTCAGAAATGACTTAGAGCGGAAACAAAGCCAATGCCCATGACACACAATTATTAGGTCTATGGTTGTGATGCCAGATCTCACACACACACGTAATAATATGCACACACACACACACACACACAGATGAAATACATGTGTACATAGAGACAAAGATGGCACTGATATTGATTTCTATCATCCAGTATTATTTCTTTCGGATTACAGCTATCAAAATGTTAGGAGCCAATTAAAAAACACATCTGAGAAGTGTTAGTTACTGACAACCAAACACTAATCACTGAAAAAGTAATGGGATTACATTAACCAATCACACCGGAGCTGACTGACTTGACGAGAATCTGGGCTGACTAAAGGCCAGGACTGATGCTTAGGGACAAGGTCAAAGGTCACTGACCAATAAGCAAACCAAGCAAATGTCACCACAGGATCTCCAAAAAAGATATGCTGCAGAGTACAGAAAGCTCCTGGAACCAAATTGTATTCTAAGAGAAGTATCAGTATGTGTGAAGCAGTCAAATCACTGCAGACGCTGTCCAGATCACATTGATATTAAAAAACACTGAAGCGATTAAGCAGGCGGTCGGAAGGAAGTGAGAGAGAGCAGCAGAGAGGGAGGAGACGGAGGAGGAGAGATGAAAAAGAGGAGAGGAAATGAAGGGATCTTTATTGGAGCTCCGTCTTCCTGCTGCAGCTGATGCAGGAGGACTGGAGGAGGGAGACGCTGTAAAAAATGCAGCTGAGATCCTGCCCAGAGGATGCACTGTATAACGTGACTGAGCAACAGCAAATAATAAGGGAACAATTATATATGATTTTAATATTATAATTATTGTTTTACTAGAAAATATTTTTAACAAACAAGATAAAAAATATTGTTGACACTTGATTCAAACACAAAATATTAAATGTAAATTATTTTAACTTTATTTAATTTCATTTTTTAACACTGCCTTTCTTTAAATATATATTCATGCTATTAAATGCTGACAGCTGCATTTAGAGGTGCTTTATTTTTTGGCTCTTAGTCATTAAATACAAATGACACACTGTCATAAAACGAGCTGGATGATGTGGGAGTCCATGATAAAAACCACCAGCAGAGTGCTGACATTTTTTGCAGCGGGGAGGTGCAGACATCAAACAGCAGAGCCTGCCTGTGTGATGTGTGGCCAGATCGCCACATGGGAGCCACTGTGTGTGCGTAGGTGTGTATACTGCATGCATGTATGTGTGTGTGTGTGTGTGTGTGTGTGTGTATGGAATAAGTGGGGTGGGGGAGACAGACAGACACAAGATGAATCCATAGAAGGCTTATTCCCAGGCTTCAAAATAAGAGCCAGAGATCACAGCTGGACAAATGACCCAAAACTTACACATGCACAAGCACACACAAACAGAGAGAGAGAGAGAGAGAAACAGAGAGAGAGAGAGAGAGAGAGAGAGAGAGAGAGAGAAGGCAACCTTTTACACAGAGACTTAAATAAAAGGAAACATCAGAACCAACAGAAAGAATGAAACAGAGACTTTATTGAGTCATCATGGGGCCCTTAAATGTTGTGTATCGTCATAATTGTGTGACTAAACATATATGGACCCCAACTGTGTGTATGTGTATGTGTGTGTGGGTGCCTGTGTGTGTTGTGGGGCTCCAAAGTGCTGATTCATAATGATTGTAGCAACCACCTCCTCAGTGAGACTCCGGGTATTAAACCCGACTGTGTGTAATGGCCGGGCAGCAGGAGGTGACGCACACCTACGCGCAAACACAGATACTCTTTCATATGGCAGCACAAAGGAAAAGTAGTGTTGTGCACTTCACAATCTATTTTCCAACTGTAGTTATTCCCGCAGCTATTAGCAGGAACGGAAAATTTCCTACAACACAAGAGATGAGTATGATAAGAAAATATGTATAAAACAAGAATGAAGCAATAGCCACTGGCTACTTGCTTAGGGCTCCCCTGATGATTCCTGGTGATTCTGACCTTTCCTTAAGCAACAGCAATAAATCTCCACATTTACAAAAGCATAAACATCAAATGAGCAGATGAAATTTACTGAACACAGAGTGGCTCCCTAGAGAATGAAAGCTTTTATTTTGAAAACTAGTTTTCCTTTGGTGACACCCATAAGAGGAAAATGATAATTTAACTTAAAACACAATGGGCAGATTGCCATGAACTGGGCTGGGTAAGAGCGTGCTCCCAAGAGGAAAGCGTTTTTATTTGGAAACTCCATGAGCTTCCCTCTAACTTCTAACATAATGGGCAGATTGCCATTAATTGGACTGAGGACACCTCATCAGTGGTGCTGGCAGGACTCCAAGGAGGGGGCAGTGAAGGGAACACTGAAACTAAATCCAAAGGACATCGTGGTGTTACACCTAGGAAAATACCAATGTGCGCCTACAAATTTAAGTATAATTGTACTCTGGGTAAACAGTTTGACAGACTACCTTTTGTAGGCGAAACTAGCTGGGTCAGTCTACACTCACAGCAGGGTCAGAAAAACTAGCCTGTGTCACAGTGTGATGATGAGTGTGAGCAAGGAAGTAAAGAGTTCAACATGTCTCTGAAAGTTCAGAAACATGAAGGAGCTGCTGTGCATATGTGTGAAATTATACAGGAAAATGGGTCAGACTACTCAGCTCTGCAGAGTTCACACAGTGACCAGTTGAGAAATAGTTGTTTTGCACAGTAAACTGAAGGGAAGAGGGGGAGGAGTTTATGGTAAAACAACGTTACTAATTTCTCATAAGTCCTTCCCTTCCCCTCTTTTTCTATTTAATTCTCGGTGACTTCCCAACATTATCAGCATGCGGGAAAAGACATTTCTTTCTTCTTGAGAGCAAATGCGGGAGTCAGTAAAGCATCTCACTCTTTTCATTAGAAATATTCACTATCGAAAGAGATTATGTGTCATATTTGGATGCATCCAATCCTTACATTCAGGGTCATTAGAGGAGGTTTTTCACACGGTCCTCACCCTGAAATCTAACCTTAAGCCCTATCTTAAAATTCAAAGGCATAAAGGTGTTTGAACGTTAATTTAAATGTCATTGTCGGAGATCTTCAGCACCAAGGACAGTGCTGAAGCTGAAAGCGTTATGGCTGGTGGCTAAGCTTCAACATCGCGTCATGTGATCAGTGTGAGAGTAGAAAACATGGTAATAAAGTTTGCATTTCAGAATATTGCTTCATGCTTTGGGTGCAGCTTATCCAACCAACCATATTGGCCGCTTGTTGCGATGATGCTTATTGAGATTTATCTACAGCAATATTTCAGTAATATTTTTAAAATGATATTACTCATGTTTGAGATTTACCTGGGAAAATGTACTGCACACCATTTTTACGTTATACACACATGCAGGTACAGTAAGCTCTTGAGCGTGTGAACATAAGCGGAGCAGCTCCCTGTGCTGAAAATACGTCAATGTGCGTGACGTTAATCTAAAAATACTCATGTACATGACAAAAACAGGAAACAGCACACAATTGTTGTGTGCTTAAATTTTAAAAAGCAAAAGAACTGTGCTGTCAGAAGAACTCCTCCTCCTCTCAACTTATTCACTCCTCTCCTTTCCTCCTCTCTCCTTTGTCCTCATCCCGTTTTCTTTTTCTCTTCCTTCATGTTCGCTCCTCCATCCCTCTTCCTGTTACTCGACTGCTAAAATAACGATTTCCCTTTCTCTTCTCACACTGTTGTTTTGCACCCAAGATGTTTTTTCTTTTCATGCAGGGGCAAACACACACACACACACACACACACACACACACACACACACACAGTTGAAGACCGGTCAGCCCTCTCTTGTGGTTATTTATTGCAAAACTCTGCTTGGTTTGTGGCTTTGGTGAGTGTGTGTAAATGTGTGTGTCTGTGTGTGTATGTGTGTTTGCAAAATGGCATAGAGAAAGTTGGTGTGTGTGGTTTACCAGCATGGCTAACCAACATACAGTAAATGCAAAACTAGATGCCGCAGCCACACACTGATCCTCCCTTTGTCTGGTTTTAGTTATTCGTTTATTTGAATGTCTGCATTCAAATGATACAAAGACAAATATTTGCATTGAAAATCTGCTGTATCATGTTGCTCAACAATGTCTAACTATAACAATATCTGTGGATCTTTGTCTCTGCATGTGAAAAACAAACAAGAAACATATTCACACTACATTTTCCTCCTCAGTGGCAACAGTATTGTTCTGTTTGTTAGTGTGTGTGTTGAATGCAAGGCCTTGTCTGTCTAACGGTCGCTCTGTCACACACATCCTCCTCACTTCCTCCTTCACTCACTATCTCCTCTGTCTGTTATACACACATACACACACACACACACACACACACACACACACACACACGGCCAACAGACATTTTTAAAACTGTAAAACAGCCTCTGTTAGTTAAACAGCATTGAGTAAACTGCACTGTTTGTGTTCTTCAACATGTTTTATCCACTTTACACTGAAACAGGAACAGGGTACACATATGTGCTCATGTTAAATATTGTGTAACACATCATTTTCCATATTCTTCTGCCTGTGACTGATTATGAGTTTATACAGTTACCCAGTTATCCAGTAGTGCTGCTGTCTGTAAGGTCTCATTGGATGGCATAAAATTCGAATCACTCTGCGAATAATTGCATAACCTTTGACAATTAGTTGAGTTTCAAAATGTCTTCTTTATTATTACCATGACTGCTCATTCTTTTATCAGTAATAGTTGCAACACATCTATGGTAAAATCTGCAGACATAATAAAATCTCTGCCACATATGTCACCACTGACATCAGCAAATTTACTCACAGCTGCAATAATGTCTTTTTAATAATTGGGAATGATTATACAGCATAAATTGGACCCTAAGCTCTCATGTTATTATATTATTGTACTGTGTGTCCCTGCAGTAGCTAACTGTTACAGAGATCAGAATATACATAAAACAGTCTCTTGCACTGATTAATTCGCCTATTAAAGGGTAATGATAATAAAAAATATTGAAGAAGCTCTTAATTTGGAAGCTGATTTTGATGACAAGGATTTTACTGTGTTGCTGTTCCATAGTCACGCATTTCTACACGAGGTTAAATCATATATTTTTATTCATTTTCTATTTTATCATTTTTTGTTAGTCACTATTTAAATCATTTTCTCTTTCTGGACATTAATGTGGTGCATTTAGGTTGGTATACATGTATGAGTATGACATGCATGTGTATAGATGAATATATATGTGTACATTTGCATGTTTTGGTGAATTTTGTCCTGATTTACACCACTCAGTGCCTTTGTGAAAGGCAAATAAAAGAAGGCAATTCAAAAATCAAATTAAAATCTCCCTGGTTTTGATTATACAGTAATAATAATAATTAATTTCAATGATCATTTATCAAAAAACAGTGAGAATTCAGGTTTTTTTCAGTTTAACATCATTTTAAGAACAAAGCTATTCTGTGGACTCCACCACGGCAAATCATGATGGGTTTTTTCACTTTTTCTGACTTTATTTGTCTGAAATAAACTACCAGTAAAAATAAAAAAAGGTTAATTCATTAATATTACAGTTAGCCTGGATCATATCTATTAATCTGGGTCTGAGAACACAGATCTGGCCAGAGGAGAGTTTTAAAGCCCAGTATGAGCCTGATACGTGCCTGTGCCGCTGCCCCAGATGTGGCCTGCTAACACCGACTGCTAACTCCTTATCCACTGAAGAAAGCACAAGTGCACTTTGACACTGTGATAAGTTATGAATGTGAGAAAGCTCATATATTAGTGTTCTATGAGAATACAGAAGTGCTCTGGCTGCACACTGAGAGTCAGCATCACCTCTTTTTAAAATCAGCCTGAAGCAGACCTGTGGAGTTTCCTCTGTTACACTTTGCCGCCTCCTGATAACACACTCTCTGTCTGTCTTTGTGACACTCAAACACACACACGCAGCAGGTGGAGCCTCCAGATAACCCGAATCAGGCTTGGACAGACATGTGTGATGTGGCTGAGAAAGTCTACAAGTGGAAAGTGGCCAATGAGGCACGCGACGTGATGGGTTGAGATGTGACAAGAGGCGTAAATTCAACAAAAAGGAAGACAGAAAAGCAGCAAAACAAGCTTCAAACCGGTTTGATATATGAATGGAGGGAAGGGAACAATGCAAATGCAAGAAACGAATGATGGAAATGCAGAAAAACAACTTGGAGTGGCTCTCGTTTTCAGCCACAACGTCTGAGATATATGGAGCGGGAAAGGAGGGATGGAGGATGAGAGGGAGGAAAATAAAGAATAAGAACTCCGTGGGAAAAACAACAACTTTCTGAGAATCATAAACAAAAGTTGACCATAAGTTCATTAAATGAAAGAAGCAAATGAATAGATGCATGATTTATGTAGCAGATTAGCAGATATGTAACTGATTAAAGGCATGTGTTTTTATTTAACTCGTAATAACTGATACTTTTAAATACGATTTTTAGGGACAAATTCAGATTTTTGGCATCACACATAAGCTTAACTGTCAGATCAGCACAGAGATTTATTAATAGTCCTTAAGAGTCTGGAGCTTTGATACAGTCAGTGTCGTGCTCATTTTAATCATCAGTTTTCGCTTTGATCCCTATCATCAGATGTCACGAACAAGTCTGAATAAGACTTTCTTGCAGTTTATTAGACTTCAGTTGCTGCGCCCTGATGTCTGAAAGCAGCTGAAGGCTAAAAGGTTTTCACAGTGTTTGCAAAAAGACAGTCTTAAAACTTCCCGCTGAGTGCAGTGGATCAGATACATGCATGGCACGGCGGACAGATTTTCATGCCAACATTCATCATTTGCATCCAGTCCAAACCATACTTACTGTAGTGCTGCATGTATACATTTAGTTGCCTAGACTTAACCTGACTTTACATGCAGTGGTGAAATGTAACTAGGTATATTTATATTATTATTTATATTATATTTATATTATTATTTGGTCCCTGTACTAATACTGTACTGCATGCTTGTATTTCAGGCAATAGGAGATGACAAAGTGACTTTGCAGCCATGGAAAATATTTTGATTTTGACTGGATGCCTGGTTATAACAGGTGCCATTGATTGTCTTAGAACAAAATCAGATTAATAAGCAACATTTTCAGTAGAAACAGTCTTAAAACTGTTGACAAGTAACAGAAAAATGTCTTGTGATGTGCTCTCTGCTTCAGATAAACTGAAGCTCTGAAGTCAGGAAAGATAATCTCAACAAGGGAACAACTACAGTAACTGCACGCATGCACGCACACACACACACACACACACACACACACACACTGCACTGATAAAGCAGCAGGTTGTGTCTGGTAGATTTGTACCAAAGCTGAGGACACACTAACAGACTCGTACACACATGCAGACACATGCGTCTACATGCAGATGAAGATATAATGATTTAATGTTACAGACGTGATGATTGGAGGAGAGTGATGCGATGACATAACCATGCAACGAAAGCCAATAGGATTGCAGGACATGGAAACCAATCAGAGATGAGAGTCACATTGATTCTTAACCACTGATGGGTTAACCACATGTGATTTGATCAGCTAATACTGGTTAAAATCCTACAAGCTGTGGTTTGATCATCTGAACGACTTACACAAACTTCACAGTAAGGAAAACTCAGAGAGCATTTGATTCATTAAGCTAGTTTTCAACAGGCCTGAGGTCAGATCACAAACCCACAAGATCTGTCGTGACAGCTGTGGTTATATTGGACAGATCCCAGTGACTGACAAGAGAAAAACAAACTTTATGTGTGCGAGCATCCTGTGTCAAACTGTGGATGATGCACACGCACACACAAACACACACCCACACACACACACACACACACACACCAGTACAGCCGTGTAACCACAGGCGGGAAACACGTGATCTGATGCCTCTGAACATGTGGGATACAAACAGTTACAGCACAGCAGAGCAAGATAGGCACACACACCAACTTGTTTTTGTCACTTTTTATGCTAACATGGTCACAGTGACGCTGCTAACAAGTTAATGTTGATGTTAACAAGTTAATCCTTTTGTCAGCAGATTAAAATCTATTTAATATCTCTTTTTCCTTAATATTCCGCCACAAATACCAGTAATATTGGTCAAGTTACAGCAAATTTTAGTAAATATTCTTTCTGCAAAATGGAGAAATAATGTTCTTCTTTTTGCATTTCTGTTTTTTCATCATTTCCTGTTTACTCGCACTTCAACAGTAAATATATACAGAGTGCATGATGCTGCAGAAACCTACATGCCATACATCATGGCCGCTGCTATTAATGTGACGAAGAGCACCTTAAAACAGGGTGAGTATGTGCGAATGCAGACGGTGATGTCAGAAGTGAGAACGTTGAGAGTAACGTTTTGTGTGTGCGCTGTACTAAGATTTAACAGGAAATGCACACACTTTACATATGCGCACTCTGTCACACGGTTTTCTTGAGAATTTCCGCAGCAGAGACAACTGCTGGTGGAGACACGCAACATCAGGTTTCCGGACCTGTGCTTTTTCCACACTATGCTCATTAACCACCATGGCAATGTTATTAAAGGAACACCTGAAAGACCTCAAAAGATAGAAGATAAATCTGCAAATTCTCATGTATTTCTTCAAATGTTGTGATGTGATGTTGTGAAGATGCTGTTGCAGGGAAGGGAGGGGGATGGGCTATAAAAGGCTGAACTCCAGGGAAAGTGTGCATCTAGAAACAACAGACCTTTGCAGAAGTGTCCTTTTGTTTATATAAAACCGTGCTGTTGGGCAAATGGGCAGCCCCCAGTCACCAGAACAGTTCAGTAAAACTTAATGCTATAGTAGGCAGCGATATGAATCCAAAATGATATGGTTTTCCCAGTTTAGTGTGTAAGAAGTTGAATGACTTCGAACATAATGATTTTGGAGATGTTTAGCTATTTAATGTGGGTGCAATGGTCAGGTATCCACAGTCTAGTGGGTGACAGGACGTGTCAGGAGATTCATCCGTCTCTTGTACACATAAAAACTAAAAAACCAAAGACTGATATTTGCTTCACTGCAGTCAGTAAAAGCGAACAACTGACTAATCATAAAAATACGTGGATCATAACCTCCAGTCCTGTAACAGAGACACAGACAGTGGTGGGAAAAAGCAGCATACGTGTAAAGTCATTCACACAGCTGCTGGTTGATGCAGCAGGAAGGAATGCCTGCTACATTCCTCACTCTCCTCCCTGATGGCTGGGAGGCTGCAGGCTCACAGAAGCAGTCGTGTGACCTGCTTAAGGATTTTCCCTCATGTCGATGACACACCTGGTTGTATGGAGCAAAGTGGCCCCTAAAATCCCCTGAAGTCATACAGTGATTGTGCTGAAGATAAGGCAACAACTATGACCTCTGACATGATTAAATGTATTTATTGAATGTATTGATTGAAAATTAGACACATGTTGCGCTGTTTAAAGTCAAAGTCACTCTCTGAACAGCAATGGTTTGATTATATTTTTAAAAAAATGACCAACGCTGTCATTTTTCTGGAGAGCCTAGTGATATAGTTGGAGTGCAGGTGCCAGAACAGGTGAGGTTACAGTGACTGCAATAGGAGCAACCATGAGCCTCATTGTTCCTGGTTCAAATTATGCCGTGAGCGCACCTAAATGCAAGAGAGACTGAGTTTTGTTCAGAGCTTGAGTGTTTAAATCCACAGCTTCCCCATGAAAATGGGATTTCTCACAAGCTGTGTCCTTGATGCATTTTAAAGCATTGTACTAAACTTACCTAGTACAACAAGTTATATAATGCAATACCTATGCTGCAGAGGGGCATGTAACATAGCTCCTTGTCAGACTGGGCAGCTCTGGCAGTTGTGAAAGACAAGAGTGAGGCACAAATTTGTTTACTGTGATAGCATCTTTCCATCCACACGTCAAACTGAGACTCACAGTTGCATCGAGCTGAGCATTCAACATTTTTACATGCAACAGTGCAGTACTAATGTAACTTAATGTGCCCACATTCATTTACTTCTGATTCCACTGGACTTTATTCCTGTAAGCCTCTAAAGCCTGATTTGAATATTAATGATACACACGTTTCTTTGTCACTACACTCATCTTTTAAGCCAAACGACAGGCAATTTGTATCAGACAATAACATACATGTGCAGTCTTTAGCCTTGAATTGAAAGCTTGTCTAATAATACAACAGTCTAGTTAATGTAAGTCTAAAAATACTGCTAAACAACAGATTCTTAGCAAGACAGCACTCCTTGTTTGCTGAGCTCCAGGCCGTCCCATAGAAGCAATGTCTTCGAGCTTTAAGTTGCAAAAAATGTGGAGCAAGGAATTATTTGATCTCATTGGCTGTTTCAATACGACTCATGAGTTGCAGCACTTGAGCTCATTCTAGATGGACTGTTCATCTAGTGATCCAAAGTCTTTTGATGACTATTACAACAGAACTTAAAAATTCATTGCAGAGCAGATGCAGGCCAACGGCAGGAGTGTGCAGAGTGACAGCGATATTTCTATTTATAATTCATACTTGGCAAAAAGAACCGCACATTGACACTCCTAAAGGGAATACAGCTGTTGAATAGTGTACAGAAAAGGTATTAGACCCTAAGTGAAGACTAGTAAGCTAATTGTAGCTTTTGGCTAAGTTATACCAAAGTGCAGTTTTAAAATGAACACCTGGTGCATGAACAGATTTCAGATTTTAGCCCGGATAATAAACATGCACTCACAAAAACTCCTCAGACAATCCAAAATTCATTGTTCATCCCAAAATACACTGATCTTTAGCGAATGTTATAAACCAGCAGAAACACCAACAGAGCGGCTAAACAGCGCATGTATGTGAAAACACACACTAACATATGCACACACACACACAGAAAGATACACTTACCTCGTGTTAAAGATGCCTGGTAAGACGACAGTGATTCGAAGATACTGTTTGATGCCATGAAATGGTTATTCTTCAACCTCAACCTTCTCTATCTGTCCATGAATAAACACACAGGCAACAAGAGGTCAATTATAGACCCTCCAACAAGCTGAAAGATCAACATTCATGGCCAATCTCTTAACCACAAACCACATCTATCTACATGGGTGTGTGCATTTGTGTATGTGTGTGTGTGTATGTGTGTGTGAGACAGGATATATGTAGTGTAATGTAACTCATTATTTATTTTTTGGTATTGGTTAACACGGATTACACCAGCACACATAATTTAAGTCTATAAATTTCACATACAGATATACATGTAACGAGACAAAGCTGACACGTTGGGTGATTTCTAGATGGTGTGTCACTGCTGGTTGAGGATGTGAGATCATTTCCTGTGCGATCTTGGCATTGAAAGTTTCGTTTACCTGATGTGCAGTTTAGAGGTTGTTAGATCAGCAAATTAACAATAGTTTCATTTGTGCATATGAGTTGTGAGTGTAATATTATAACGTAAAATGTAAGCACTCTCAACTTTGTGAAGGTTAGCAACTACAGTCTGAGATGTGGTGTGGTTTAGTGGCTGCTCAGCTTAGCTTGATAGTTTCCATTTTTGCTACTCAAGATAAAATAAAAAATAGCTTTAAAACCCCTTTAGAGCACATCTGCAATCATATTGTGCACCTATTTAACAATTATTGAAAATCAAAATCCCATCACATTTTGATCCTGTAAAATTAAATGTGGCATGTGCTAATGTAAACGTTAGCCAGCCTATTTTAACCAGTAATATAATGACATCAATCAGTCTTTATCTTTAAGTGGCACAGTGCTAAGATTAGCAGATGAACCTTGAGGCACCATCCTGCTCTGAATCACTTTGACTCATTTTTGTTCTGACTCGCCCACATTCAAATGAAATCCCTCCAAACCCTATGCCCCGCCTGCCTGTCCTGTTCCACTCTGACACTGTTCTTCACAATATGTAAGCCACATGCCATTTGAACTGGACTTAAGCACAAACTTAACAGCACATTTGGTGGTGTTAAACACTGTAAAAGGCATCTTAAATGACATATTGCATGGTTTCTATGTGGGTTTTATGTTAATGTCTGTAGGCTACACAGCACTCTCATGTTTTCCAGTCAAGAGCATCACAGAAGTTGACAATACATCTCAACACACACGGCGACACTGGTATAATTTTGTATGCAACTCAGCTCGGTGGGAGTACTCTGTACACTATGAGTCACCTAAGCAAGTTTAAAGGGAAATCTGCACAAATTATGGCATGAGTGAGGCAGATGGTGCTGTTATTCCTCCTTCAGTGAAGCTCAAACTGGCTTAGTTTTTCAAAATGACAGAAGAAAATAAATGGGGGATGTAAAAATAAGCATCAGCTCACTTGTTTACAGTGAGCTCACCAGGAAACCTAAATTAGTTTAGTGATAATTTGATGATGTTTGCAAATGTAATGCACCAAACTGAGCGCTTTGTAATAAAAGCAGAGGTGCCTGTTAAAGTTTACATTCAAGTTTGGTAAAGAGCATTCATTAAAGAATACAGATGGTGAAGTTAAAGAGGCTGTGGTTGTGGTACTCTTACCCCAGATGAGGTGTGCTGGTCCTGGTGAGAGGTGGCTGAAAAAGCTCCTTGTGGTTTTTCAAGACCAGTGACTCAGATGCAAAACAATCCACAAAACTCTCCCATTCTGTCCACCTTTATGCATTTGTGGTATCTTCCTCTGTCTCTTCACTTGCTTACAGCTCTTTTCTGCTTCCGCTCTTTCTCTCTGTCGTCATGCACATCTTCCTTTATCTCTCAACGCTCTACGACTCTCTCTCTCTCTTTCTCTTTGGTGTTGGTATGTGGTTTCTGAATCCTCTTGTTGGCGGATGACTTTTTGTCTTCGCAGTTGACTCCCTGCTCGACATTCAAAGAGAGATTGTCTTTCTGTCAATATCACAAGCCACCTAGTTTGGTTTCTATTAATCTGGCATTGTGGCTTTAGGTTATGCATGCATGCGCGTGTATGTGTGTGTGTGTGTGTGTGCGTACTCAAACTAACCACCTGCCCCTCTCAGCCAACAGTTTTCATCGAGGAAGTAGCTGTGGTTAGAGCAAGCGAAACAGAGGGAGAGGGCGTTGTGGTGTGTGTGTTTTTTTGAGCACCCATATGTGTGCATTTGTGGTTTGTGTGCAGCAGGAGAGAGAATGATTGAGTCACCTCTACTTTACAAAGCCTCAGTGCAGGTCAGACTGTTAGACCGCGGTGACCACTGGTGTGTGTGTCAGCATGATGAAGGTTAGTTGAGGAGAGATGTCCATCCATTAGAAGGGGAGATGATCAGCTAGTAACAAAATACTTAAAGGGAATTGAACTGATTGATTTTGGATGTTTTAGATTATCCACGTCCGCCACAGCCAATGAAAACTGTCTGACAAAATAACCCTGATGATGTCAGAGTGATGCCATCAAAGATATCCATGGTTAAACACAAGATATGATGTAGTAGCATTGTGGGAATCTGGTAGATTTGGAGCTCAACCCATTCTATAGGCATTAAGAGTCACAGTATGTCGGCCTCACCTACTTGAAACTTCAAATTTGAGCGCTTTCATAAAAATCAGTATCTTGTGAGCCCCCCAACTTAAAGGGAGTGGGATACTAAAAAGGTGACTACTCCTTAAAAGGTGAAATGACTTTGTTAACAGAGGGTTTAACCTGAAAGCAGGACTTGGGGACCAAGTTGAGATGACATAAATGAGTATTTTCACTTTCACTAGTCAGCAGAGTGGGCAAACTAAGAAAGGCTGACTTCAGCAAGCAAAAAGGCAGCAGCAGTCTAGTACTAAGGCGGAATACAGACCAGAAAAGTGACACGGAGCAAGTGGAAATGTGCATGAAA
Source organism: Datnioides undecimradiatus (assembly GCA_008933995.1). Taxonomy (NCBI): domain Eukaryota; kingdom Metazoa; phylum Chordata; class Actinopteri; order Lobotiformes; family Datnioididae; genus Datnioides; species Datnioides undecimradiatus. The sequence continues at coordinate 5,381,653 of WARS01000038.1, forward strand.
CTGAAAAAAGTGGGATCAGATGTGTGGGTGGGAAGGGACATCAGGTGACAAGGACTTGCAAGAAAGTCGACATCTAGTCGATGACTTCAGAATGGCAGGTCTGGGAAGTTACGAGCCATGCCAGCAAACAACAAAGTCCTCCATTTAAGAAAACATACACAGCTTTTAGTGTCTGAGTTTTCAGCTTTCAGATGTGATTATTTTCTGATTGTCATGATTAACAGTGAAAACAAAGAAATCTGTTTCATGGATGACGGATCCTTTACTCTGTCCAATGATGAGATTTGGTTGGAAGCTCTAAGAAGAAAGTAAATGAACCTTTGAGCTCACATTAAACAGTTACACAACAACAAAGTTAGTTTACTTGAGATTTCTGGTTCAAGATCTTTTTAAACTTTGAGTAATTTTGTTGTTTTTGGTTTTGCTGCCACCACATCACTGCTGCCACACACCACAAGGCGTAATGAAACGCATCAATCGCACTCTTGTAAGATTCTGCATGGTGCTTGTGAGTGTGCAATCAAAGATAAAACACCTGCTGGTTAAGTATCTGGAATCAGCTTTTTGAGCAGAGGGTTGATGAGTGCATATACACACACACGCCCACAGGCAACTTGACCCTCAGATCCACACCTCCTTACACCCCAACACCTGCACTGACACACTTCTACCCCTCCTAAACTCCACCTCTGCCACCTCAACACACAAACAGGACAGCTGCTGCCCCACCCATGCAGGTTTTTAGTTTCTGATGCAGCCTCAAACTAAATCTGATTGTCTGAAAAACAGCCTCTGCACTCACTCTGTGCTGAAATATGCCCGTGTTTTTGAAGCAACCCTGTTCAGGCAAATCGATCATACAGTTGAGCCGATCAGCCTTGTGTTGCATCAGAGGTCCTGAAGTGGAGCTGGACTGAAGGCTTTCAGGACAGAGGGTAGCTGAGGACTGGGTTGGGAAACAGGTCGTTGGATGTCCTACTGTATGTCCTGGGAGAGCTCAGTGGGAGGCAGCTCACCCGCTGACCTCTGACCCCTCCCAGACACAACATGACCTCCAGCTGCAGCTTCCTGGGCCACGCTGTGGTTCAGACACCGACGCAGGGGGCTGAGTCAGCTATCACAGTGAGGAAGACAGAGAAGAGAGGAGATCACAACATTGTAAACAGTTTTTCAGTTATTAAGAAAAGTTCATTTAAGTTTAATGTACCTGCTAGCATGACTGTAGACTCTTAGGTACTCTTTCACATCTGACAGGTAACTCAAGGATTGGGCAGTTTTGATGACGAACATCACACACCTTTTGTCCACGATCAGGACCTGTGAGGGAAATTCCAGTTTTAAAGCTTCTTGTGTGTTTATTTAGGTTTTCTGTGAGGTTCATCAGACTGCAAATCAGATGCATGTTTTGCATAATGACAAACGGGTAGAGACAGGATGAAGACGCGGCATCTTGTACTGCAAAGCTACAGGGGGACTCGTGAAGGATCTCTGTGTTACACTACACGGTGAGGAACAAGCACAACAGACAGAGTGCAGTCTGTTTAATTGGAGACAACCCCCACACTTATCCCTGATACAGATATTCATAATCATAATCATCAGATGCATTTATTCATAATTTAATGCTTAAAATGCTAAAATCACATGTTTGGTTATAATGAAATGAGACCACAAACAAACAAACTGCACCAGTAACCAGGCAAACACACCCGGCATCATTTTGTGTGGGTTTTGTCTGAATAGCTGCCTGAAAAATGTAAAATAAAGTGAGTTGTGAAAAGTCAAAGGTCTCATGAACAGCTGTCCTCCCTTCATCTCCTCCTCTCCCTGCTCTCTCTTCTCCTCTTACTCCACCTTTTTTCCATCCCTCCTTCTCCGTGTCTTTTCATAGCTCCTCCTCTGCACCCCACCGAGCTCCCACGACATCAAACCCCATCATGTCTAGACCCTGCTCACGTTTGTGTGTGTGGGCACGTCGCTGTGTGTGTTCTTACCAGCTGCTAAAATACAACAGTTGAAGTGGCCTTTGAATTCATCAACAAACAAAACAAAAAAAGGATTCAGGGCCTGGATGCCGTCCAGTGGCAGGCTTCCTTTCCAGGCTAGCATTCAACGACACAGTGGACTGAACATGGCCAGACTTTGAGTCATAATACTGAGCTCTTCTGTCCTTGCTGCCCTCTGAGCATCAGACGGAGACTGTGTGTCAGTCTGAGCTCCATAAACACAAAAGAGTATGATGCATTTCAGTGAAATAACCGAACTGGAACAGCTGTCTGTAATTGTCAAAGCCATCTAAGGCTCTGCTTCAACAACTTAAAAGCTTGCCTATGTATCATTAACTGCAGAACAACTGCAGAAGAATGATGAATACCAGAAGGTTGTATATAGGTAGCTTAGGGTACAGTGTAATATACCTTATGTATACTGAATACTGCTAAGGAGGTATTACATATCAACAGGAATCAACATTTGCTAGAAACGTTTTGCCTGTAGTTCATTGTAAATGATTAATAAAATTAGCACTGCTGTCAGGCTAAGAGCAAATATATGAGCATCTTTCAACAGCTGCCAATGACCTGATTAGAAATTCTTTCACATCATGCTGAAAGGCATTTTTGGATCCAGCAGGATCAAGATTACATTGTCAGATGTCTTGCATCACTGCAGCCTGCAGGGAAGTAAGGGAGATTCCTGAATCCACCCCCCAGTGTGGGTCATCCCCAGGCGCCATTAAAGGTTTTTTCTTTTGGGCAGAAGAATTCAACTGAATACAAAACAGGCTGTAACTATTATTAATATATATTATTACCACTTATTTTCTTATTAGTTATCTGTATTCCAAAGTAAACACAGGATTTACTGACATCCACATGGTCCTTCCACCCTCACAGCTTAATCATTAGTTGGTCATGTATATCATTAGCACATCTTTTGAAGCAAGAAGTTACTCTCTCAGTGAGTATCTAATCTGATCTAATTACATGTAAGCAGAGTAAACACTGAAACAAACTCTCATAAAATCAAAAGGACTAAAGGATGAAGTAAGTCCGATGGGAGGTGAGCAGGGCCGGTGGGAAAAAGATGATATGAAAGAGGAGAGAGAGGTTGTCTGACCAGTGTGAGAAACTACTGAAAGCACTGTTAGTCACCATGCTCCTCCCACATACACACACACACACACACACAGAGCAGCTGTTCACAAACTACACCCTTGTTCACTAAGATGAACTCTGACAGTTTGAACTTCATCAGTTTTATGTCACAAACACAACAGATAGACGTTTCTCACACTGGGTTTTTAAAGCAACTTTGCAGCCATCAACTAAAAAACTACAAACATGGCTCCCCACTGTTTCTTCTGTTCAGGTTCTAAGCTACATCAGCAGTCCAAGAATGTTAGAAGTGTCGACATCACTGGTTGGCAGACCACAACTTTTAACAGACAAAAAGGGTATTTCTCAATCTATGTTGGCTAAAGGCTAATGACCTACACACACTCCCGACTGAGCAGTTGAGTTGCTGTGGGTAATGTAGGCAGGGAAGAAGACAGCAAAATGCTTTGTCCATCTATTTGCATTCACCTAGGACTGAAATCTTGGTTTGAGCCTGGTTTGAATCACTATTTATTAAAACTGAATTATTTATTAATTACAATGTACAAGCAGCCCTTTCAGTTGCCCCACATGCAGCGTATCAATTCTGTTTATTTTCCTAGTGATGTGTTATGTTGGAATGAGTATGTACAGAGGAGTTATTTATCTAGACTTGCAAGTTTTCCTACTCTGTCTCTCCTGCAGGACCAAATCACTTTGCTTATTGGTGTGTGTGTGTGTGTGTGTGTGTGTGTGTGTGTGTGTGTGTGTGTTTGTCTGACTGTGTTAACTGGGGCTAAACAGGACTGTCTGTAAAAGCACAGGGGGTCAGATCATTTACCAGGAGACACACACACACACACACACACACACACACACACACACACACACACTAACTGGGTTTTTATTCCTCTGTTCCACTGAGCTCTGATGATGTCATGGGTGATCATTTAGCCATCCTGCTGCACAGTGTGTGTGTGTGTGTGTGTGTGTGTGTGCGCGTGTGTAACAGATGTCAATGATGAGGCATCGTCTGAACAGCGCTGTCCTTGGAGGACCAGCAAGACCCCTTTTGTTCCACTGATGTGACAAACATAACTGCATTGTGTGTGTGTGTGTGTGTGTGTGTGTGTGTGTGTCAGATGTCAGAGGTGGAAAAAGAAGTATTGTCTCTCTTTCAACTAAAGTCCTGTATTCAAAAATCTATTGAAGTAAAAATACAAAATATACTTAAGCTCCCGGTATTTTAATCTACAACAAACAAATGTTATTTATTTAGTGTTTTTTTATACCTCAATACCCAAATACCTAAAAGCTGTACTCAAGTATAGCACTTCAGTGTGCGTGTGTGTGTATGTGTGTGTGGTGCATGACTGAAGAGATAAAAATCAATAATCAGAGACAGGCTTAGGGATTAAAAAGAAAGATATACAGATGTTTCATAATGAGACCACATGGAGGATGAGTGTGACAGTGTGTGAGTGGGCACAACCATCCGAGAGTGTGTATGTGTGTGTCACAGTCAGATGTGAAGGAGATTCCATCGCCTCCATATTGATGACTCAGCAGCAGGAGGGGGATTCTTCCAGTAAAACACCTCCTCCAAACACACACACACACGCACGCACACATTCACACACACGCAAAAGGCCCCCTTTTCTTTACACTCACATACATGCAAGTGGTGAGATGTTGGAATATATTACATCAGACACACACACACACACACACACACACTGAGTCACAGACACCTGGTGCTGCCATTCCACAGACATGTGCTGTGTCTGTTGTCTTGTTCTGTCTGTCAGCTGCACAGACGCCGGCAGCTGCACGTGAACATACAAAACCTGGACTGGACGTCAAGTTTGGACATGAAGCTGTCAGAGGCCTATTTCTATTTATTTCTATTTTGGGGCTTTAAAGACTTTTTTAATTGAACCCATGCAAGAAGTTTACAGGGAGAATCACTCTGCAGAGGAACTGAATGCCAGCAGCAGCAGTTAAGTTACTAGTTTAAGTTTGTTGAGTGTAGTTGTTTCCCATCTGCCAGGAGTATGTGAAAGGTGCTGGGAGTGGATTTTATTATTATATCTATTCTGTACAGCGTTTGCAGAGATGCAGACAGAAAATTGGAAAACAAGTCGATATAACTAACTTCTTTCTTTACAGGAACATCTCCTGTATGTTCAGACTGAGCGCAAAGAACAGAGACACCTGTGCAGCTTCAGTGCACGTTGGGACGCTTTAAAGTCTCATGTGGACGCCATCAGAGTATAAACAGAGAGTAAATGGACACAAAACACATGATTCAAGATGTGCTGTATTATTTACCATACACACACACACACACACACACACACACACAGAAGCATTATGCCATCCAAGGCTAATGAGGTGATGACTATGAGCGTTTACTGTATCTCTCCCTCTCTCTCTCTCTCTCTGTCAGTATAGAGATGGGGGGTTGGCAAACAGAGCACAGCAAATGTGATAATTGGTCCCAAGTGGTTTTCAGGAGGGTATTTCTCTGTCTCTGTGTGTGTGTGTTAAAGGTTTTGTTTGTTTGTTTGTCTGGTGTTTTTGGAGAAGAGGTTTTTGTTTTTTTTGTTTTTCGTCTCTACCACAGCACTTTGGAGTAAAAGTTAAAGTCGACAAAGTTCACAGTAACTTGGTTTAAGCTGAATTTTAGAGAGAGGGTGGAGGGTAGAGCGAGGCAGAGAAACAGCAGGATCAGATGGAGAGAGACAGCAAAGAAATCAAGGGTAGACAGAGAATCACACATTCATATCTGGACCGGATTGTCCTTTACTAGTGAAGAAATTAACCAAGAAACTGTATTTCCACTCATAATGTGTGATCTTGTCTGGTTCATGTAAAACACAGAGTCACAGCAGGGTGTTGCACCAAGTGTGTTGCTATTCTGTAGATGTATATCAATTAAACATGTCAAAGTTTGGCTTTTAAAAAAATGAAAAATATCTTGTTTTAATATGAAAAGAAAATTTGCACAATTAGATGCAATGGCGATGAGTCGCGATAACAAGAATGCAAATGAATAAAGGGCTTTGTTATCAGATGTCATTATAATGCGAAATGGAGTCAACGTATACGTACTAACCCTTTACAGATGAATGCAGCCACATAGAGGGATTAGATCTACTGTTCATTAAAGAACAAAGCATATTACTGAAAATGACTGTGACGCCACAGATGAGACCCGTCATTTTCCTGCAATGACTGATGAAAAATAGCTTACTGCCAATGAAATATTCTAATATTCTAATATGTTTCTATTTTTTAGCAACGATATTTCACGACAGGCACTTGTAATGACATTGGTTCCAGCAAACCTGGCCAAGCTGCATGTTGTGTGTCAAGTGACGGCTGCTATTGTCTTCCTGGGAATAAAAATCATCTGATTGCAAAAAGCAGCTCATTCGTAATAAGAAACACAGCAGCACATGAAAGGGGATGAGGAAGAGGACACTGACACTAATACTGATTTATTACATCTAATGTTAGCTCTTATTATTTCCTTGCTATTGGCAATAAATTGTCAAGTTACTCAACTTGTATCCATGACACTTCTGAACAATGGGTTGTTCTTTCATGTCATGTTTTGCAAGATGTGTTTTGTGGTGACATGTAGTTATTATTCACAGTTGTTGGTGAACTACTGGCAACGAGCTAATGGGTTAGTGCATTAAAGGCCAACCTCATTTTCATTTTAATGCAGTATATCCCATAATCTGACATGCAACTCAATGCTGCATCAGCACTGACCTGCTGAGGTTCCTCATGGCCTATATGTGAAATGTCCCATATGTTCATGTTCCCCAGGAACCCTTGGTTTCTCAATCATCCCTCACATTCACACAATCTAAAATAAGAGTTGAGCAAAATATTTTTCTTGCCACAGGAGCCTTTTCTGAACTGCAGCTTCTTCCTCCTGTGAAAGTCGACCCTGAAAGTTGCTTGTTAACAAAGTGGCACGTTTCCTCTTTTCCATCCTCTGACTAATCAACAGCCCCCCGAGGAACCAGCAGCATGATGGATATACGGCTCAGAGGGAGGGAGTGGGGGACACATGTGGCCCTCCTCCAGTAACGAGGACTAACGCTGCTGACGATCCTCCATTGACGACTCGCTGAGGATTACGACACGTTGTGTGTTTGACATTTATGACATGATCACTAAATTTAAAGGCTATGCAGGTTTGACACACTTACACCCTGTGTATGTGCATGTGTGTGAGTGTGTGTGAATGCTAACGATATAACGACCATGTTTATGATGAGGGCTGGACTGCACTCTGACAGTGAGTGTGTGTGTTTGACGTTTATGACATAATTAGTGAATTTACACTTGGATGGCACACTTACTGTATATTGTGTGTGTTAATGCGTACATTAACAACCACATCTATTGGCAAATGATGACTGCATGCATGCGAGTGTGTGTGTGTGATGGCTTTACAACATTACGAGTTGATGTCTAACAGTATTACCAGCTGATTATTTGACGTGCAATATTTAAAGCATGTAATACAATGACAGTAATGGGTTAATGGCTTCAGCAAGTGGCACAAACACACAGACAAACTTGCACGCACACACATGCATATGGTAGAGTTGTAGAGTCGTTGAAGAGTTGTGTTAAAGGCATGACCATCCAGCAAAGCGTATTTCCATTCATGAAAATGTAATTATACAATTATGGATTTTTAAAAATTTGTTCACATTTGGGGAAACTAACTTTTTAACTTTTCTTCTAACTCATATACATATATATATATATATATATATATATATATACACATACACATACATATACACACATAAACACACGTGTGTGTATATATATGTCTAATGTCACTGATGCTTGGCTAACTTGGTGACAAACTACAAACTCCCTCAGAATAAAAGCAAATATGTTAATTATTATATATTTTGTTAATAAAAAATTAATGCTAGCTGCAAATTAATATGGAGACAGGTATCTCTGTTCCTGGTTAAAGGCCTCAACACTGAATACTGATAGTATTTACTGCAGAATCAACAACCAGCTGCAGAGCCGGCAATCAAAATACCCCAAACACGGATCAACGTTACACACACACAAACACAGAGTCAGCCAAACAATGGGACACACGCCGACGGTGTGCATGACGCTTTGGTTTGCTGCATGTTTGGCGTGGACACACCTCCTGCATCTGTCCACTCTCCCTCTCTGCCTCTTTACATCAAAGCTATTCATGACGCTCCAGCTAATTATCAAGCAGCACACACACACACACACACACACACACACACACACACACACACACACACGTGCAGCAACCTGATCATTGGCCTGTTAATTGCAGGCTGTTTTCTGACACAAGATCGCCACGCTACCTTGAGCACCATAATTATGTCACTAACACACACACTCTTGCACAGGGTGTAATTACAGGTAAGAGGAGCTACGAAGAGCAGCAGGTGGCCCTGATATCATATTGTCGGACGCCCCAGGATTGGACATTTAAACACACCTCAGGGACACAAACAGAGGAGCAAAGACTTCAAGAGCTGCATGATTTTTGAAGAGGGACATTAAATGAACTGAAGGTCCTATAAATATACATTTGTAAATAACATTATTTTTGGCTAAATTTCCAGATTATTACTTCAGAACTTGATTAATAACTCCACTTGTTAATTTCTTGTGTTTTGAATGAATCAAATAACTATTGCGCAATACGGCAAGGTTCAATCTTCAAGTGACAAATCATCACCAAGGCTGCAGTTCATGGAACCTTTTAGCCTCTTTTAGATCCTGTTCACACCAACCTGGTTTCCAGCTGCAGCAGCAGGAGGCAGCTGTTTTCAATAAAAGACACACTGATAAAATCACTCTACACAACCTGCTCAGCACCAAACAGCAGACAGATACAGTCAGCAAGTAGCTGGTGAACACTGAGGAACATTTAGCAGCTAAAAAAATAGCTAAATGAGACTAAATGAAATGCAAATGGTGTTTGATAAAGGTTGGATTTGTAAGTAAGGAACAGTTTGCAAACATGTCAGGTGCAGCAACTCTTGAGATGATAATATGCCGGCTGGCCTCCCTCCCAAGTGAACAAAAAAATCTATTACAGGTTTTACACAGCAGAAGTTGATGCATCCAAATATTGGTAATCAAATGATCAATTTATCAGTTATTAGGCAGATAAATGGCTTGATGTGTGATGAACAGCTGCTGTCTAACTTTATATAAGCTATATAATCACAATATGTCAGAGCTGTGTGTTAGGCTGGTTGTCTTGGAGTTTTCCTGGCCTCTTGTGGCCAAAAATAAATGAATACATAATACATGCTACTTATTGAAGGCATGAAGACTAAAAAAAAATATCTTGTGATGATTTTTCTTGGACGTACCAATTAAAGACTTCATAAATATACAGTATATAACACATGATTATTACTTTTATCCTTTGGTGCGTGTATGACAACAATTAGTTGTGATCCGAAATCTAAAATGACCTTATAATTATAAAAAAAATTATATTTTTACATTACACTTGTTTACTCTTCTGTTCTCGATGTGTTCTGTCAACTTCCTCATTTGAATCCCGACAATGAAACAAAAAGGATGGTTTCATACAACTGTCTGTGGATTTGCATGACTGCACTGATCACTCCTTTCACTTTGTTTCTCATCACAACTTCTACTGTGCTAAATACTTTTAGTTTGGTCTTTAAAGGTAACATTTCAGTAAATCTTTGTAGGAGGATTTATAATTTTTCTACACTGTGTGTCTGTTGGAGCCCTTTATTGTGTAATTTAGCCACAACAGCAGCAATGTAAAGATGGATCACACACACACACACACACACACAGACACACACACAGACACAGGCACACACATGTATGCATAGACCACAGTGGTAAAAGAGGTTTTGAGGCCACGGTGTGACTGCCAAGAGGTCTGTGGTGAGTGGCTTGCCACAATGTTGGAGCAATCCGAACACAAACACACATACAAACAATGTGGTATTTAGAAAAAGGCAAAATAAAAAAAAACATTGTGTGCATTGTGCGTGCACTTTAGTGTTAACAGTTTTTAAATACAAAACACACAGGACACACTCATATCTCGAATCGATCCTCAGTCTCTTCCTCTATTTCGGTGAATTAACTTCCCAGAAAACATTTCTGGAGGTTCCCCTGTTTGATTTTGAAACATTATTGAACAGAATTTGGGAACTGGGACGTCCCACCCATCAAAAAAAAACATGACTGAAACAACAAAATGATCCCAAACAGTGAGATTTGACTTTGCTGCTTTATAAAAAAAAACCAAAAAACCCAACAGCAGTTCAAGGGATCCCTTGATCTATGATTGGACATCATTATAATATCACTTAGCTTTGTTTTCTGCTGTAGTTTCATGAAAAACTGTGATATGCAAACTGACCTCAGACCTGTGTGATTAACTGTAACTTCTGCTGCAGAGCTTTGTTGCTATTTAGAGTCACACAGTAAGTGGATTCCCACTGATAAACACATTCCCAGTTGTAAAAGTAGTAGTAGTAGTAAGAAATCTATGATATCTCCATCAGCACAGGTCAACGGTGGGTTCAGCAGGACTCTGGGAAGGTGGTAAGATCCTGAAGCTGTTTGCGTTTCCTGAAGCGACTGCGGAGTCCTGGCAGAGACTTCACGTATTACTGGAATATTCAGTTGTTAGCAATTTAAACCATCTGCTTTCAATATTATGTGAGCTGCTACCAGCTAATTGTAGAGCAACAAACAAGCCACACACACACACACACACACACACACGCGCTTTTGTTTTTTAATGGCTACCAACAACCAACTGGTGCTGCTTTAAATTAAAGAAACTGCACTGTTAGATACGCACACACATACACAATGTACTCGATCCAGCATTCACACAAACATCAGGACTCCTTTTAATGAAACAATCAGCGTTTATAAGCCCATTGCTCATCTGCGTTAATGTACACTGTTTCCCATCTCTCTCTCTCTGTGTCTCTGTTTCCTTTAACCCATTCACATTCTTGTAAATTCTTACTCATCGCAGACTGAAAGCACTGATTGGGATGCAAGAAAACATACGTAATTCACTTTGGGTGTGTGTGTGTGTGTGTATGTGTGTTCATAAGCACCTTGACTCATGTTGCATGCATCATGATGCCGAGTAACAACCACTGAACTTCGTGATTCATCCCGTCCATCCATCCAGTGTGTGGGACTCAGCTGAGACTGGATTGGGGTTCCAGTGACCCCTACAGATCACAGTTGGGATAGCAACATCATATAGTGTTGCTATTCTAAATATCATAGAAACCAGTTGTTCGTGCAAGGTAAATAAATAAATCAAACAAACAAATGTGTCAGGAATTAAACATTTTTGGTTCTGCATTCCAATTTCTAGCATAATTATTAACTTTTTACTCCACTGCACTCGTCCGTCCTTGTCTTGACACTCTACGTTTGAACTCTTGCAAGAGGACTTTTGCACACATCTGCGTGTGATGATGCTTCTCTGTTTTTATATTTGTCACATATCTATATTTTCACTCTGCTGGTTCTCAAGCCTACCATCCAGGTGCAGTGACATGTGTGTGAGCATTTTCTCAGTTCGCACGGGAAGAAGGCAATAACTCAGTGAGGGGGTTGCTGCAACAGCAATAGGTGACTCTGAGCCTATTGTGAGCACTGACACTTATATGATGCAGGCTGAAAGGCAAACAAAAACAGGCAACAGCAGCAGAAAGAAATGCATGCATGCGTTTGTGTATGTGTGTGCACGTGTATCTGTGTGTATGTGTATGTGTGCAGCCTCAGACAGCACGTCTCCTTGTCTGCTGCCCCTCAAATAAATTCTGCGCTGTTGTTTTTCCACTAATACAGCTACTGGAACAATCAAATATATTGACCAACACACACACACACACACACACACACACACACACACACACAGATAAGTCTTGTCATGCACTTCAGATGTGTATTGGTTGAGGTCTCTACAACTGGTCTGATATGCAACATTATCTGGTCACATACTGGCTCCACTATGGACACACACATATTCACATTTAAAGAGAAAAAGTGATGTGCAGACACACACTTGGATGTACACATATAGACACACACACACACACACACACACACACACACACATAGCCACACACTGACACACACTCTCACAAACTCTGCGTCTGCTGGTCTAGGCCCATTGATCCCAGGTTCGGTGCCACGGAGCTTTGAATCCAATGCTGATAAGAAATACTGACACATACACAAATACTCTCTCTCACACACACACACACACGCACACACACACACACAGGACAGACACACAGACTCCAGCCATAGCTGTAGGTGCATTTTTTTAATCGTTTAAAATCTCAAGCTTTGATGCTATATTTGTGTTTGCATGGGGTGGAGACATATTTGCCAAACTCGGTTACAAGAAAATGGAAATCTAGTATTTTCTTGTTTTTTTGTGATGTGTAATTTCTCAAAATATCTAAGTAGATTGTCCATAAAACTAATATGATAATTATTATTAGTTATCTCAGTTTAAATTACAGATTTCTTTAGAATTGAACGGTGTTGAAAACGTTTGAGATAATGCAGCTAAAAATGTTTAGCAAAAGTCTTTTTAGGCATGTCAATGCAGAAATGTGACATAGGCCACATATCTTTCAAAATGCACGCCTGAATTTTGCTGTACCACTTTTTAGGTGAATAATTATATTCATCTGATGTGACTGAATAGCCACAGTACCGCTTCCTAGCTTCATAAGTTAAGGTGACGGCACTTGTACGCTATTCATGCAATCAAACAACAATGTGCTATCTGTAGCTAATGTCTGTGTTACTGCTTTAACTTAACAAGCTCATTAGAGTTCAGACAACTGTAAAGGACTGTGTCTGGGAGCTGCGTGTGTCTGGATCAATGTTTTTGCTTCTAAAATTCATAAAATGCAACTCTCCTGCTTGGTCTGACCATGCCACCTGACTTACCACCGCTGTGCTAATAAGCTCAACCAGCCTAATAAGCTCAACCAGCTGGCAGCAGCGTTTCTGAATGCATCACTATCTGTCTTCAAATGTGACAAAAAGCAGTCTCCACATGGAGGAGGAGGGTGGAGGGAGACTGATGGCATCACTCTGTCCTCCCCGAGGGACGACTGAAACCCTTTTAAGGCTTGTCTCTCTCCCTCTCTGTCCCTCCATCATCTCTTTCTCCAGTTTTCCCTGTTTGCTATCTCCCCCTCACTCCCCCCCTCCGTCACCCTATCAGGCAGGCCAAGCTCTGCAGTCGATAGGGCCATTAGTAAATAACAGATACATAATTTATTAAATATCCTTAGATACATATTTCAGCATCGAATTACCAGGCCGGGGAGGGGAGAGGAGGAGGAGGAGAAGGTTGAGAGAGAGAGGACAACAGAGGGGCAATAGAGAGACACGACTCGTTCACACTTCGCTGTGTCAAAAACCATTTCACATGAAGATTTAAATGGGAAATTGTCTTTTATTAAAGAAACAAATAAATACTTAAATGCACTGATTACTTAATAAAGGAGTAACTAATATAATTTGATCATTCTCACAAAACAAAACACTAAATATACACTTACTATAGAGAAATATTGTAAATTTGAATGTTTCTCAAAACTTTTGATCATCTGCATTATAGATTATCAGGGTCTTATTAAAGCTAATTGTCATGATTCTACATGATGTGTGCAAACTGTGCAAGAGAGAAATGTATTGGTACAACAGGCTGCACACAGGCTCTTTGAGCTAAATGCAAACATCATCGTGATAACATGTTGATATTCAGTGGGTATAATGGTCACTGTGGTTGCCGCCGGTGTTTACCATGCAAACATTTTCTCATTTGTCACTTTGTGACAGATCACCATTTGCATCTGTAGTTTATTAATTAATAAACAAACAAATTCAGAAATAGGACACTGCATTAGTTTGGTTAAGATAATGTGACTTTTTCACATCTTAAATGTTGTGTTTTGTAAGATGCACTATGAACTGTAGCTTATGCCTACACCTTTCCATTGTAGAGAAAATGCTTTCTACAGTACTGTTTGTGGGGCGCGGTTACATTACATTTATATTTCAATTTCAACATTGAAATTTGCATTTGCACTCCACCAAAAAAGGTTTCTACCTCAGAAATGCAGCCAGAATCTTTCAGAGCATGCATCCTCTACATCCTTTCTCACACACACAGACAGACAGATTTGCACGCCATTTGCGTCATCACCAGTATGACGCACTTCAACACACAGTTTGCAGAAGTTGAAGTTTCACACAGAAAGGCTGCTGCTCACCACAACCACAAGATTAACCATAACACACACACACACACACACACACTCTTACACACTTCCTCCCAGGCCTGTGAAAAGTGGAGTGTGAATAAGGAACATTAGCAACATCAGGGTCACATTTACTTCACATTGTACATCCATTAATTACTTTGACATGTATTAACTAGTCCTCGCGATCAGTCTCACAAACTACACAAGATGTTGGCACATGGTTCAGACTTCACTGTTGATGCGACAGCAATCCCAGTACCACTGACCTAGTGATTACTGATCTAACAGCAAAACAAAAGCTAACATGCGAGCTGAAAAGTGGATTTTGGCTTGGTTATTCCAACCCAAACGCCCCGTATCTGAACATCTCCCACAATCCAGCTAGATGTAGTCCTTTAATAAGAAAATTTCCCTTGGTTTTTCATGAGGGATTCACATAAAGTACATCTGAACCATGCATCAGCCATTAAAGTGGTAAAACTTGTCCTGGGCATAATGTTTAGACACTTGTCCTGGATCTCACAAAGATAGAATGACAAGAGAATTCACAAATAGCACACTCCCATAAACACATGGATCATTGCACACACCTTTGCATCTCACTGACTTCCACTATACATCACACATTTTCTCCCTCACATACTAATATGTGAATATTTATTCATATTTGATGCCACTTTGGATAAAAATCAATCGGGTAATCAAGTTGTCGCTATGAGATCAGCGCTCTGGTGGCGTTTTGCATATTCACCTCCACTCACATCATTAAAAACACATCCATCGACGCCACCGACGCCGACTCGCCTTTAATTAGTTTGAGCAAACATATTGAGCTGTGTCTCACACACACACACACAGATTCAACTATAAAGATGTCCGCATTGGAATTATGCTGAATCGGTATAATTTTCATAAAACATTTAAGGTGCAAAAGTGCTGTACTTTGTGAGATGGACAGTGAGCTGATGCGAGTTGCATCCTGGGAGAAGCCGGGCCTGCTGGGAAAATAAAGGCCTCTATGGCAAAGTTCATCTAAGGTCAACCGTTAACCCTGGATTGAATAAGTAAGTATGTGTTCACATAGTAGATTGATAGCACTCACATGTCTGAGCTCCAGTCAGCAGACAGTTAGCTTAGCTTAGCACAAACATTACCGCCCACCAGCACCCCTATAGGTCACTAATTAATATGTCAGAATTAGTCAGTTTGCATAACTGCTGCTGGTTATTCCTACATAACTCACTTCACTTCTAATTCAGAAGATATTTACTTCAAGTAGCTTGAAATTAGCTTAACATAGTTTTGAGTTTGCAAGCAGGAGGAAACATGAGTGGTTTGTAATGTGAACAGCAGACTGAAGTTGGAAGCGCATGCAGTTCTGTTTATAATACAGGCCTCCGGATGTGGACGTGTTCCACCTATGTGCACAGATACACTTTATCATTCACACAGTCATATTTTGGTTGCGGTGCGTGTGAAAGGCTGAATTTAAAATTGTACCTGTGGGTGTTGTGACACCCACACTTTCATAGAATTATGATTCCATCCTCCCACAAACACACACACTTTTTCATAAGATACTCATTGATGAAATGAAACTAAAATCTGTGAAAACATCACTTCAGAGACTGAGTTCTCCATACATGAAAATCAAACGGTTAAGTGACTGAATCACAGCTGTTTGGCTGAAGGAAAAGTTAAGGTAAACCGAAACTTAGATTCTGTCATTCACTGTCTTAATGTGAACAAAATCAGCTGAATGAAACAGCTTGTTAACAAGTTAGTGCTGTTTATTTTTCCTTTGTAACTTTGTCTTGTGATGTGACAGAGAAAGCAGCTGCGTCTAACGGGTACAGCCGAGTTGGACAACATAGTCAAGTGACATTTTTAAATAAAGTGGCCGTCGCTTCCCTCCCAACTCTAAAACTGCATTTTTTAAGGACAATACAAATACCTACCGAGCTGGGAAACTACCTACTCTGTAGCAGGAGCAGCACTTCTGCAGACACAATTACTTCATCTATTTGTGTGCTGCTGAAACTTCCCTTTATTTCACACAGTAACCTTGGCCCTTGTTGTTATAGAAACAATCTCAAAGCAATATGTAGTTTTAGTCAGGCCTGACTACGTAACATAATAAAATCTGATGGAGAATAAAGAAGCAGACGACTTCCACTGTGATGCATTTTGACTACAGTATAACAGCGTGGAGCACTTTCCAAACTCTAATGTACATAATGTGCGAATTTCCTCAGTTTGAGTGGTTTTTCTGGAGTGTGTGTGCGTGTGTGTGTGTCTGCGTGTGTGTGTGTGTGTAAGTGCCTTTGAAGCGGCTCGCTCAGCCTCAAGCTGCTGATGGAAAACCTCTCATGTGTCGAAATGACCGCATCACCTCTCTCTGCCCACACACACACTCTCTCTTTCTCTCACACACGCACACATTCCCTTGCGCCTTACCGCTCCCACAAAGCCACAATGCATCTTGGGAACCATTAAGGAAACCAGAGACCACCGCAGTGGGCAAAGGACACAAACAGAGGGAGAGAGGAGGAGGGCGAGAGAGATAGAGATGGATGATAGGGAGGGAGAGAGAGAGGAGGTGAAACAGAGGCAGGCTTCAGGAGACTGATCGTTCCTCTGTATTCTTCATTATGATTATGATGTACATATTGTAATATATGGAAAACCACTGTGGTGGTATAGTTAGAGGTTAGACTGAGGCCAATATTCATTAATAAGGCTCCAGTATTCACAACGACCTACAGCCACTGTTTTTGCCACTGGATTAATAAAATGAACCCAAATTAACTTTCATGAGCACAAATGTTTTGGATAATGATACTAGATTACATTTTTGAGGACAGAGTTGAGTTGTTGCTTTCAGAATATTTAATACTAATATTTTGCTTAAGTAAAAGGAGGCAGTTTGCCCCAATTCCTGGTGTGCTTTTGCAGACTTAAATTAAAATTAAAGGAGTATAAATGATGAAACAGAGCACAAAGACTCAGAGGAGTGAGAGTGTGTCACCACACAACGAACCTGATGCAGCGGGACGGCTCAGTGATCGCCGCCTGTGATGCTGCTGATATTGACACCATCTGAACCCGAGAGGCTGCACTTTAATGCTAACCACTGCACTCTGCTTGAGCATCAATCACACACACACACACACACACACACACCCATACACACACCAAATAGGCTAGTAATGAATCAACATTTGCTTAGCACACGATGCTCATGCAGGTTTTGCTTAAGCCAACGGATTTCTTCCTTTAAAATATCTCAGCTACTATGAGGTGGATTGCTGTGCTTGTTTGTTAGCTTGTTAGCATTAACTTACAGTTTGTTCAATAGATATATTTGTGCCATCTACTCCTATCTCCGGCCTCCTGCCCTCTGCTCCTCTTTCTCTTCCCCCTCTTCTCCCCTTTCTCCCTCCCATATTCTCTTCTCTTTTTACGCTTCTTACTTCTCCTAATGACTCATTTCCTATCCACTTGCACTGGCCCTATCTCCCTCTTTCACCTCTTGCTCCCTCTCAATTCTCCTCCTCCTTTTCCTTCTGTCATCTAAATTCTGACCTCATTTCTTTTTTTGTTTGCTCTTCTCCTTTCCTCCCTCAGTTCATCACCTCTCCTACATGTCACCCTTTGTTTCACACTCTTTCCTCCCCTCTGCTGTTGTTCATTCCTGCTCCTCTCTCTCTCTTTCTCCTCTCAGTGATGCGACTTGATCTCAGTGGATCGAGTGTCATTTCTCTGCTGTAATTAAAGTCCAGTTTACTGCAGTCCAAGCTGGTGTCTGGTGACAAGATGAGCGGGAGAGAGAGAGAGGGTTTACCTCCTTCGCTCCTCCTCTCCCATTTATTTCTGCTTTTGTTGTTTGTGTTTGTTGTTCATGTTTTTTATCACTTAAAATAGATTTACTTGTATTTGATTGCCCTAATTGTCCTTTAATCCACTTTTACAATAAAATGTATTTCCCTGCTCTAAATTGAAATAATATTAAAGTAATTGATAACAAAATCAATACCTTTCATTTCCTGCAGCTAGAGCATCTGAAGCTTTATGACAAATCACATCCAGATAATATTTGTATGTCACAATATTGGGAGGAATTACCTGAAACCTGATATGTTGGACTAGGCCAAATAAAGTATTTTCTAAAGTTTGAACAAATCCACATTCATCCACATCTAAAGTCCACTAATTGATTATAAATCTATTATATGCTGGAGCTGTCGTTGGTGCAGTGACTTCCTGGAGTCTCTTATGGCTGCTTGTCAACTTTAAGGTGAAATCTGCCAGAAAAACGGAGGCAGGCTAGCTACTTTATCTTTATGTTAAGCTAAGATAATCAACCCCATTCTGAATTTGCTAAGACATTTTCTTTAGAGAACCTTAAAGGCAGATGTTGCTGTTCTGGTGCAGAACTTCAGACCACAGGACAGTATTCCCTGCTGTTCACCACCAATCAGCGAGGCATCCTGTTAACTGGGTGGTAGTGAACCTCGCTTCAGTCACAGATGACTGCACTGGCTGTCCCATGTTGCTGACTCTGCCTTTAAAATGACTAATCTGTAGAGTTGGGATTATAGATCTGGTCAGGCAAAGGCTTCCTCTGATAGGTCTAATTATAGTGGGTCGCCACAGCGATATGATAGCCAGGAAGTATCGTCTCCCCCCTACCCTAGACCTAGCTGATCACATGGCCGGGTTTCACCTGAGGAAGGCAGATTGATGAACAGGTTCTAATTACATTACACTCAGCACAGCTTTAATAACGAGCAGAGGGTTTGTTATACTGTATGTATTTGGAAATACATACCAATTTATCACAGTATCAACTGAATTTATACGGTTGACGATAGCACAATCTTGAGGCTCTGTCATGCAGAAGGGTTCATTTTAGCCTACGTGTATTTAATTGCATACGTTTACTGCTTATTAATCTGACACACAGCGCTAGTGGAGCATCCCTGTTACAGAATCAAGCACTGGGAACTTTATTTTTAGCGATGCTGTATTCTCATAGTGACATATTCATAACTTAAACCTGCATAAAAATTGTAAACCTAGAGCAGAAAACAGATAACCCAGTGCTTGTTTGTGCCCACGGGCCACATAGTGGTTTAATGCTTTTGTCCACATTGTGTTTGTAATTATAATTCACTCATAATGTGCTTGTGGCAGACTTATGATGCATTAAGACCACTCTAAGTGTTGCCACAGTCTTCAGTCTGTGATTACTGATGGACTGCGTGCGTGTGTGTGAGTCCATTTCCAGAAAACAATACACTCACTCCCCTCAGCCTTTCTGTTAAACAACAATACACTTAAAGTCCCCGTCAGAGTCCGCGGAGAGAGAGGAGACGCTGTGCCGCTTTAATGTCACTGTAAAGAGATCAAGACGGCACAGAGAGGGGAGACTGTGCGTGTTAGTGTGGAAGAATGAGGAAAAAGAAAGCGAAGGACAAAGAGGGCAGGAGCAACACAGAGAGAGAGAGAGTCATCCAGTCTCCAAACATCTTTTATACAATTAGAAACTTACAGTAAAGCCTTTTTCAAAGAAACATACTGGAAATCTTATTTCTATACTCTTCATTTTACAATTACTGATGGATGAATTCTGAAATATGTTCTCCCAGCTAAACCTTCGCCATGTAGCCCTCACTCCAGGGTATTCACCCCCCTCTCTGCTAATTGATCATTCTGATCGTAAAATTAAATCTAATCCTTATGTTTAACTTTGCCAAACCACTGTGAATTGACAGCCCACTCTGCCCCATGCAGCTTTTAATTGGTTTTCACACAAGCAGAGGGGAGCTAGCACTACAATACTATGCTCAAGTAAAGTACCGCAAAGTTAAAAATGGTGCTGTGAGGTATCGACGATCGACACAACAATCTATTTGAGACGTTTAACGTCTGACAGGCAACCTTAAAATTCTGCCCTCTTAAGACACATAGTTCAAAAGATGACATAATGCTCTGTTTAGTTAGAATGAGTCAGGGGAATAAAAAGGGTCATAAGGTCAAATCAGAATCTCGGAGTGTAAGCACGTGAGTGATACTAACAACATCCAACTGAGCACAAAAAAGTGCTTATTTAAGTTTTACCCTTTTTTTGTCATTTATTGATTCTTGTGTAGTGTTTTTGGGAAGCAGGTATACCTTTTTTTGACCTGTGACATTACTGTTATTGGGGGTTGTTTAAGGGAAAGGGCTCCGTGGGGAAACAGAAGAACTGAACGCTGTATGATAATATCAGTTTCAGCTGGAGGGAAATATGAGCAGAAATCTTTAAGAGACAGAGAGGGTCCACATAGATCTCCAGGGCCGCTTCTCAACCATTTCTGGACGGCTGTGATACACTACGCTCTGCTCAGCGATCCGCACACACTTGTTTATTCAGTCAATCCCTGGTGAGTATTACAAGTAAGTGTGTAACAACATTTCTGTGTGTGTGTGTGAGCATGTTTGCTAATAAAGGCAACTTAGGCTTCTGAATGCAGATGCTGAAGTTTAAGTGTGACACAAGGCTTTAATGAATTAAAAGTGTGCACGCACCTGTTCTTACCTGCTCACTCTGTTGCTGCTGCACAGTTCTGATTCCTCCTCCAACGTCCACCTGCAGCCTCAGCCCTCTCACTCCCTGAGGGGGGATTTGCTCTGATCACTCCCTGTGCGCTCATCTGCTTGTCTATCTGAAAAGACACAGAGCCAAAACATTATGTTATACAGAACTGTTCTCAATAAATGTTATATTTTAATTCAGAAACTGTTGTTTATTTGGTTAATCTGCACTGGCTTTTAAATAAAACACCATTTTCATTCATTTGCACATCCATTATGCAACGCGTAACATAACAGAAGTATCTCGACCAACTTTAAAATGGTGACGATGGATCAGTAATAACAAGCATATGTTACATGGTACTTTTGCCTGAATAAGATGCTGAACACTGGATTTCTACATGTTTTAGTGGACTTTTGCAGTGTGCTGCCTTTACAGTGAAACCCTCTTCAGTGTCTATGCTGTGACCAACTTGGAGTTTGCGAGCAAAGGATGCATCAAATGAGGAAACACGTCTTTGTTTTACTAGTTGCTCAGCACTTAACATAACAGCCTCTTTTCTGGGCGATAAGTTGATGCTTTTTATGATCACGTCACTTGATCTTTTTGTTGGCTGGACAAACCAGCAGTTCTGTGAGTGTGTGTTTCTCCTCCACTTGCTGCCGCTCAGCTCTCCTGTTGCTGTTTTGGCATCTGGCTGCTGTTATTTGTTTGTGTTTGCCCGTAGTCGGTTCCGCTGGGCCGCCTTTCCTCCGGTGTGTCAGGACCAAATGTCTAAACGAGAACTAACGGGAGGCCTCACGGGGTCTGTGAGTGCACGTGTGTGTGTGTGTGTGTGCTATGTTGAGAGGATTTATAGTGTCTTTTAACAAAGTGTGTGTGCATATGTGTACATATCTTGAAATCTACTGGGAGAATGTGTGTGTGTGTGTGTGTGTGTGTGTGTGTGTGTGTGTGTGTAGGCACAAGTTTTGTCAGTATTTAATTTTGTGCTCGTATGTGTTCCTGCATGCGAGTGAGTTTGTGTGTGTGTTAGAGCGCAGGTTCCCTAGGGTCAGAGTGAAGGGCTTAGTGCAGTAAAAGTACTGTGTGGCAGGTAAATAAATACACACACACACACACACACACACACACACACACACCAACCCCTGTCTGCAAACTAGCCGGGTGAAACCAAACCAGTGTGGGCTACAAGGGGGGGGGGGGGGTGTTCGTAGATTTAACCAGACGGCCAACTGAACATACACTCACACTGTGATAGGAGACTGTTCAGTATAATTGAAGGTAATTAGGGTCCAGTCTTTCATTTAGTGATGTTGTAACATGAGCACACACACATCACATCCCCACCCTCCAAAAACAAAAGTTTAGTCGTCGACACATGGACACGTCTGAAAGTTTGTTTGCTAAAAACTTCTGCAAGGGTCTGATCATGTCTCTCTCAGCTGGCCACTGCTGATTAGACATGAGAAGTAAGTGTGTGTATGCTCTGTGACACCGAAGTGTAAAATATATGAGATTACATACTTGTAAATAGGACTGTTTGCAGCCTTTTGCTTCTCTCGTTCTTGTATCTTTTATATGTCTACTCTTCAAAAGCTTACAGACGCATTACAGTTTGTCTCCAGCACCACGGGCAGCAACAGGAAACTTTTCATTAGTCATGTGTATCATCAGGGTGGACTCCATTAAGGTGTGAGCTGGAGTATTAATCTGATGTACTGATGTGTTAACCTGAGTACAGTTTATACAAGTGAATTTACTGTTCTTGTTAAGATGATGGTGTTTTTGGTGCTTTTGCTATAGTAAAGGCTATGAGTACTGAATATAATACTAATAATAATGCTGCCTGTATTACAAGGCTTAGGTAAATATATTTACATTAAAGCTGAATATAGTTTCATTTTTGCAGATATTACCATTTTTGTCTCCCTCAGAGTCTTTCCCAACTTTTTACTTCACTCCAGGCAATGAAACATAATTCTAAAACAAATAATAAAATAAGATCTTTGTCGAATAATAACGAGTTACAATGATTTAAGGCAGATATAATCAAACATCACATTTTACCTTAAAGCTGACAGCATTTTAGTGTTCATATTCAAAGATAAGAAAGATATTTTTATGACACAGACAACAGCTAGGTTGATGATTTACTTTATTTCTCATCTTTATGCAGTTATGAAGAAGGTCTCCTCATCTGAAATCAGACAAGTCATTCTGATATTGTACAGTCTACACAGGTGAGTATTTATTCAAAATAACATCAAAAAATCACAAGCACTTCACTACAGTAAGTGAGTGAGTGTGTGTGTGTGTGTGTGTGTGTGTGTGTGTGTGTGTGTGACACGCGCCCACAGTAACAGTGATTTCCTGTCAGCCTGCAGCATCACAACAGGATGAATCCTTGTTACTGACAGCAACACGTCACTATCGTTTACAGTAACAGTCTGTCTGTCTGTCTGTCTGTCTGTCGGCCGTCTCATTGACGGCAACTCTGACCAGCTTCACAGCTTTGCTGAGGGATGACAGGGACCTGCAGAGGAACACAGACAGAAAGGGACGTGATGAATTTGTTTTCAGTCAGTGTTTTGTTTTTCTGCTTTCTGCAGAAGAAAAACACACAACAAAAGATCCAGAAGAAGACAAAGACCCTGAAACTGAGAGAAGAACAGAACAGTTTGTGTTGCACAAGTCTGATGTGTTACTTATAAAGACTTCTGGTCTGAAAATCAAGGTGAAGTACAAAGGTTTCTCCAGATAAGTATGTATAGAGTCCAACACAGAGGAGAACAAACACTGAGGAGATTACAGGACAGAAGAAGACAAGCTGACACGTCAGGATACAACAGATTACAATCGTTACAATACATCTTTCCTCATTTTGTGCGTGTCTGGATTATTCTCTATACGTTTAGGACAAACTGCCAATATAAACATGTGAGAGTTAAGTTCATGTAACAGACAGTATGACATTACTGGTCTTGGCCAAGAAATAGTCCATAGCATGTCACACAAACATTTAGTGTTAATAAGTTAATAAGTGATCTTCAGAGGTGCTGGTATGCAGATATTGTTACTTTTGCACAGAGACAGACTAGACTCATATGTAAAGGTGCAGTTTGAAGTGTTCAAAACACAAAACATCTACTTAATCTGCAGTTTTTCATCACCACGCCTATTTTCTGGCCCATAAGCTAAACTCTGTTTCCAGAGTTAGTGTTTCTAAATATTCTATGTGCCTGCTGGATGTGCAATTCATCAACCGTCTGCAAACATTTTAACTTTAAATGTTGTGTTTATAGGTTAACAAGTGGCCAAAAAATAAAGAAACAATAATAATATAAATAAGGATCTTTAATCTTTGCACCTGATAACAGTTTAATCCCTTTCCTGATTGATAAAATACTCATATTTCATATGTGAACCTGAGACTCCTCTAATAAAAACATTAGTATTCCCTGTTGCCTGCAGCCTCATTAACAAAGCACAGAAACATGGTGACACTTAGTTTTAGTAGCTGCTGCACTCTTTTCATTTACACTCAATCAACTGTATTGATCTGAGAACTGTGATTCACCATCTACGACTACAGAATCGCACTCTGTGCATATTCAAACACACACACACACACACACACAAGAAAACAAAGGGACAAAAAGGGAGGAAAGGATCAGAAAGAGAGCAGGAGAAACTCAATCCATCTGTCACCTTTGAGAGCAAGTGACCTCTTTGTGTGTGTGCGTATGTGTGTGTGTGTGTGTGTGCGCGTGTGTGTGTGTGTGTGTGTGTAAGTCTCCCCTGGTGGCTGTTTGTGTCAAGGGAAGGGAAACTTAAATCAGCAATTAAGGTAAATAATTAACGAGCTTAACAATGTATTATTAATGAGACTGACGGCCTAATTGCCCTCCGCTTAAAATGGACAGATAACACCTGAAGACAGATAGAGATAGATAGAGAGAGCAGGGGCAGAGGTAAAGACAGGGAGGGAGAGGTAAAGAGGAAAAAGGTGAAAAAAGAGGTAATTAAAGAGGGGCTGATATTGTAAAAAACAGAAGGAAACCCCATGGAGACAAAGATAATAAGAAAGAAAGAAGGGAGAGAGAGAGAAAGACTTTTTATTCAGGGAAAGATAAATAGACAAAAGGAGAGGGGGACAAAGAAGCATCAGAAGATGAGACGGATGGATGACAGGCAGAAAGAGCAAGATGAAGGATGGGTAGATGGAGAGATTATCAGAAAGAACGAGGACATGAAGAGAGAAAAAGAAAACTTTTAAAGGAAAGTGGAGGTCTTCAGGTGATAAACTAACAGCAGGGTTTCTCACCGACGACGGGACACGTTGGACTGGACTGGACTGGACTGGACAAGATATTGCTGAATAGCTGGCCTGGCTTTAGCCTGGTTATCTTCAATTTCCATTGAAAAGCACCAAACTTGAATTTTAATTATTCTGAATCCTTTGCTAAAAATGAAATATTAAAATCAATAAATCAAGAATCAATGAAGAGAATAAAAATGGCAGATAGTGTCTGTCTCTCTACTCTTGTCTTCTTCTCCACTTAGTGTGTATCGAGTTG
This sequence comes from Datnioides undecimradiatus, assembly GCA_008933995.1. Classification (NCBI taxonomy): domain Eukaryota; kingdom Metazoa; phylum Chordata; class Actinopteri; order Lobotiformes; family Datnioididae; genus Datnioides; species Datnioides undecimradiatus. Next base: position 5,407,274 of record WARS01000038.1, read on the forward strand.
CCCAGACAGAGGCCTGTTAATTGCAGGGAGACTACGGCGAGAGTGTGTGTGTGTGTGAGCTAGCATCAGGCCTTTTAGCAGTATCTAGGCACTATTGGATTGAGATCGAGTTGACTGCATTAACACCTAGTAACATCTTGATGCAGCAAAACACACAACTGTATCAGCGTGAGCTGCTCACTGTGCGTCTGACTGACTGGTGGGCTGATAATCTGTTTACAGTCAAGCACATCAGGATGTTCCTCCCTGCTGTAAGTGGCAGCACAATCACAGGTTAAATCAATAACCATTCTGTACACAAGCCCAGCTTCACTTGTAATTGGAAGGTGTGACACAAGCAACTTCAAACCCATATCAAGTCAGTTTGCACATTTAAACATACACATAATAGTGGCCTCAAATCCTCAAATGAAGGCTTAAATTTATGATATAAAATTCAAAGTGTTGCTATATTTTACCAGTTATGGAGGAAATATGCAGTGTGCCATGACCACACTATGACAATTTGAAAGTGGAAGTAAAGTTCTCCTCCACTCTAAGTAACTGTGACGCACAAAAATGACTATTGTACAATTATGTGTTACTCGGGGGATCGAAGATGTAATTCATCACAGGCAAAATGCAGCTTTAAATGCTGCAGTTTCATATTAAATGTTCTTCTGTGGAATGGTGCATTACAATTTATACTATTTTGCAGTTTTTGAAACTACAGAAATATTTAAAGCTAAATGTTTCAAGACATCAATATAAGATCAGAAATGAAAAGCCAGACTGTGAATGACTCACCTTCATGTGCTGGTCTGTTGAAGTGTTTGAGTGTGTAAGGTGCTGCAGAGGAATGAGTGATGGTGTCCCTGCTGGGTCTTGTTAACCAGGTAGAGGTAACCTCTGGACTTGAGTCAAACCTGTGGACTTTGAAGAGAAGCGTCTAATCTTTATGACTGAGGGCTGAGCAGAGACATGAACAGAGATATGAGCAGGTGTTGTAAGAACTCAGAGATATCCAGCAGCGTGCTGCTCTAAGATCCAAAGACATGTCGACACCCTCTGCACATACTGCATGTGTGGCCTTCAGCACACCTGCTGAGAACTTGCAGTAACACATAGTGCACTCATTCTGTATGGAAACACGTCCAGTTAATGAAAGACTGAACCCTAATAAATCCATAACATCAAATGGGGCCAAGGAAAAGATATGAAAGCTGGCTGGTAATCTGAACTGCATGCACAAAGCCTGTGATCAGGACTGTAGTAGAGGGTTAAGATCAAGTACCCATTTTGCAAATTCTCATTAGATTAAATACTAATAGGGGGAGAAGGGAAATGCAGGACCTCACGTTTTCTGATCCTCACTGAGTGCATGCTGGGATTGAATGAACGGGTATCAATAAATGATTTTACAAACATCACATGGCTCATGTTTTCTCTGTTTTCTTGTTTTTTAAACACACGGCACCATAGCATATATTGAAAAATACATTATTGTTTTGGATGGTTGCACATGGAAAGTTGGCTGAAGACAAGCCGAACACACACAGTAGTCAAACCGAAGTCTCTCTGTCTCTCTCTCTGCATTAGCCATATAACTGATGCCACAACCATTATGTGGTCTGTGGGTTGCTCTCTCTTTCTTCACCTCTCCATTTTTTTCCTGCTCCTCTCCGTCTCTGTCTCCCCTTCTTGGTTTGTCAGGACACAGGGAGTTGTGGTCAGAGGGAATTGTGGGAGGAAGAGGCAGAGAAATAAACACCACATCCCAATGAGGGTAATGTCAAATCTGCCTCATTATCAACATAAACCCTCTTTTCATCCACACACACGCAATCACGCGCACGCCATCCACCACTTGCTTGGTGTGCGTCTTTAAAAATCTTTCCCCATGACACATCAAAATGCGTTTGCGATTACAGTATTATACAGTGTTGTGTATTAACTCAACACATTATTATTTGGTTTATACCAACCTCACGACAAGAGACAGAACATAATCACAATGTTTTGTCATGCTCCCGGACGAACAGTTTAAGTAGTGCTATGAGATTCAAATCCACAAATGATCGAAATACACTGAAGTGAAATACGCTTCAGTGCCATGAAATTATTCTATGAAGCCGAGCACATTCATGCTTCCTCACACTGATCTCGTAACAAACTCTGATGTCGAGCCTCTCTGCATCTCACACGTATGCTGAGGGGAACCTTGTGCATCTGCGTGAGACACACAAGGAGCCAAACAATCGCACAGAAAAAAGTTTAAACCCTGAGAGAACAAACTTGAAAATGCAACAGCTTCATTTGTTTTGGTTCCTCAGGCTGTCTGTTCCCTAAAAGGTTCACAATGTCGGTGAAGATTTCGCATGTCAAAGTTCACCAGTGTTGTAAGATTTACCAAGAATAAAATTAATGAGTGAATCAATGAAATATAATGATTTTACTTTGATATAGCAATATTTCAAAATGTGCTCTTTCTCTTTGTTAAAATGCTGCCATGACAGACTTCAGATTTACAACTCAATAAAACAGTAGACTGTATTCCTGCTGAAATGTATGTGAGGTTTGTCTTTTTAAATCCAGGACATCAATAACGATACGCGTCCTGCTGCTGTTAACAATTGCTCAGCTTTGTGGAACCTGATCAAAACATTTCAACAGAATATGTTCTGGTTAAGTGAGTTTCCCAAAGCCAACCAGTGTCGTATTGATCAGTCCTACAATAAATATGTAATCAGATGCGATTTTCGATAAAAAGCCAGTCTAACTGAGCTTTACTGAGTCCTCCGTCTGCTGCAGAGACAGAGAAACACGAGACATTTTATTTTTCCTCCCCGGTGTCTTAAAGCACTTTTGCAGTTTACAGTTACAGTCAACTTCTAACAAGGCAATTAAAACAGGAGTTGGCAGACACACAGAAACCTGCCTCTTTGTCTCTCTCTCTCTCTCACACACACACACACACACACACAGTGTTCACTCTGTCTCTTGTTTTAAATGGGAGCTGGCAAACATATGGACATCCCTCTCTCTCTCTTTCTCTCTCAGTCTTTTTCTATCTCGCACACCCTCAATCTCTCTCAATTACTTCTCTTCTCCTGCCATCTCTCTTTTCTCTCTTCTGTCTCCCCATTTTCATCCCCCTCAACCCTCCTGCCAATGCCAATGCCTAATGGCTTTGAGCAAGGCAGCCCTCGCTACCCCCACCCCACCTCCATCTGAGAAAGATTCAATTGGATTGGAAGCCAATCAATCACGGCGAGTATCGAGCTGTGATTGGATTTGGCCGGGCCTGACGGGGTGAGGTGGGTGGGAGGAGGGGGGGCTGGTTTGATTTTAGCTCTGCTCCAATGAAGGTAGATCTGACGTATTATTGCTATGGACATAGAGACAGTACAGTGTGTGTGTGCCTGTGTATGTGTAGGTGGTAGTGTGGATGGTGTGTGTGATTGTGGTTGACATGTGTCATGGTTTGAGGTTTTGAAGCTGTGCCAGCTCTGACTGATGTCCGCAGACGTCCAGTGCTGCCTATCTGTCATACAGAGATGAACTGGACTCCGGGTCTCATGTTACATTTCACATTTCAGACATTAGGCTAATGTGATCAAGAAGCAGCGTGACCGTGGAATAACTGCTTTTTCTACGTTACAGACATTTCAAGAAATCTGTGCAGGAACTGGAAAAAAAAATCAGAGAGATTGTTTACGGCGGCTGGAAAATAAACAAAAACACTTTCCTTTACAGTATTCATACATCAGTTCATACACAGCATCTCCGACCAGTGATTGGCCAGGTGTGTGGACATCTGATGTAACCTTCCATACATTAAAACACAAATGCATCATATTTCCATCGTGTTTTCTTCTTTGTTTTACCCAGTTTGAGGGTGACTGCTGCTCTTACAAGCACATAATCTTACGTAAGGATGGAAACAAGGATTCATTTGCATTTTTCTTTTGTGTACTTTCTTCAAATTTGCAATACAGTTGGATGGAAACTAAGCATATGTCTGTGAAAATTCCTGACAATCTTTCTCAGTTTTTGAAAAATCTTGAGACATGAAGTCAGAGAATCTCCACAGTTTTTAGGTCTTATCCTTTAAAGACCATAAATATTTGTACAGTTTACTATGTGGTTGAAAGGAGTGAAAACTCTGACCTACTCAAGCTCAAAACATTCCAAATAAGTCTCAGCAGGACTTTAGGAGAATAGAATGAACTTGTGTCATTCAAGGAAATACAAAGTTTGCCTTCAAGACACAAGGACAAGAGCTAAGAGAGGTTCCTGCAGTCTGATTATATTTGGCTGCTGTTTCTGCTGCATCTCAAATAGAAATTCAGAGGAAATGTCTTTAGTGACAAGTCCACGCGCCCGCTGAAGCAATCTGACTTGATCATGTAATCGTTATACAGTGGGAGTCCTGTCTTCATGAGGTTGCCCTCATGTCTGAATGCACCAGCAGCAGCACTCAGTCTGACTCGACATCTGTCATTTCTCTCTCTCTGCATCTTTTCCCTCTGCCTGCAAACTGAGATTAATCCAGCTCATAAAATCTCTGAGAAATGACAACACACACACACACACACACACACACACACACACACACACACACACAAACTAGACTATGAATGATAGCTGCATTAGGTCTGTGGAGAAACTCCTCCATGACAGTTATGATGCTAAAGGATCTCTCTCTCTCTCTCTCTCTCTCACACACACACACACACTCACACACGTGCACACACACACACACACGCACACACACACCAGCAAGAATCCAGAGAATGTCACTTTCTGGAAAAGATGGAAATAAAGTTAAAGAACATTAAAACTATGGATTTTGAGATCATTATATAAAAAATGTACATTTTTCTACACACAGATAAACGCAAACACACATATACACCCACATTTTAGCAGTTCTGACACCAGTGGCGAGCTGTAGCCACAGATTATACTGTAAGGAGCTGGTCAATACTAATCCACTAACCCTAACCTGCTTAGCACTGACCAGCCACTCTGCATGTGTGTGTGTGTGTGTGTGTGTGTGTGTGTGTGTGTAAGTGTAAGTGTAAGTGAAAGACAGGACGAGAGTGTGTTTGCATGTTTTTCTTTTCAGTCTAAGTGAATGTGTATGTGTAAAAGTGTGAGTGTGCGTGTGTGCATGAGTTTAACAACCAGTCTGTGTCTATTGTGTGTGTGTGTGTGTGTGTGTAACCCATTTAGCACTCCCCATACATATTTCTTTGCTGTAACATGAGCTGTAGACCAGATCAATAGAAATGTTTCTTTGTTAATGAAGATGTGTGTGTGTCCACCATATGCGTGAGTGTGTGTGTGTGTGTGTGTGTATATGGGTGTGTATTGGGGAGGGGGGGCACTTAAGCTGACCACTGTGTCTAACCACAGTGGTCAGCCAGTGGACGATTTATACAAGCCACAAAAATTCACCACCAACACACAAACACACATGCACACACACACACACACTGTGTTGTAACTCCAGGTCAAGGGCATCTACTTGCAGTCCAATCCTCTACTCTTATGCTTCTTGTACAAGATAATAATGTAGTTTAGTAGAGTCCTTTGATATTTTGATGATGGAAAAACACAGATTTTATAAGTAAAAACACTGCAGTAACTTTGAATACATGTGGGACAACTATCAGCTGGTATCTAGAGAGACATTTGAGGAATATAAGTTCATCTTTGTGCACTAACTGCACTGACACTATTTAACATGAGAAAACTCTAATGAAGCCTTTCCCCAACGATTAACATCAAAATATATTTTTACGCAACTGATTTATAACGAGCTCATAGTATTTATATAAAATGTTCACAAAGAAGTGTAAATTCTGCTAAGTCACACATGCACAGATACTGCCACACAGCAGTTATAACATATGGTAAGTAAGACTGTAATACTTCGGAAATGATAAGCTCTAACTTCGTGATATGACTCTCCTATACATGCTGGAGATTAAGGAGCTAATGGGATGCGTGTGTGGCTTCCAAACAACTTGATTTCCTTCCTCTATATCATCATCATCATATCTCTTATTGGCAGTCTGTGCAGCTCCATTAGCATATCTAATTCATATATCGCTCACATAAAGTGTTGAGTATGCATGAATCCTCAGGGTCAATATTTCATTTATCCTCCATTTGCACAATCAGATGTGCAGGTGTGTGTGTGATGTGTATTCAGGGCTCTGTGTGTGATATAAGCGGACAGTTAATGATTAAAGTGTGATTAGATTTGGATCAGGAACACTGTGGATGTGTTGCATTAGGTTGGAGTGCGAAGTTTAAAGTCCAAAGTGTCACGTGGATTCAGCAGCAGTGACTTATCATGATTGTAAATCTTGAACAATTACATTTTAGCAATAACTATTCATAGCTCAGCTATTGTTTCACAGTTTCACGGTGCAGGTGAACAGAGCAAACTTGGGTGTAAAACTACATTGTGTCAGTCTAAAAGTGAAGCTGCGACATTTTTAAAACACACTGCATTGTCATACCAACTGCTGATGTGCAAATGTTAGCATTTAGCTCAAAGCACCTTGTGCCTAAGTACAGCTAATGTAGATGGGGGTGCTTAGTTTTGTTTACAGGAAGCAGACAAGGAAGTTTTATATCGTCACTGTCAAGATAAAAGCATGTCTTCAGTTAAAGAAACAATTCAAATCAGTTCGATTAGCTGTAAGATGTGCAGGTGACAACAGCTGTATGGCAATGCTCATAGCTGAAAAGCATGAAACAATATATAAAAATATCCTATTTCTAATTAGAAATGCTTTCTAGCAGCAACACTTAACGTGTGCACTGAAGGCAGGAGGACTTTACAGCTACAGAAGTCTTGTGGCGTGTAAAAAGACGATCACTGACTGACCAAAAGAGAAAGCAAAAAGAAACAGAAAGACAGAAAAAGAAAGACAAAAAGAAAGACAAAAAGAAACAGAAAGACAGAAAAAGAAAGACAAAAAGAAACAGAAAGACAGAAAAAGAAAGACAAAAAGAAAGACAAAACGAAAGACAAAAAGAAACAGAAAGACAGAAAAAGAAAGACAAAAGAAACAGAAAGACAGAAAAAGAAAGACAAAAGAAACAGAAAGACAGAAAATAGAAAGACAAAAAGAAAGACAAAAAGAAACAGAAAGACAGAAAAAGAAAGACAAAAAGAAACAGAAAGACAGAAAAAGAAAGACAAAAAGAAACAGAAAGACAAAAAGAAACAGAAAGACAGAAAAAGAAAGACAAAAAGAAACAGAAAGAGAAAATAGAAAGAGAAAGACAGAAAGAGAGAAAGAAAGAAACAAAGACATAAAAGAAACAGAGAGCACTGAGCACTGATAAAGTGAGGATGGTTTATGTCCTTCCCTCCTTTTCTTCCTTCCATCCATACTTCTCTTCCACAACATGCATCAGTGGTTGTAATGTGTATGTATGTGTGTGTGACAGTCTCCATTGATCCCCTGTCATCCTGATCACATTACAACCCCCCTCCGATTAGATCTACATTTTTAATTTTCCTCCACGGATGACAAAAAAATAGACGGGAGCGCAGGATGGAGCGGCGGAGGAATGAGAGGAGAATTTTAGATGTGGATGAATATAGAGACTCGGAGGGGTCGGCGGGGGTCAGCTGGGAGGCAGATGGACCGAAGGATGATAGACAGAATATCTTAACATTGGCTGACTTTCATGTTTCTACCCATTAACAACAATTCGTGTATTTTAAAGATTTTCCAAAGCAAACCATGTGTTTTTAGCACTGCGTAAAAAAAAACTTTATATCTAGACTCAATAATATCCCATCACTGAATAAGCTTAACATGTAAACAGATAAAACATGTAAAATATAATAAATATGAACCCAGACACAAACAGAATAATAAAAAAACAAAGTGTGGTGCAGTTTTAAACCTGACCAGGGTCCAAGCAGACATTTACTGTAAGTTTCTGTCATAAACTGCATGAGGTGCAAAGATAGTGAATATTAGTTTTGACCCCAAGGACAGAGAGCAGCTCAGCAATGACATAGTTAACATACTAATACATAATAATGCTTAATGTGAGTGTACAGAAACAAGCCTACGCTGCAGTGTGGTGTTGGAGCAACAGACAGAGTGAAGCGCTGGGAGCCTGTGCTGGTTTTAATGGCAGAACTCAGACAGATGGCTGTGGGCTGACCTGTGCAGGACACATCTACACTACATCATCTCTCCGGGGCAAACATACCTCACTTTAACGTTATTAATAATCATATTTATTATCATTACAGTCTGTGGCTACTCTGACCCCTCAGCCCCCCTTACATTACACACACACACACACTGCATGAATACACACAAGCATATATAAGCAGAGGCAGCAGACACAGTAAGTGATATAGATTACAACACTCGTCACTCCCTGCAGAATAAGAGTCACGACCTTGGACCAAATGTCATTAAGGAGCTGGATGTCTCTCCATTTTTTGTCCTGCATCCTCTTACGGTCATCTTCTCCTGTTTTTGCACTTCATGTTTTTGTGCAAGCCTGTGTTTATTAAAGGTTGAATGACTTGAAAGTCACTGTACTAAGTATAAGTGATTCAAACCCTGTTGTAAAGAAATTTAAAATACGATCAACCAATTCAAGCACCTTGGAGTTGTTTAGATGTGCATCATATACTACAATTCTCAGATTTAGTTTAGATATGTCAACAACATGTACATTCAGTTATATATTTATTATTGGGGTCACAGTTTAATGTGATGTTGTTTTCCACTATATTATTTTTTTGCCCTCAGAGTTAAAACATATAATTAAATGCCAGTATGGTAGTGTCTTAAAACTAATAATATAGGCATCCTCAGGTTTAACTGTATTAAATTGTACATGTGTTCCTAATAAACAGGACACTGAGTGTATATACACCAAACCAGACAATCATGCTTCATTAGTACACATGTTCTTGTTGGATAATAACAAGCTTGCAGTGCTGTTTTTAATCACACACACGAACACGCGCGCGCACACACACACACACACCTACACACACACACAGTGTAGTAATCACTTCTGTTATCAGTGAGCCAAAGGTTGCTCTCTTCAGCGTTTTCTGCATTGCTGAACATTTATTTTTATATAATGATAAACAGAGTTTAAAATAACTTTTCATTCACTCCCTGTTTTAGACAGTATAAATACTGCAGCTCTGCATTTGCTTATTATGATGGGTGTCATTATTTTATATTTAAGAACAAAATCATGCAGAGCAACAGGAAAACATAGCTTTACTTTGCTTGAGTATTTCTATTTTGTGCAACTTTCCATTGCCACTTAACAACACTTAGGCTTTCGTCACTATAGAGATCAAACAGATACAAACAGATGATGATCTTATATAAGATGTTACACTGTGTAGATTAAACTATGCAACAGTATATAAAGCAGTTGAAAGTAGCAGCAGTAAGACGCAGCATATACATGAATGCAGCTGTCTGGTGGTTTCCATAACATCCCTGCAACCCAGACAACTTTTCTCTCAATTCTTTCTCTTTTCACACCATCCTCGCCTCTTCATCCCCTCCCCTGTACTCGGTCCTCTCCCTCCCCACAGATAATCTCTTGCTCTTCTCCTCCCCACCTTGCCTTCACTCTGTCTTTCTCCTCTTCCTTATTTCTCCATCTGTCTCATGCTGGCAAGGCCATTAACTCATAAATCCAATACAGGCCACCTCAACACTATCTGTCTTCTGCCGATGGAGAGCAGGATGGGACGGAGGGGAGCAGAGAGGAGGATCAATGGCTCCCCTGACTGTCAGTCCGCTCACTCGTTTTCACATCCATCTACCCATCGCCTCCTCCTCTCCTCTCCCCTCCCTCCATCCCTCTCTCTTTTTTCCTGTTTTGTTCCAAACCCGATGGAGAGGCGACTAAATGCTGACGCAGCTTCTGCACACACACACTCAGAGATATGATCAGTGCAAGTCCCTAATAAGGCAGCATTTAACACACAGGACAATGATATTATGTCAGCCCAGTACCTTCCCATGTTATGATGAGTTCAATAACTAAGTTTTATGTGGATGGACTCTGAAATGGCAAGCATCAAACAAACAATATGACAGAACCATTTCTGAAAGCACATATAATGTAACTGCTCTTTTAAACCTCCAGTATTTAACATTTCTGCATTAAAATATTTAAATCTGCATTATATATTGAGTTGGATTGTGTTGGGTTGTGTTCGGTTGTGTCCACTGTCATAAACTGACTTTTAATCCCAGCTTTGAGCCACACTTTAGAGTCGTTTTTTAGATCTTGGTTGTTCTTAACTTAATCTTGAGCCAAAGACTGCTGGAGAAACACTGACTTTCAACATAAAATTGCATTTATACTGGCTCCATTTGTTTTAGAGAGGAGGAGACCCCTGCAGATAGATAGCTGATAGCTGAAACTTCCTGAATGTCTAGATCTTAAGTTATCAGAGAAACAAGCTGAGAAAAGTAGCAGTCAGTAGCAACAGGGGTGAAGCCAACACCCCCTCACACATTCACACACATGCTCTTTTTGATTTTAAAGGTGAATCTTCACCTTCCACCAGTCAACATGCTTCTCCATCAAACAACAAGCAACGTAAGTCATATTTAGCTGCAGCCCATTGTTTTAATTACAGTAAGCACATTCACGTTCCCTTTCTGTTACACACACAAATGCACAAACTGTCGTGTTACTATAAATACACCATTGTTGCACACCAACACAGTGGAGATGCCTGGGTCTTAGTTTGTGATAAAAAGACCTCGTCCCAGGATAAACATATCAGTACTCAGGGTGAGCCATAGAACTAATTGTGCAGTCTCCACATGTAAAGTTCACTGATATTGCCTATAACATAGCACACATAACAACCTATTGTTGTGTGCAAGTGTCTGCCTGTCTGTCAGTTGTGTTTCAGATATCTGGGAAGAGATGAGGAGCGACTGGTTTGCCTCAACTTGTGTGCAGGTGCAAAGAAATATTGTTATACACGTACAGAGGATGGCCAGCGGCCTGCGGCTTTGGCACACGCGCACGCACACACACACAGTGTGGTTAGAGTGTTTCAGCCCCCAGTGAACCACACTGGCCTCTGGTGAGCCACAGAATCCATGAGGTGTAGAGTGACAAGCTCTCTCTCTCTCACACACACACTGCAGAACTACAAGTTGCAAGAGTGCTTCCTCTCTCGCAGGCTCACAAACACATAGCATGACATTCATTCAGTCATCTGTGACATTTCCCTTTATTTTATCTCACTTTTTTCTTGTTAACCAACAATTTTGTTGAGACCTGGCGACACAAACACAGACATTTTTAGAAGAAATTGAAGGTGCACAGTTGCAATTAACCAAACTGTCAACTGTAAACCTCCAACACAGTCAAGTTTCTGCTTCAACCAGCTGTGCACACAGGGATTATCAATGACATTTCCGGGTCACTAGCTTTCAGTTTCAAAGCCAAATAAAGTGGTTAGTTAATCTGGATAGCTTGTCTGAGTCTAAATGTGTTTGTTTCTTTGTTGGACCTTGGTTTAGCACTGTCACTGTGGCCCCAGATCTCAGCAGCTGCTTCAAAGAGCACAGTGTGACGGCGCAAACTACAAAAATACGACCCCAGTCATGATAAACTGGAATTATCCTTTAGGTTTTGCTTTTAAAAACTGAGAGAAATGATGCAGGCGGACTTGGCGTTAAAAGTGTCAATGAATATTTTAGCAATCATAATCAGATATAAAAAGGTAGCCAGCCAGTGGGCCTGAGTGAGATCATGAACATTTTCATCCAAACACACACACACACACACACACAGAAGCCTTGATCTCTGCAGGCTACTCTTCACCTTCCATCAATCCAAATGCTTTTATCTAACAAAATGCAACACAGCCATAACACCAGTCACATTAAGCTACAAATACACACACAAACACAGACACACACACACACAGTATCTATCGTTTTAATCACAGTGGGGGTGCGCATCCACAAGCTCTCTTTCTTTGTCGCACACACAAGTATACACACGCTGTCATTTCAAACACATACGCCTGCAAAAGCAACCCACACTTGATCCGATTCTGTGTCACTCACAGACTCACACACACACAGAGTCAGGTCGTGCCCTTCTCGTGTTTCCTTTGACACATGGTAATAGATTCCGCTGTAGCTCTACGCCTCGGCTAAGTGGCCTCACCTTTCACTGAAAACAAATCACTCTCTTTCTCTCCCGCTCACACACAGACACACAGACACACACACACAGACACACACACACACTTCTTTTCCACCTCCATCTCTCTCTTTCCACACGCTCTCTTCCTCTCTGTCCATTTTCTCTTTCCCTCTCTCTCTCCTCTTCATCCCCGTCTCTGACCTTCCTCCTCTCTCTCTCCCTCTCTCTCATCTCTCTCCCATGGGTGCTCTCCTCTTCCTCTCCGTCACTCAGTCCACCTTTTATTTCCATCCTATCTCTCCTTTTCTATCACCTCGTCTTTTTCTCACTTTCCTTCAGGCTCTTTTTAACCCGGAGTCTTCTGTGTCACACATGTCACACTCTTATAATTACCATTATATTTTTCATACCTGCACATTTGAGCTTACCTAAATCATATAAAATGCTCTATTCCAGTCATCATCATGTTAATTGTATTTCTAACTTATTTTATAAATATTGTTCTTCAATTATTTTTTCATTTCACCTGAGTGTACATAAGAGATACGTGACAGTTCTTCTCTTGTTTTATTTGCAGGGTATTTTAAACTCATTCTTTGCTTCAGTCAGGAGGTTGTGTTCATCATTAATGTTGTTTTGTTGTTTGTCATGTTTATTAATTATTAGTCCAAAGTTTAACCTGATATCCTTGGTCAAACTTTGGGATATGACTCAAATTGAAATATTTGGTTGCACCCAGTAAGAGTTGTGGCTAATTGGCCAGACCTGGAGGCCAACAAGTTAAAAAGTGTATGGATGAAGAATGATATTTCATATCATTTATATGCTTATACCAAATTTAGAAATAATGGAATATATTATAGAATGATTTGAGTTCAAATGACAACAGCTATACTATGTAACTTGCTGTATTATTTAAACTATAACCTGACTTAGGTCAAATGTAGGATTTGCTGATAGAGACCTCAAACTGCATTTGTATGTGTTTCTCATGTATTTTTGATTTTGAAGTGTTTTTTTTATTAATGTAGATGACTTTTCATTTTTCCTGAGTTGTGTCTGCAGGCTTCCTCTCAGGCTGTATGTGCAAATTCAAATCAGTCAGTAGGTCAGGGTCACTCACTGACGCACGTTCAGCTTATTGTTGCGCGCTCACTGCAACTGACAACACTGAAATGATGGTTAAACTAAACAAAAAACTTGATTTATGTGACACTTTTCAAGACAAAGTGAACAAAAATAAGAGGGATATTTATTTAATGCATTTTTAAAAGATAAACTAAAAAGGATAAAACAATCTACCCACTCCTTTCAAATATAACTGAAGTGCTTGTGACTAAATTGCTCTATAACACTGTGCGTACCACATGGGATGATGTGTCATCATTATCTTCTTCACGCTCTGAAATGGCCTCAGTTCAGTCAGCAAGTGTACTTAGTCAATCATGGATGAGCAGAATATGAACAGATGTCAAAGAGATACGAAACTTTGCTTCATTTCATATCTTATTTTGATTCTTTTTCATCTTCAAGCTGCTTTCTACAAACATAGTTTGTTTCTTTTCTTTGTTAAAATCAACTTTCAGGCTAAACAGCATGTAAATGGTAATTAAAAATGTCTTAAATATCAAGGCTGAAACAACCAATTTTGTGAAACATTAATCACTGTTAATGCATGCATCAAACATGCTGTGCAAATAAATTCAATTGCATGTTACAACATGTTTTTATTTTGGATTTAATTTGTTGTTGTTGTTTTTTAAATGTCCAAAACTTCTGCAAGATAAAACTTCATCCATGAGACATACCACAGCAAATATTGATTCTATGTCAGGTTTATGATGCTCAGAGAGAGACTTTACTTTGAAATACTAGATGAGATTCACTTTACTATTTTTAATTGTTTAAGAATTAATAGGTTAATTCATAGATAGACTCAACTTACAAAAAACATTGACGAAACCCCCTAATGTGCATAAAGCTGCTTCAAGGACACGAATGGCACATCCTTGGCATCGCTGCAGCTGCGCAGACCATCTGCAGTGGAAGACTGCCATCTAGTGGTGATCAGAATACACGTTCTCTGCAGATGTTACCAACACCTCTGACTCATCTATCTCAAAGGTAAGTGCCTTTCACTTTAGTAACATTTTGTGCAGATTTCTGTGTCTGATTCAATGAGAAAAATACATCAGTTACAAAGATGTTTAGCTTGTCAAGATGAGAGAAAAGCAGCATTGGTTGCTAGGTAACAGACATAAAAGTTGATAACTGATGTTGGATTGAATATTTGGGTTTTCCTAACCTGAGATAAGACAGTATTCCTGAAGTTAGAAGTTAGTTGGGATTTGATTCTAGGAAACATCCTATCTTAGGACTTATGACGGGAAGTTTGTGGATTCTGTCCTACATCCTGGAAACAATCCTGAAAAGCCTTTGACGCACAGAAGGACTCTAAATAACTGCACAATTTGAGGTAATTGCATCACTTGTGGCATGAATAGCTGAAGGAAAAAGTGTCTAGTAACAAAAAAGAAAACTGAGCGTGAACACAAATGACCTGATTCCCTTAAATGAGACCAGGACTTGGAAACCAGAAGGGTGTGGAGGCTGGTACAGCAGCAGAGGAGACAAAACTGCTGGTTGGAAGGGAAACAACCACAAATATGTTGACCATATTGGAACAACCAATGAAAGCTCTGTGTTTGCTCTTCCTGACGTTTTTCCTTTCTGCCTCTGTGTGGATGAGGCACAGAGATGAGAGCAGGTGACACATGAACCAAAGAGTGCGATGTAATGAGTGCAGAGATCATGATCTAGAGATCTGATGAGATATTTTGAGTGAAACGATGAATTTGTTTAACCTTCACTGTGATTTGGGTGAACCAACCCTTTTCATTATTACTTAGATTTACCTGGAAATCCAGCAAGTATATTGTTTTAACCTGCCTATTCGGATGATATTCCAAATAGGCAGGCTGAGATAGAAAAGGAATAAAGAAGGAAGACAAATCAGAATAAGCTGATGAATGAGCAGAAAAAGGTAAAGACAAAGAAGAGGAGGAGGAAGAAGAAGAAGGGTGTGTAAACAGACAGACAGAGACTAGAGGTCTCTAGAACAGAGAAGATGGACGAGCTGGAAGAAAGGAGAAAATGCTTCTTTATTTCCCCTAAAACTCCCTTCACTTCCTGTCGCTCTCGCATCTTACCATCTCTCTTATACATGCGCACACACACACACAATGTATTAGCGTCAAAGCTCTGTAGGCAGACAGAGCAGTAATGAATGAGTAGATGCTCTTAAACAGAATTCTCTTCGCCCAGCAACTGACACACACACACACACACACACACACACACACACACACCCCTCATATCTTCCTCATTGCCGAGTTCAGTATTTTGTTCTGTGTATTTCTCCTTCACCCCGACTTCCAAATTCATTCATCTTTCTTTCATCCCTCCATCACGCGCGTTCAGGGGGAGTCTTGGTATTTGTGGTGGTTATTGAGGTGGCGTCCCACTGTCACTCTGTCAACTTCCTGTCTGAGGGATTAGTCGTCACAATGCAGGACAAAGAGAAGGGCGAAAACCTTGTCTTGGTCCTTTGTCATTTGGACACGACTTCTCAGCCTTTCTGTGCCCTTTGATGTGCATCCCACGCTTCTTTTTACAATCTGTGTGTGAGTGTGTGTGTGTCTTCGACCCTTTCTTCCAAATTCAAACTGACCCCAGGATTGTGTGTGTTTGCGTGTATGTGCGTGTGTGTATATGTCAGTTTGCCATGTCGTTTTCTGTGTTTGAATGTTGTATTTGCGAGCTTTGTGTGTGTGTGTGAGTGTGCACAGTCAATGTGGCTCCAGACCCTCATGCGTCAGAGGGCCTTTCTCTTTCTGTGGCCCCAGAGCAAACATATTAAGAACTACCATATCACTGCTTATACAGCCAGGGCCACACACACATTAAATACAAACCTAAACACACAGACACACACACACACACACCACATTTACAAAAAGATAGCTTTGACTACAAACACACAAAGCTCGCCGCCAAACTCCCCAAATGTCACCAATCCATCGAGGAGGAAGAGGCGGGGCTAGGGATTGGCTGTGGCCAGTCATTGGTTCACGCTGTCTCATCAGTCAATCAGTCAAAAGAAAAGTGGGGTTTATAAAGACTGAAGATTGGTTGGGTGCATTAGCAAAAGGAACGCATCCTACGTACTCTTGACAAGCCTTCTTCAAGAGGCGCATCCATGGAAAATGAGCAGAGAGACTACTTTTAATATACAGATAAAAAGAAAGATATTTAACTGTGAAGTTGTTAAGAGGAAGTGGAGCTAAAGTTGACGAATACCAACATCTGGTTAAAAAACAGAAGAAAAGCCTAAAGACTTCTTGACCTAACACAACTAAAGAGGTATTCCTGTACTTCGTGGTCAACAGAGCTTCAAAGGACAAGTAACTGAAAGGACTTAAAAGAGCAGAATAGGAGGTATCTAAAACAAGCTGCTTGATTTGAGATCAACGGAGCAACTTTAAAATCATCTTCGCCAATGTCTACACCATCGACAACATCTCAAACATCACCAGAACATCGGAATGATGAGTTGAGCATCAGAAGAAACAACACAGATTGAGAAGCTGTAGAGCAGAAGTCTCTGGAACAAAATCCTGACAAAACTACAGAAGAAAGTCAACTCACTATTAGAGATTACATTTCTGCATTGAACAAATAACTTACTACTTATTTCAAGTGCTCTGTACCAGCTGCCATGTTCAACAGTACAGCGCTAGTGTCTTTGATGAAGGTAGCCATTATGATGCTGAGTATTTTTGGGATGAGAGTGGAGGCAGCACCCACTGAGAGAGGTAAGGAAGTTGTTGAGAGACAAGAGCAGCTAATGTTAATGGAAAAAGTTGGTATTTTCTGGATCCAAACAGCGTGAATGCTAATTGAAATTGGAAAGATCCTGACACTGAAACACTTGAGTATTGCTGTAAAAAGTCATAGTTTCAGGTTTTAAAAGCAATCATTCAATGTGGCCTTTGATATGAGACAGACTGCAGTCTTACACGTGAAAGATGGACTAGCTACACACACACAACCTCCATAGCCTTAATTTCCACCTCAGTAAGTAAAAGACATATTACTTTCTGCATTGGCAATGATCATTGCACTGGATGCAAATCTCCAAAAGTCCAATACTGAGCTGGCAATAAGTATGCATTAAAGATGTGATTTGCACTGTCAGTGCACAGACAGAACATCATCAGTCGACAGCTTGTCGTCACGTGTGTCATTATGTCTAAACGCAAACACACTGAGCTGCATTGTTGCAAAAACTCAGACGTCATTATGCACACATGTAAACTCAACTCATAGAAGTCTTATGTCACAGCCGAACGTCCCATAGCAACCAGCAAAGCCGTGGAATCCCATCAAAACAATGTGAGTGTGTGCGGGGGACTATTTGAGGGTCATGTGTATACAGAGAAATAGGAAATTAAACCTGACCTGACAATTTCCTCACACCACACCAACTTTGATCAGAGTTAGTCAAATGTAATGGCTTCCTTTTTAATCATTCTGAGCACGAGCAATACCCTTCCCTTAACTGAAACTATACTATGTAGAGATAAAGGACACACGCAGGAGTATAGCTCTTAGAAAAAATGGCTAAACTAAACATCCTGGCCAGCAATCAAGCAGCTCAAACAGAAAAAAAAAGTGCACACACTTCTAAATTAAGTAACTAATCTTTAGTGGTGACACTTTGTACCAGGTTGTGGGCAAATATTGGCTATAAATGATATGTCTCTGATGTATTTTTATCCACAATAAGTTAAAACCCTGTACTTTTGGCAAGTATGCATCTATTTTCTTTTACAATGGATGACATGAGTTCTGCAATATTGTTTTTTTTTCCCAGGCTTTGTGAAACCTCCACATCCACCCCCCAGTCTTGCTCATGCATCAGCTGCACTGGAGAAGACTTCAGCACTAAATCCAAGCCAGTACCTGAAAAACTGGCTTCTGAGTGCCAAAGCAGCCAGTGGGGAAGGGGCAACAAGAATCAATGACAGAACCACAGCAGGGACCATCACTGCAAGCATTAGGTCAGGTCGACTGAGGACCCACCCGGGGCCAGCAGGTCCAGACAAACGAGGCCAGATGCTAAAGATGATCTCAGCCCTGGAGGAGCTGCACAGGACATTTAACAGCACGCTGAGCTCACGGATCACCATCATGCCACGAGGTAGTGTGTTAACTTGACCTACTGATGCTGTTGTCATGGCTGTGGGTGTGGGATAGGGACAGGGAGTGGGAGTGTGAACTTAAAAAGTATATCATATGAAATCAATAATATGCAAAGCAGCAGAAACACTCTGAAGCCAAAAAACACACTTACAGCCTTCGTTCTTTACTTTGTTTAAATGTTACACGGTTTAGAGTCAAGTTTCTTCAACTACTCGAACTGGCTAACGTTAAGTTACCGTTAAACTCCAAACTCGACGTCAACAACAAACGGTGGTGCACGTGAGTTCTCCTGCTTCAGTTGGGAGATACCAAGTTTAGTGGCTCCTGTGACCAGTGGTAAAACATGTAGTTTGACAACAACAAACAACAACAAACTTATTTAGAATGAATACAAAACGCTACTAATTTAATCCCTGGGATCTTACATGACCTGTTTTGCCCCCCCCCAGTCATTAAGGTCACTGGAGGCTAAAATCAAGTCCCATGACGCAGCTGGCAAAGGGTCAGAAAACACTGTGAATATCAAGGAATGATCTGTGTGCTGTCTGCTGTCACTTATCTGACCATCAGGGACATTTTCATTTAAGGGCTGTTTTGTTTTTCATTTCAGCAAACGGAAGAAATTCAGGAAGAAAAAATAAAGCGGTAAGTTCCTGTAAAATGTTTTATTATTTGCTGATTA
Organism: Datnioides undecimradiatus; assembly: GCA_008933995.1. Lineage (NCBI taxonomy): Eukaryota > Metazoa > Chordata > Actinopteri > Lobotiformes > Datnioididae > Datnioides > Datnioides undecimradiatus. Next base: position 5,426,415 of record WARS01000038.1, read on the forward strand.
TTTATTGTTTACCTTCACATCTTTTTTCCTCTGTTGTTCTCATTAAAGCTTCCTGCTGCAGAGAGTGTGGTCAAGGCCACCACTGCTGCCCCTGCAGCAGCCGACAGCACCGCATCCCGAGCTAGTGCAGATGTCATCGTTCCCAGTCTGACTGGTCGAAACTTCAAGAAGTCCCTCCCACCACAGACCAAGAAGACCAACAAAAGAGGTAAAAGACCAAGAGTTTTTAAAAAATATAGGTTTTAATCTATTTAAATATCTCTAAATGAAGTGCAGGCAGTCTCATGAGAAAGTTGTATGTAACTCAATATTGCATTACTTGCAGCAGACTTCTTCAAAAATACCACATACAAACTATTATTATACTGTGAGATTCAAGTTGTACTTAACTGGAATTATCCTTTACCACTTTGGTGATAATGGCATGCAAGCCATTAATCTGTGAAACCTCTCTATCATGTGTTCTCATGGTTGACAGCCCCTTTCGTCCAAGTGTTGAAGCCGTTTCTAACCAGATGTTGTTATTCTTCTTCTCTGTCTCCAACAGTGTGTTTCTGGAAGTACTGCTCCCAAAACTGATTGTTTTCACCCCTGGTCTCCCATCATGCTCACATGCCTTTGCTTCCTCTTCACCCAACAATCATCTTCTTCAATCCAATCCATCCAGAGTTGAAATATCAGAACAAATACTTTGATTTTCTGAATAGAATCTATATTTCCTCCGTCTAACATGTTGTACTCTGAACTCTATTGACAGAAGAGTGTGCGTTGAATTAAAATGGAAAGTTTAAGACGTAAATGTGAAGATTTATCAGCATTAATATTTCTTCAACCTTGGTTTTATCTAATCATCCATCTAACTTTTCAACCCTCCATCCAGTCTCCCTTACTCTCCTCTGGCTCATCCCTGACCTCTGAGTCCTAGGAGACTGTTGCCGTGACATCAGGAAGTCCTGCACATCTCCCTGCACCGGCGCCAGACTTGACTCAGACCTTTTCATTCACTCATTAATTAACTAGACTGACCAATCAAAGATGACGATGTGTGCTCGTGCACATGAACAAACACTCCATGTTAACATTTTCTGTTCCTCATGAGACAGACACACATCATTTTTTGAATGTGTGCACCAACTTGAAAATAAAGTTGATTTCTAGCATGGCAAAACCCCACTGTGACAATAAAGATTGATATTTTATTTTTATACACTTACACTCTCTTTAGTTGTTCATTATGCCAAGAGACTGATACAAGTTGAATTCAACATCTAAAAGTGCATTACATTACATTACAGTACAGTAGCTTATTCACTAAAGAACTGAGAAGTCTGTATAACCTGGTTGCAAACTAAAGAAAAGGCTTAATTTAGCAAAACACACACAACAAATTCACAAAAAAAGTAATGATAAAGTTGTTAAATATGTATGTTTTGGTGCAATAACCTGAATTTTCTGGCATTTTATGACTTCTTATTTTGTTATCGATTTCCTAAATTGGACCTCTATAGATTCTGTTGCTGGATTAAACTTAGTTGCACCAATCCAAATACAAAACTTGACAATAATACAGTTTTAAGTGTGTGTAACTCTACCCAGTGTTATTAGTTCACAGCACCACAATATGAACAGAAGCACATTCTTCCTCTAGATGTTTCTATGGTAACTGAGCTGTGTTTGCCATCTGGGTGTGCAAACTGAGGGTCATTACTTTCAGAGGGCTTCCACAGAGGTCACCATCACTGTCGTCCCGGTGATGAGTGTATGTGTCTGCACATGCTCAAATGTTATGTGTGTACATGTGTTAAATATACCGGCTCTAGTGAAGTAACAGATACTGCAGGTAAAAGCAGGGATTAATTAGTGAATATTAATATCTGCAAAAATCTTTATATGTGTGGGGTGTAGCGAAATGATGACAGACACACAGAGACAACAGACACATTGGAGGCCATCCACATAGTGATAAAATCAGTTTAATAAAGATTCTCCCCAGAGAGGATATAAGGCCAGAACACAGCAGGCTGGAGTCACGGTTGGTTTGGTGCAGATAACACGCACCCAAAACACTGTCAAAATTATGGTTTGGTACAAATAGCATACTAAACAACTATCCAACAACCAAACAAGTGATTTCAATGAAATAAAGCTTCATTCAAGGGAACAAGTTAAAACTAATCTTTTGTGTCCTGTTGTAAAGACGGAAAAATAAAATTGCTTTTGCAGGCATTCCCAAAATACCGGGAATGAAATGCCAAATTAAAAGAAAACCAACAAAATTAATGTGTGCTCGGAAGTTACCACAGTAGGAGGCACTGTTTTTAAACACATTAAGGTGATTCTTGCATTAAAAAGCTACGTCAAATGAAAATGGTTAGATGCTGAAAGAGAGAGAGAGAGACCGAAGGACAAGTGCTCTTTAAGTTAAACCAACCAGCCCCAAGACCTGCCCACAATCAGCCAGTTGATACAAAAGAAACATATCAAAGAAAATCACAATATAGAGAACATAAGTGTTCTTGCATCAGTATTGAGAGTACACATTCAGTTTAATTCACTGTTTATAAAAGGTACAAATAGAAAAGACTCAAAGTTCTCAGGCCTTGACATTAAATGCTTCATTTTAATTTTTCAACTTTTCATTTTAATTTGATGACTGATTCATCATCAACGTCAGTACAGATGTATTCAATGAAGGAAGTAGAATTAGATGATGTATTTTATACAGTGTGCCCATGTTTATAGGAGGACGTGACTGGACTACAGGAGCAGTGGGAGAACGTGAAGATCATTTTACACTTGTGTTTAAAAATTATGAATCGATTTAATCAATTAAGGCTTTTAAGATTCTGATTTAGTAGTTTTGGATCTATAAACAGTGATGGGTGTTTATCATTGACAGTTTGAGCAATCATTTTACTGCTCTTGCTCTCATTTCTCTTCCAGTTATGATCGACTACGCTGGTGTTAATTCCCAACCTATCGCTATTCATTTTGGGATTCTTCATACTTCTTTTTGAAGAAATAACCTGACATGTTGGAAAAATTTGCAACTTTCTTATCAAGAGTGTGAGATCACTACGGAAAATGAACTGTTTACAAGTGTTTAAATTAGACACTATATATCATGCTAATTCCAATGAAGGATAAAGCCCCCTCAGCAACACTGATTAAAATAAATCAAATAGATTCTTATTCTGTTGATACCCCAGATATAAATTCAGGAAGACAAATGTTAGTATTAGTAGAGCATTTCCAAAAATGCTAAATATGCTAAACTGTTTCCTAAAAGCATAAGTTGAAGGGCCACAACAGACAGCGCGTGTGTAACGCTGAGTTCAAATGTGACCTTTAACATGATTTGAAATGACCCAATAGCATATTCCTTATGACATCATTGATTGAAAGTTTCTGATTGAAATTTGACTGTTAGACTAGATAACCTTAGCGAAACTAAATGTTACTAATACAGCAGTACTGAACAGTACTGCTTGTTCATTTATTTAGTCATTGCAGTGAACTTGGCCCTGCCATCGTCTGAAAACTGGAAAAAAATATTAATCAAAAACTAAATATCAGGTGTTACGTGTAACATGATTAGCATAAAAATATAACTGTGCAACCCAACCTGTGAGAGCACACATGCACACACATATACTGTAGACATACACAGGTAATCAATGTTCCACTTCCAGCTGATGCAAAGATATTAAACTTGAGTGTTTTAATATCAGTTTGGATCTGCCTGGTCTACATCCTGGAGTGGTAATTTTCACTTAACCTAAATCCAATTCATCCAATCTCTTACTTCAGCTCTCACGTTGTTCTGTCCAAGTTGTTGCATCACCTTAAACATCACCCATTTTTTTTCCATGATTGCCCTCTTATTTAATACATTTTGCAACATCCAGATATGCAAATTGGATCTCCCTCTCAGCAGGGCAGGTGCGGGTGAACTCCTCCCTCTGGTAGGCGGAGTTTAAATACCTCCACACCCCTATCATCTCTGCTGGAATCTCAAAGCCACGGTATTTCTTGGCTACGACCTGCAAACAGAAAAAGTAAGAAAAGCAGTTGGGATCAGTGGTCATCTAAGGGTTCTGCACTGGAACACTAAATAGTTAAAATCCACCTCCTGTCTTGAATTTGCAGCTAACAACATTAAAGTCCATTATTTCCCTACAGCATCATCAAGCTGAATTAACCTTAAGGATGTGTAGTTTAGGGAGCAGGTTGCAGTCAGCCAGGGTGAGCTCAGATCCATCCAGAAAACTCCTGGTGGACTCGGGCACATCTCCTGAGGCGTCAGCATCAATCTCCTCAGACAGGGGAGTCCTCAGGAAGTCATCAAGACGCCGTAGAGACTTTAGCAAGGCCTTCTCTAAGGCTGGTGCAGGGACAGAGAGTGGTACAGATGATATGGGTGCTCCTTAAAGGAGACTAATGTGACAAATTTGAACATTACATGACCCTGAAATCTCCAAACATCCAAATCAAGTTTTTTTAGCCATTCAGTGTAGCTGAAGTTAGGGAACAGCTGCTTGTGCAGTGACAAAGCAGTAGGGGGTGCTCAGCTTACACAGCTTTGCATGCAAAAATTCAAATGATAGTCATTTGAGTCATTCATGATTAGTGCAACTATAAGTTTTGAGGTTGAGTAAAATCATATCAAGCCAGCCCTCAAAAATACACAAATACTCTGTCTTACCTTCGTTGGTGTCTTTCCGTGGGTTTTTGATGTATGCTGAGAACTTGGCAAAAACATCAATGCCTGCTGTGTTGGCTTCAGGATGTCTGGGAGCCAGCCTTGGGTAGCTGATGATAAAGAGACATAATAGAGGTCAACTGAATGTACTGGCATTTTACAACATATCATCCATTAAACAATTGAATGAAGTGTTTTTAATGGACAGACAGAACATCTTAGTACTACATCTACATCTATTTATTGGTAGGAGAGACTGTCAGGTTGTGCCACATGGAAGAACTTGGAGGGACCCAACTGTGGGCAGAGAGACAGTTTTTTCTAAGGGCTAAAGCTTACTGGTGGTCGGGGCAGGCGGGGTCAAAAACCAGAAAATCAGCCCATCACAAACAAACAAGTCCGTAGGAAACAGACAAAAAGCAAAGTCCAAGAACAGGCAGAAATCCGAAAACCCAAGAATCCCAAAAATATGAGGAACAAAGGAAAAAACTCTTGGAAAACTCTGGAACAAAGGCACATGAAGAAGCACACACAACAAACCAACAGAGAACAATGGAAATGATACGACATATATAGACTAGGGAGTGCAAGCAACCAAGACACGGGTAAAACCAATGAACTAATCAGACACAGGAAACAAGTACACAGAGGCGCAGTAGGGAAAACCTTTTCAAAATAAAACAGGAAATCAACAAAACCATGACAGAGACCAAACCAGCTGCATGCAGGTTTGTTTACACTTGGGTGATCGCCTGATTTCCTCTTCTGCATTTCTTTACATTATGGTTTGCATGGACATTTCACTTGTAGTGAAAATGGATACAAAAGAAACACCTGCCAAAAAACATTGCACTCATATCAATGGTTATTATGTGAAGCGTAATTCCAGTTTTCAGAGTTTCTGTACCGTGGTGGGATCAGTTTCTCCTCCAGGAACTCCTCTATTTTGTTGACATCGACCTTGACCTCACCATTAAAGGTCACAAAAGGAGGGTTGGTTCCTGGAGCGAGGTCCTGCAGATCAGCTGGCTTCCTGTCAACACAAAACAAAAAGACTGCAATAAGGATGAAGACAATAACACTATCAAGTACTTTTCTCCTGATGCCACAGACACTAGTATGAGCTCTACAGCATCTCTTCTGTTTTACAGGATTGTTATCTCAACCAGAGTGACTATCTTAAATACACAGAGAATGAAAGCCTGTCACTGAATATGTGTGTTGTATTAGTATTACCGTTTGAGGTCAACAGTGGTGACGTTGAAGACGACTCCTTTAAGCCACAGGATCATAAAGAGTCTCTGCGAGAATGGACAGTTACCAATGCTCTCGCCATCACTTCCCGCCTACACACACACACACACGCAGGTATGCATAAAGATTAAGAGACACACACACTGGTGCAGAAAGGAAAGAATGTGTCCCACCAAATGTAAAACCAGAATGAAAGCAAAAGTGAGAGCAACATCACTTATAAAAACAATGAAAATACTTTTCAAGGGATTCATTTGCACTCCCAAAACACATGATCCCAAAGTTGCAACATGTAAAAGAGTGTGAGTTAATTCATTCTTCTCATCAAATAAGATCCATCAGCACTTAAAGCAACTCTTAAACCCTGGGCCATATTTAATACAGAAAAGAAAACAATCTTGATTTATTATAGCAGCTGAATAAAAAGTGTGAGAATAAGTGTAACCACAGAAACAAAGACAGGCTTTCAAAAGCTTCTGACAGTTTCAAGTGTTTTGCTCAGTTGCCATGGTGTCACCATGTGACCTAGGAAAGTTGGGGATAACCTTGAGAAGACCTAGTGATTCGCTGGTACAAAGACAGAAGGGAGACACTTGAAAGACCTCAAAGAGAGGATCATGTGACTGACAGGGTTAAGTTATAAAAAGTTACAATGGCACCAAAACCCCTCACAAAATCCAATGAAGAGAGGTCAAAGGTCATTGGATGGTTGGAGAAATATGATTGTAACCAACAGTCTTACTGATCTAAGACCACCTGTTAGGTCACATGATCACAAATGAATATCCAGTGACAACTACTACGACACCTGCAACATTTCTTACCTTTACAAACAGCTCAATGGTAGGGAAGCCCAATTTTTTCACTGCAATGTCATACAGAGACATGTTTGAAAATCCAGTGCAGCATCCCAAATGGCTCGGAAGATTGAGTGAAAGCCTGCACTTGTCTAACACTTGAAAGACAGCTTCTCACCCCAGTTACTAGAAAGAAACTGATGTATTCAGCTCAGGAAAATATATTATAATCCATGTCTAGTTAATCCAAAACAGTGGTTCTGATATCTTCCAACAAAGCCACGATAATCACCAATCCCCATATCTGTGTGTCCATCCAACTGTTTGTCCATCTGCCTGTTCCTCAGACCGCTTGATTGTTTTTTTCTGCTCTCTCTGGTATGTCAGTGTCCCCTCCGCACACAGTGACTCTTTGTCAGAGCAAATATTAAACAGTCTCAAAAGTGAAAATGTGTGTGTATGTGTGTGTGTATAAATGATATGCTGAGCTTTCACAGATCCATATTTGGTGCTGAAGTTTCCCAGGAGCTGACATCATATAGCAATATTCAACATATGCCATGTGTAATAATGCACAAGATCTATTTCTTGATTTTAGCAGCATCTTAAGCGACAAACACTCAATGTTTTGGTCTATATGTTGGTTGTTTATCCCTTTTTATTATTGTTCTAATGGTGGTTTCAGGACAAAATTACTTTATTTAAATAGAATCGCTGCAATGTTTCCTATCAATTGAACTTTTAATGGGCACTTCCTTGGCAACCTGCTTTAATAGATGTAGGAAGCTATTGTTGTTTATTAATCCTGTTGTAATCTCACTGAATAACTCTCAACACAACACATCCACAGACTCTTATTTGACTATATTCCTAACAACAAAATGTCCATACACAGAGAAAATACAAGAAAACAAAGAGAGGTGTTGTGACGAAGTAGTCTCAGCATGTTCCTTTGTCACCACACCCCCCAACAACCCTTAGCCATAACAGGGCCTTAACTTACATAAACATCAAAATCTGACATGACGAAGTGCACGTTTGTGTGAAACTGGGAGGCACCAAACTTCACCCTTCATTTTATAAAGGAGTGGGTGCCATTGGAATCTCTGCTGCATCACAAACACACACAATGTGTCCAGTTGTGTTGCAGCACGGATTGGAAGATGTTTTTGACGCCTACAACAGCTGAGATGTCTCTTTTGTTTTCTATCTCTATATTTGCATGCTGAGTACTTCCAGTGTGTATGTGTGTTTTTTACAAGACACATTACACATGACGTTGCCACTAGCTGTGATTTAGTAAAACAGTCTTTATCAATTCAAATGAGCTTCTGTATTTTTGTTAACTTGTGTTGTCTTTCTTGCCAGAAATACAGCAGAAATTGGCTTCAAACCCTACCACACTGAACACTGACTGCACTGGTTTCCTTAGATAGCTGGCGGTGCAATCCGAGCTGCAGGTGGCAAAGTGGAAATGCTCAAGAAAATGAACAGAAATGCTAATTGTACAAGAGAAGAGCTACAGTATGTGGATTTTGGAAGTAATATAATCTGGAGTTAAACAGAATGTAGGTCCATAAAAAAGACCAATAAAAGTTGTTTACATCATCATTTAGTCCACAAGAAGGGGGACCCAGTAGGGGGTCAGGCTAAGTGTAAGTACAGCTCAGGCCAACCATCCAGCAGTGGACCACAATAGATTTTAATGAACACCATAGATCACCCCTATATTTATCAAAAAGCCAGTGAAGCCTTTGTTCTTTGTAAGCCTGCTTCCAAGCTATTACACATAAAGTACATGCAGTTTTCAATTTGAGGTGACTATCAGTTATTTCCATTAATGTTGTGCTCCTAGCTATGGCCCAGGGTTTAAGAGCACCAAACAGCAGGCTAATCAGCTTACAGAGTGAGAATGTAGAGATTAACCCTGCATGCTACTGGCTGCATTGCACTGTTACTCAGTCACTACTGCCCTAAAACTAGCTCGAGTCTCGTACAAGGTAATGACAGACTTCTTTTTATGGCAAGTATTGTATTCATGTCATTTTGAGAGAGCTATTCAGTGATAGCCTCTGTAGACATTTATTGGTCTATTGTGCACCTCGAGTGCCACAGCGACACAGAAGGACGCTTGAAACTTTCCATAATATTTCCATCTACCTCGGCCTGTGCTGCCCTAACAAAGGAGGCCTTTGTTTGAATGTGAGCTCCCACTGAGAACAGGCTCGTTGTGTGTATGTGTGAAGCAGCTCTCAGATATTAGTGCATTTTTTCTTGGCGTTAAACCTCTCTGCTGGCCACCGGAAGGCTGCCCTCTTTTATTCTTGCCTCAGTTAGGAATGTGCTGCTGAGCTGCAGAGCCAAACTGACCTCTGTGTGTATGCAGGTTTATGGTGGCATGTAAATAAGTTTATTACAAATTACAACACACACGTGTAGAGTATGTTATTTAATCGACAACCTTTCCATTGCATGCACAGAGCCATGAAGGCTACCATGCCTGATGGATTAGGATATCACTGTCTTAATGGGATAAGGTAAGCAGATCAAGATGGGGTTTCTCTCTCACTTGCTACAAGATTATGTGCCAGTCAGGGCAGCATCATGCCAAGGACAACCCCATCACGCCAGTGTATTCAGGAGTAACTTAACATATATTTGTGCCCATACCAATACTTTTAAGAATTATTCCAAATAAAACTTTTTGATGTTACTGGCCAACACCAGACACACACGATGGACAACAGCTAACGTAAGTGTTGGCTTTGTTTAATCTGCTGCTCTTAAAAATAGCAGTGTTCAGTAATACTGCTTATATCTTACTCCCTCCCACCAGAAAAATGACCAGATTACACAACACTGATGGAGCCAGACCAATATGCCTGTAGCTGGATGGACACTTTTAGATATTGTAATAAGATACAAGCAGCACATAGAACCTTCTGACAAAACAGGAATATGCAGGAAATACATAAAAGTAGCATTCAGTTTTCTTTTTTGTTTATTTTAATTGTGTTGTACTGCTCTGTTGCAGGTTACAGTGACTCTGAAAGCCATGTGTGTTTTGCAGCTATTTATTTTCCAGGCACGCCACGGGACTGCCTGCCTGGGCTTATCTCCATACCCTCGTAGCCAAAATGGCTTGGCTCAACAGCGGCCTAACCCCTGCGTACGTGTTTGCCGGATTTATGCCAACCTCTCGATGACTGATGCTCTAAAACTGGTCCAAGTTTACTGGTCTAGAGTTGTTCATGTGCTGCTAATTGGAGACATTGTAACCTCACACCTGGGGCTCAGGTGCAAGTACATGGCAGTGCACGTCCACTCATATTAAGCCTCCCATGGCTCCATTATGTCCTTTTATGGTGTTTTATGGTCAGTGAAACCATTATAGTGTGTTACTTTGACCAAGGAACCATAAAGGAAACCTTGATTTTTGCAGTGTATATGAGGAGTTATTGACTTAGGATGGCATTGGCTAATTACCTTGACATAGAGTGAGATCTCATAGTCCTGGTCTTGGGGTGTCTTGCTGTTCCGGCGCACAGGGGGCAAAGGACTCTCCACCCTCCGATGAGAGATCAGTTTCACCTCCTCTCTCTTTTCATTTATCTCCTCCCGCTGGGGGAAATACGAATGGCCATCCTCGAAAAGTACCACACGCTTTTTCTTCACCTGCTCATCCTTCTTTTTAGGCAGAGATTCGTCTTTAATCACTGATTTAAGCTCCTTTATCCAGTCCTCCTTTCTTGGTGGACTTTTCTCTTCTGATGATGGTTCCTTCTTCACCCATTCTTTTCTTCCCCTCTCTGCTTCCCAAATGTCTTTTTTCACAGGCCTCAGTTCTTTCTTCCAGTCTTTCACCTCTGGTTCACTCTCTTCCTCAGGTTGATCTTTTTTAATCCAGTCATTATCTTTTCTCCTGGGTGACAGCACTCTTGCTGCCCCCCATTCCTCTTTCCTGGGTGGCTGTGGCTCAGGACTCAAAATCCCATTCTCCATTGCTAGCTTCAGTCCTTTAACTCTTCCATTTAAGTCCAACTCTACCTCCTTGTTGTCATCTTTTGGCTTCTCATCCTTCTCTTTACCAAGTTCAATCTTTTCCCCCTGCAGGTCTTGATCATTTTCATCCTTTGCCTCCAATATTGTGTCTTCAGAGGGGGCTGTAATGGTGGCAGGCTTTTGTTCTTCAAGTTTTGTACTTGGACTCTCCTCTATTTCCTCAATCTCATCATCTAAAACAGTGACAGGCTCTTCTGCCATCTCCACCTCTCCTTCCATTACCTCTTCATCTGCTCCTCCTCCCTTCTCATCTTCTGCAAGTGCCTCCTCTCTTAGCTGTTCTCTCATGGCTTCTGCCCAGTCCATTCCTGCTTCTTTGAAGAGCTGCAAAGGATGTTCTTGCAAGTCACCTCTGTCTTCTGTTGGAGATTTATCCTCCTCTGATGTTACCTCTTCTCCTGGCTTATTAGCCTCAATTTCACCCCCTTCCTCCAGTTCAAAAGCCTCCTCCACCTGGTCCAAATCCACATCTTGTTGTAGGTCTAAAGGTACCTGCTCCACACACTGTGGCACTAGTTCTGGAAGATCTACATTAGCCTGGATTTCAGGTTGCATTTCTAGATCACCTCCTCCTCCTCCTCCTCTGTGCTTTTCCTCACGCAATGACTCTTTAACAGCATTATCACCTGCATTACCCTCCTCTTCTGCACGCTGTCCTTTTCCATCCATCACTGTCAGAGTATTAGCCCAACCCTGTTGAACTTGCTCTTCCTCTAGCTCCCTCTGGTTGATCCATCCCATCCTTGTTTCCTCAATCCCTCCTTCTGTCTGTGTCTGTTCTTCAGTGGGTTTAAAGTCCAAATCTGGTTGGTCAATCTTCTGATATGCTCCACCGCTTACATCTGAACTATCATGAGCAACGTACAGTGTATCTGTCACAAACTCCTTGGATCCCTCATCCTCAACCTTTGCCTCTATGCAATGCTCCTGTTGCCATGTGCTGTTATTATTAATGGACTGAACTTCCTGTTTGCTGGATTCTGACTCATCCCTCTCATCAGCGTTTCTCATTTCCTCTTTACTCTCGCCAATAAATTGATTGTTCTGATTGTCCACCACTTCAATTGCCTCAGTTGTATCAAGGAGTATGTCATTGTTGCTAACAGCTGATTTTTGGCATACCTGATATTCATTGCTGACTTTTATCTCCATGGTAACAGGGTCCACATCTATTGTTGAATCTTCTGCACTTTCTGGTAGAGTAACAGCTTCTGTTTTGTCCATGTCAGCAGTAGACAATTGTGTATCTTGACTACAGGTGTCCTGAACATACTCTACATCATCAGTACTGGACACTACATGGTGTTCTTCTAAACCAGTGTTTCCATCATTGGTTGTACTCTCCATTACCTCTGTTTCTAAACTTCCTATCACTACCTGCAGTTTATTTTCTTCATCTTCCCTGTCTTCTTCCTTTTCTTTGTTGCTGTCTAATACCTGTTCTTGACCTTTCACATCCTCTACCAATCCTGAAAAGTGATGTGGATTTTCAGTCATTGTGTCTTTTGATTCTTCTCCTACCTTCCTACCTTCATTCTCTTTGTATCCTGTCTGTTCGTCTATCATTTCATTTTCTTCCTCACCTACCTCTACTCCCCCTAAACAGTTTTCCTCCAGTCTTTCACCTCCATCTTCAACCTCTCTAATATCTCCATTTGGCAACTGGGCCACTTGGACAATCCTCACTTCCTCCCTTTCACTTTGCTCTCGGTGTTCTCCCTCAGCCTGACCCTCTACTGCTCCAGCCATCATCAAAACATCCTCCCCTACCTCCTCAGCTAGTTCCACCTCCTCATCTTCTCCTTCTCCCTCCTCATCCTCTTGTCCTCTTTGGGTATCCTGGTCTGAACAAATGCTTAGTGGGCTGTGGACAGTGGCACCATTTGACAGGTCTGGGTTTGGACAGGTGTCTGACTGAGCCATTGGGAAATTTTGAGAGTCACTTACTTCGGAATAATTGGCGGCCAAGTTTCCAGGATTGGTGTAGAGTGCTACAAGATGTCAAGACTGCAAGAAAAGGTTCCAAAGATTGTAAAATGAACACTGTATTCCAGAAAATACTCAAAAAGGAACGACCCAACCTAGGAGTGGGAACAAAGTATCTTAAAGGTCACAAGAGGACTCAGATCCCAGAATAGCTCCTGAGTTGCTTTGTGAGGGATGATTACAGATGAGTCGCAGCGTCCACGCAGATGGACCTTGGAAAGTTTAGAAAGTTTGGAAGATCGCAAAAGACATGTAGGGTTTCCAGGAAGTTCCAAATTTCCAGGCAAATGAAATTTAAAAAATGAGTCTGAGTTTTTGCATCCAACGTCAGTCAGGTCAGTTTACTCAGGCTCAAAGGTTAAGGTTTTGTAAGTACACAGTCTTTTTACTCTTTGCTTGTGGCTATAGGGTTCTCAAATCAACACTGCACCTTAAGCAGAGTTAGACATCAATAAATACAATCTCTCTCTCTCTCTCTCTCGCTCTCTCTCTCTCCCCCTCCAGAGGATTAAATGGAGGCTGATCCCCACATGACCAGGAGCTTAAACAACCCCTCTGCCACCCAGGGACCAGTACCACTTCTTGAGTAGTAGTTCCTTACACACATGCGTACACACATGTGCACACACACACACACACACACACACACACACACACTACTGTTACATTCAGAACACCAATTCTTGTAAAGACAGACAGAGATAGGCAGACAGACAGCGCATAAAGTTGCAAAATTTCAGCCTCACCTGTCCTTCAAAGTTTTGTTTACAGAAATGATATACTGTTTTTTTCATTATTGTACCCCAACTTTGACAGTAATTGTGAAAGCATGTAAAAGTTTTATCAGTAAAATTACATTTAATATGATATTTGCATCATAATCATCAATACATACTCAAACTATTGTCATGGTTTTTGAGTTGAGTTTTTTGTTTTGTTATTTCCTGTTTTATTTTGAAAAGTTTTTCTCTTGTGTGTTTTCGTGTACTTGTTTCCTGTTCTTGATTAGTTGATTGGTTTCACCTGTCTCGTTTTCCTGCCCTCCCCTGTCTATTTAAGTTGTGTCATTGCCTTTGTTCTGTGTTGGCTCATTTGCTAAGTTAGTGTCCATGTTTTTGCTAAGTTAGTGTCCATGTTTCCACCTAGTTTCCATGTGCTTTCTTTGTGATCGTTGTGAGTTTGGATTTGTTTTTTTTTGGATTCGGGTTTTTGGATATGATTATCGTGTCATGATCGGACTGACTACCTGGATTTCGACCCTGCCTGCCGTAAACTTAAGCCCATAAATAAACTGTGTAAATACCTTTGCCCCTTGTTCATGTCTGCATGTAGGTCCTGCTCTCTCACCCCGTAACCTAGCCTTGATAACTATCACTTGTTTTTTCACAGGAAACATCGATAGGCATTCACATTTAAATTGCGCACACATGTTTTCAGCAAATTTGGCTCAATTTTGGCTTTTTGTTAGCTATCAAAATCTTATTGTGCACACGCACATCTTCAGAACGTTCTGTACCAAAAACCCTGTAATAAGTGGAGCCTGCCACAAGAGGGCAGAGTCGTGACTTCAAATAAAACCTTGACAATTGGATCAGTAGAGCAGCAAACTGTAAAAAAAAACCAAAAACAAAACTGCAAAATGTTGGAAAATTGACCCTAATAATGAGATGCATGGGGGAAATATTATATTTAAAAAAGCTAAAGCAAGTAAGGTTTTATGGTTATGTACTATTTCTAATGTTTTGATCCTTTTTTTATGAAACAGACTTAAGTATAAAGCTTTATAAAAATGTAACTTCTGTCGTACTTTTATCATATGCAAGCTTAGAGACACTAATGTGTATAAAACTTACACTGTAAGCGTTTCAAGAAAACTATTTGTAATACTTATTTAAATATTCCTCGTTGTCAGTATTCTATATTGCCCAAAACACTGGAAACAAACAAACAATAAATAAAGAATAAAAAAATAAAATAAAATAAATACTTCAAAACCGGAAACGCGTAGCGGCTGCTGCCTAATTTACGTCATCTCCTTTATCCTCTGCGCCATGCTAACAAATTTATCCGAAAGGGTTATTTACAGTTATTATTGGAGATTATTGTGCATTTTTACTTTATGACAATAGCAAGTACTAATCGGCCGCATTCACCCAGATTTAACTATATTAAGATATTTTCCAAATACCGTGTGTCTGCGTTTTTAGAGGTGAATGTTCAGCTCCGTGGTTAGCATAACTTGCTAGCCAGCTTAGCGCAGCTTGTAAGCTAATTCACTCAAGGGCTGTTTCACCTGTGTTGGTTGTTTGCAGGAAGACATCCGAGTTAAAACTGTTTAACACCTCTCTATCATGAAATAACGTATACAGCTTTATTGGTACGTATGGCATTAAGTAAGTCCACGTGTTAGTTGCTACGTTTGTGTAACTGCTAGTAAGTTATGGATGGTGGGCGTTAGTCAAGTCTCATTATCCATGTCTATGGATTTGTGTCTTTGCTAAAACTGCTTAATTTCTGTGTTTCTAGAGGATACGTTTAGATAATCGTGATGCAGCAAGCAGAGAATGGCAGTGAGGAGGAGGCGACGGTAGATGTGCAATTTACCGATTTACCAAACGCCCTGATCGCCTGCAAAGTCCCGGAGGATTTGTTCAATGAAGGCAGTCTGAAGGTAAGGACAAAGTGCTGTTTTACCCATATTGTATTTGATGTATGCCGACCTTAAGGATGTTTCTTTTGGATTTGCGTAATATATAAATCAATGCCTTCCGATATATAGTTTAAAGCAATTGAGAAAAAAAGCTGGATCACCTTATATTTGACTGTGGTTTGGTTTATGCAGTGCGGGTCCACACACATACCTATTGGTTTCCATGACAGAGTCGAGATGTACATTGTAGTGGATTTAGACCAGTAGATGGAGTTATGACTCACCTGACAACAGAAATACTGACTTCCTGATTCCTTAGTCATCCTGAGTTACTTAATGGTGAAACTTGGGTCAGTTTAATTTCATCCTAGTGGATGATACATGAGAGAGACATCAGCCACAGTGATGCATCATCGAGTTTCTAATAATACAGGTCCTATATAACACCTCTGTTGAGAGAGATTTCAAAACAGTGGTCAGGAAAAAAAACGTGTAAATTACAAACAGCATTGATCTATTTAGGGTTTTTTCTAATGTTACTGTAACTGTTGTCTGTAAGATGCTGATATTTTTAGTTAGGTGAAGTTAAATAGATCTCAGTTTCCTTATGAATCAAACAAAAGCTATCTAAAGACTTTATTTAATGCACAACTTATTTTAACATCAATCTAAACCCACACTTGTGATTCATGTTCTCCATTATCAGGGGCGTAGATGACGGACATGCCATTGAAAACATTGCAGTAGCTAATGACGTGTCCCCATCCCCAACCAGTAGGGTCAGGTGTTAAACCTGAGTACTTATTCAGTACCCATCATTATTTGTCTCTCACATAGCGCTTTAAAAACTGTTGAGTACAGAAAGCCAACACAGAGTGCATGAACAGATTCTTGCTCTTGATTATTTAGAGAAATGGATTCTTGTGTCAGAAAAGCTTTGGCATACAAACACACTCTTCTCTGACAAATTGGTGTCAGTGAATGTTCAGTCTCTGCAGATCACAGTAACGAGTCTCTGAATGGAATTTAAGTGCAAGCTATGACTCACTGGAAAGTGACAATGGAGCACTGCAACAGGGCTCAAGTCTCCATAGGCGTAGTCTTTCTCACCCTGGTAGATAAGTGAAATCAGGTCGAAGGCTGCTGCAGTGTTTACAGTAATCACTAGTTAACCATTTTATGGTGTGCCGTAAACTATTTATCAAATGTTTATATACTGTTTATGAATGTTAAATGGGCACTTAAAGCAAAGTGGTTAGACTGGAAAATTTGGACCCTGAGGTCAGACAAGAGTGGAGCCGCTGCTTCAGGAAATGTTAGTTTCCAAAACAGTTTGTCCCGGCTTATTACCTATAGATACAGTCCCTTATTTTGTTATATAACCCTCTAGAAGTGAACCGTAAACAGATTTAACAGTACAAGTCCGTAATGCTGGATTTACAAGATAGTTACTTCAATGTGTCATAAAAATGTGATTTGTGAAGTATTAATTAAGGTGGTAATTCATTGGATAAACAAAAAAACAGTTATTCACATCAACAATAAATGTTTTCGCTGAGTTTTCTGAGGTGACATGATTGATGACTTTTACTATGGGGAAGATCCTGATAAACTGCTGGTCTTTGATTATAGCAGAGTCAATGATGGTGACGCAGAGGACAATGGTGGTATGTACAGTGACTAAAGATGTGTTACTGTGAGAGTGTTTGTGTGCGTTAAGGTGTGGAACTATAGTCAGACAGTGGAAAAACACACTCAGTGGAAAATAGCCAGGGACCCAATAGGGAGCTCATCATGCTCTTTAAATCATTAAGAGAATATTTGTTGAGGGGAAAGGTGTTTTATACGGTGGAAAGGACACTGAGACAGCTTGACTTCCATACCTTTGCCAAAGAAAAGCCACCATAATGCGTAGGGAGAAACTGGAGGGATCCCAGGGTGAATGAAAGCCCACACACTCATGCATACGAACGCAACCAATTGCTGATACACACATGGGTAATTTAGCAGCCACACGCAGGGGCAGTGAGATGAGCCAGTGTTTGATGGCGTGCTATAGGTGCTGACGTTGATGGAAAAGGAAAAAACAGGAGAGGAGCAAAGGGCACCTGGTGAAAAAATGACTTGTGTTGGGTTTTTTTGTTTTCCCTTCCTCCACTTCTTCCATAATGCTGCTGCTACGTTTTCCTCAGGGTATCTGCAGGGATTTGTTGTCTGCTCATGTATCATAGCAGAATATTCCACTGAGGGTGTGTGAATGTCTTGTGAAGTCTTGAGAACATTTAATTGTTTTGAATCTGTTTAGGACTGCGTGTACTTCAGTAAAAGAGATGTCTTCACTGGTAAGAAGGAAGGTATTCAAACACATTAGAAGTGTTCCCACCCGCCTATTCTAATGCACATAAAATCCTGAGTGAAAGTGCCAGGAAACAACATATCTTAAAAAAACTTTTTAAGTTAAGCTGGAAAATTGTTTTATTGATGAAAGTAAAATGCAGAGTACAGTGGAATCAGACCGAAATAAAACAATTAAATCATTTAAATGAATCATGTCATGCTGACAGCATTTGACTTAAACATCAGCTGATGTGTCAACTCCACCCATAGACAAGAAATGGTGGCAGAAAACACAGGTCTGTGTGGAGTTATGAGGGGTGGCCAGATGAACCTCCTGCCAGTATTCACATCTCACATGTGGTTAACGTGCATAAATCTGTATTTTCTTTGGCCAGTTTTCTGAAAATTTAGTGCAAACTTGCACTACATGTGGATGGAAACACTTCTGTTTAAAAAGAGAAAACACAATAAGATGATTCAGTTTAATCATTAGGAGAAAGAGTTTACTTTAATTGTAGCTGAAGACAACCAGTGGCGAAGAATTGTTTGCAACCTTGACGCAGTCTATTGATACACTGGTATGCAATTGGATAGTGAACTATGACCCCAGAAGCCAGACGTTTTGGAGGCTCTGTTGTGATTGTTTTGCTTCTGTTTGACAGATGAAGGGTACTCACGTATGACTGAACAAACTGCTAACAAAGGCCATATAAACCACTGTTACCATTAGTGTATTTGAGTGTAAAACAGACAGATATATCCATATTAGTCTGTTGTATTTACTCACTTAATATGGATTTATGTTGTTTTATTAGGCTGTAAATCAAGAATCAGAGCATGTGGCAGTGGAAGTCTTACAGGAGCCCTGTTGTTTTTTTTAAATGGGTCACTTTACAGGAATGAAGCTGAATGTATTTTCCAGTGTGTTGTGCAAGTTAAACTGCTCTTAGCCCAACTGGAGCAGAAAGCAGCCTAAAAACAGCATTAATAAACCAGCGTGGAAGAACAGATCTAGGTCGGGAAAAACTCTGATGTAGGTCCGGAAAGTCTGGTGGACTTTTCCAGCAGGACACACCCAGTGGCAGAGATGGGTGAGATCATTAAGATTGTGCTAAAACACAAAACATTAAGATTATAGATGTGTGATCACAGTTTCCAACGCAGTGGTTTTACTTGTCTTACACAACAGGATAAGCTGGTTAGACATGGATGGATAAGAAGCACTCATTTAACCTGCATCAGGCTAGCAAGTTTAAGGCTAAATGGAAAATCTGAGCAGTTTTGTTTTGTTGAACACTTACTGACTCAGAGTTAGAGTAACTCCATGGAAGAGATTTAATGTTGTTGTTCCGAAATTGTCCCTAAGTGGTAGGCGGACAGAGCTGGAAAAGGGACAGATTTGTCATCGTGCTCCAGGCCAGCTTTTCCTGTTCTGATGTGGAATTCTGTTAAAGCCACAAGGAAACAGCCTGTCAGTGAAGTCTGGCTTCCGTAACCCAATGCGCTTCTGTCTGTAAGTGGATTTTGTGGTGGGACAGATCATAAAATATCAGAAAAAAAGGATTTGTCACGGGAATTTTACTTGAGGGAACTGGAATCCACCTAAAAGTACAGAGAGGGGTTTTTGTCTCTCGGTGGTTTAAGTCACGGAAACAGCTGAGTTGTTTGTCCATAGTTTAGACATTATATTTGTTTTTTAAACGTTATATCATATATGATGAGCAGAATTTTGCATGGAAAACAGCAGCAGCTAGTTTTTTGGGGGGTTTTTTCAGAGGCAGCAGGCAAAGTCAAGCAGCAGCCTCTCATTTATTTCTCTAAAAACATTGAGTCCCTCAGGAGAACAGACAAGCAGAGCAAAGGGCAAGGTTCATTGTGTCTTTGCAGTCAGCTGTTGATCTACAGAGAGTAAACGGACACATGTGCCACAGAACGGGCTCACCTGCAATGGCTTTTGCAGACTTTTCTGGATCTACTGGAGCCTTCAATGACGTCTCAGTTTTTCAGACTGACAACAGATCTGCCGAGGCCATGTTGCTTCATGTACTGCAGAAACAAGGAAATATGACCCAGGAATGTTTTGTTTAAAGGTTCATCAGACACCAAAACACCACATGCAGGTTTATAATCGTGACAAGATTTTATTACTGTGGAAAATGACGACAGGACGGTCATTTTATCCTCCAGTGTGCTAGTTAGAGTAGAATTACACCTTTTATATTATATTACAGGAACGTGCACTTGCAGTATTAGTTTGGCTAGCGTAGTGCGGCTGCAGCTGGACGATGTTGTGTTGCAGAAAAACTTATAAATGTTTTTGTTTCTGCAGCTACAGTGAGTTTATTAAAATGGATGAGGCTATTTTTCACACAGAGGCAGCAGCAACAGTCTCACATGTTTCACTGAGAGGTAGATGAGAGGACTGATAGCACTCTCGTGTCTGTATAGTAAACAGGCTTATTCTTCCAAGGTAAGCTAACTGGCTCCTTTTTAAGCAAAGTGGTAGCAAACTCTTGGAAAGCAGGTTAATAAGTGTATTGCTCCAAATGTTATCCATTCCCTTAGAGGTTAAAACTCTAGTTTATGTTGTTAACTCATGCACTGTTTAAGTCTCAGGTGTCCTTGTTGGTAGTAGCCACAGAAAAACAGTGTGGGTCACGCTGTAGAGCCTCCACCAGCAGCACGCCCCCATATCAGCCTTCAGTTGTTAGTTGAACCATATAACTTTCACCTCCACACTGGAAAGAGGAGCATGATGCAATAAAAATGTAGCAGCTGGCCGGTAACACACTGCTGTGTCCAATATGTGTTTGTGTGTGCACTGTGCATGTACACACCTGTCTGTCGGTGTGTATTGCCTGCCTATCTGTCTAGTGAGGGAATGGAAAAAATGGGAAGATGAAACAAAAACATAGGCATGGAAAAAATGCAGGGCTGAGCGTGCACACACACAATCTCTCTCTCTCTCACACACACACACACACACACACACACACACACACACACACACACACACACACACACACACACACACACACACACACAATCACATAGCGGCCACAGCAGGGTGAGGTTGAGGTCTGGAGATGATTAGCACCTACACACACAGTCACACGGTAATGTTTAACATCAACAAACAACACTTACATGAGAGCATCACTGTCGGGAGGCTCACTAACATTACACCACTTTATTTTCCACACACACTTTTTCCATCCCGCACACACGCAACACACAGGACAGTGCTGTTAGTCATTTCACCACGCATTAACACCTGCACTCCGCCGACCAAAATTATGTACAGTATGCTGCCGGGTTGGTCTAATAGTTTATGATGGGGCACGTTCCAACCAGACAGGCAGCCAGATGTCACTGCATGTACGGGGCTCAGATTGTGTTACATGTCACCTCACAGCCGCAAGGTCCTGGGGTCAAAACCTGCTGAGGCTCGTTTCATTTTGCATATTGTGTCCGTGTCTGCAAGATGTTTCCTCCAATTGCTCCAGTTCTAATGACTGGATTTGTACGGTGGAGAAAATACCCAGCTCTACAGTGAAATGTGGTCCAGGAAGGACGGTTTGAGAAACAGATCCATCAATGATATGTGGAGTTTGCTCAGTTAAGTTTCCCTTGTGAGGTGACTTAAGTGCGAATCTTTGGTCTTGTGATAACAGGTGATTACTTTTGAAATGTATATGAGAGGTGATGATGAGCCCCATCTCCACTATTGCAATACATCTTCACTGTCAACCTGGCCACCCTGACTCACATCCACTGTCACACTGTTATGACTCACTGGGACACTTGAATAGAGCAGAGCCATCTTTAATGTCATTAGTAAAACCTTTTCCTGCTTTAACCAGTTGAAATATCTGTGGGGGCGAGGGAGTGTGACGCCTGTTGATGTGGACATGTTTGTCAGGAATTTGCACCATAGTTGTTGCCTTTGTGTCCACAGACGTTCAGGTGCCTGTAATATCCAACGCAGGAATCATCAATGCTGTCGCAGTGATCGATATTGCTGAATTAGTTGTACTGAAAGTCCAAAGTCTAGTTTTTATCTTTTATTATTGTTATTTACGTCATTTATCTGCTCAGTGCATAAATAAGTCAAGTTTCTTCCAAACAGCTTGTCCAAAGAACGCCTGATAGTGAGTTCAACCTGTCTGAGGTCTAACTGACCTCAAACATACAAGTAACATCACTGGAGCATAACAGACTGTACATTTCTTGTCTCCTTATGACTTCTTAGCAAACGTGTTGAGCCTTTTACTGTCGCCAAACGTGCGAAGTACAGGATTATCACTTCAGTACTTTTCTACGTGTTGGGTTTAAGTGCGCTCTGAAAAAATGGAAAAGAAATGACATTTAATTGCTAAATGGAGCAACAAGGTCATAAGCAATGATGCAGTAAAGCCAGGGTCAGCAAAGCACAAGCGCTAAGTGATTTTTGTTATTTTTGTTGCTAGGTGCATTGTTGTTTTGGAGTGCAAAGCTCTGGATTTGAAACCACATGATATTTTACAGTGGGCAGACAATTTACAGACCAAGTTTTAATATTTACTTGCCTTTCTGTTGCTATTTATCGCACCATGAAAAGGCGAGTGGCGATCGGCCCAGGAAGTGGAGTAATGTTCTGTTTCGTACGTTTTTGTCTAAAAATAAAAAGCTGAAGTATATCTGGGACTTTGTAGGTGGTTCAACCCAACAAAACTCTTGTTTCCACTGTGTCGACCTCTTCTTCCCAACTAAGAGTGTCTACGTATCCTCTCGCAAACACACACACACACACAGGTGCAAATGTTCGTGAATTTGCTGCACAGTCTGGTCTTGTTTTTCCAACTGCCGGCTGCGCACACACTCGCACACTTCCCCTCCACTTCAAGCTCTCTGCTATTTATACCTCATAAAAGCATGTTATCAAACTGCATACTTTCCATGAGCACCACCTCTCTCCCACCTCTTGCTTTTTATCCCTTCATCCGTCCATCCTGCATTCTTCCTACCAGTCGTGTCTCTCTTTCCACTCTTTTTTTCTATTCTTCTGTCTCTCCTGTCTCCCCTCTTTGTCTGTCAGCTGTCCTCTCTCTCCTTCTCTCCCTTTGTCTCTCTTGGCTTCATCCATATTTACTAAGACTGACATGTGTTTTCCACGTCTTGCTCCGTCCACTCAGTAGTCAGGTGATACGCCTTTGGCATGTGTGTGAAATCAAAAGGTGAAAGGCTCATTGTCACATTTTCCATCCAACAAAGGATTTTTGTCTGGGTTCAAATGCAACAGAAAGGAGATTAATGCGTCAGTTTGCTCAGTGATTATGTCATTATTTTCCAGTATCTCTCTCTCTCTCTCTCTCTCTCTGCGCACACACACATTGCCCTTCTTTCTGTCTGATTAGTCAGCATTGGCTAGTATCTGTCAGGGGAGGGATGGGAAGAAAAAAATAGCGTCCCTCCCTCTTTCACAGCTGATTGGCTTGCAGTGAATGAACGAATGAATGAGACCAGGATGAGGAGAGGGAGGGGATTGTGGGTAATGCGTCATCGGCTGGCAGGGGCTCATTTAAGCGGCTGTGGAGCAGAAGAAGAGGGAGAGAGGGGAGAGAGAGTGAGCTTAAAAGAGGCTGAATGACATTTTCGGCTCTCCACACCCAAATCTCTGGAAAATTCCTTCAGTTTGCAAGCTGCTGCAGAGCCGGATCGCTCAGCGGGAGGAAGGAAAACGCTGAATATTAACCGGACAGAGGGCTGAAGCAGAAGAGGGAGGAAAAACGGTGAATGCTGGATTTTGTCTTTCAGTTGCAAGCGTTGCAGCAGGAGATTCGGACTAGATAACCTTGGAATGTGGGTTAGGAGGTTATGTGTTGACCAAGGTGATGTGTAGCGTAGTGTGCGCCTGACATTGTGGACCGGCTCACTGTGAAGACAAAAGAAGAGCAACTGCAGCTTTACCAACACAAAAGATCCACGTGCTCTGGAACAAACTGACCCGTTTCCTGTTAAGGAGCATCTATTACTTCCTTCTCGTCTGTCACCCTGGGGAAGGCAACGCTCCTCCGATCCCCCCGATTTCCCCCTTCCTCTTCATCATCTTCACCATCGTCTTCCACGCCTCCGCTGAAGTCTGTGTCAGCTTCCCGCTGCGCTCTGACCTCAGGTATTAGGTGGAGAAGGTTTCGCATCCCTGGATCGCCCATCATGCACATCAAGACCACCAAGTGTAACCACTTCTGCCTGGTCGCCTCAGTGACCAATCAGGAAGTGTTCAACAGACCTGAGGCACAGGTAAACCAGCGGTGTGCTCCTCCATTTGCAAACAAGGTTCTTTGAAATTCATTTACTATCAGGCATTTGCTGATCTGTGTCATTTATTTTCTGAAAACTGTGACAAATTTTTTTTATTTTTTCATTTGGGAAACCACCAGTGCTGACTAGTTTCCAGAAAAGTGTGAATAAATGGCTGCAGCAGAGAGGCACAAGCCTGTGAAAACAAGAACAATGTCTTCTCTGATGCTGGAGGAACTTTTATAATGAATGCACGTAACAAATTTGCATCATCAAAAACCGCCTTTTTAAACTGGGGCACAGAGCTTGTGGGAAAGGTGTGGGCAACAAACATGCACAGAAGGATCAGTGAAAAGATTATGTTGGATTATGGGAAACGTAGGATCTGTGGTTTTTTGGCACTTAAACCTAGAGAAATGACAAAACTCAGAATATCTAGGCCTCTGATGCCGTATTTTAAGTCCAGACTGTCCTTATTTTCAATCTGTCTCTTGTGAGCCTCCAGGCATTATGTAGACTATGCTGAATCACTGGAATGCCGCTTTTATAAATTCAAAGTTTAGTCCATAAATGTCAGATAACCATTATTTGTCATTTGTTCAAACTGCATGTCCAACTAATAGTCCGAAACACAAATATTTTAAATGTAATATGGTAAACAGGGTGAGGATATGTGTGTGATCATTATGCTGCAGTGAAATCAGATTAGTTAATGAGAGACAACCACTGAGAATTGATGTTTGGTACCATATTTAATTACCTGCTTTATTGCAGTACATTTATAATACAAATCAGTCTGTGTGCAAATATGCCTGTCCTTCGCTATTTTCAGGCTGTTTGAGGTAACGTACTGTATGTACTGAATCATAGCGGTCTGCACAATAGGCAGGTAGATTGAAAGGTATAATCTGAACAGCTATTCATGTACATTCTGTTTCCAAGGTGTTTGTTCTGTGCTTAAGTATTGTTGATTTTCCTCAAGACCCCGCAGAGAGCCCAGAGAAAGAAAACTGTTGATTTCAACAAACAGGATTATCTGAATTTAACAGAGAGAAGGAAACCACATGGGGCTGAAGTTGGAGTGTCTTGTGTGTTGTGGTTTTAGTGCAATAATGAGCAGCTTGAAGACCTCCTATGGCCAGACCGAGTACTCCTTTCTCCTTCGACTTCACTGTGACTCACTCAAGTCCCTGGCCGGTGATTGCTCTTGTGCTGCAGTGCAGTCCAGTGGGTACAACACGCTGACTGCACACCGCAGGAGGCAGGGATGACTCGTTAAATGCTATTTATACCCAAATATTCAAACTGTGATGACTGCAACAGTTTGTTTGACATGACCTGATCCGCTAGACGAAACACATTAGTCTGTTGATTTGTTGAGACTGCAGAAACAGTTAATCAAGTTGTAATTGTGTGTTGTTGCAGAGTGATGCTTCTATGATTTATCGTATCGTCTTGTATTATTTTGACTTGTATAACTTGCAGAGGAAAATTAATGTTAATTGGCAACATCTCAAATGATCTGATCTAATGTTGGCTGAATATTTAGAGATGAGGTAACAAATTAGTGACTGTTATGCCATGTTCTTTGCCACCGGTGCAACTAAATCATTTCTCACATTCACACATTTTCACTCATTCAGAGCCAAGAGCCTGCAGTGCTGTCCTGCAGGAGAGCAGCACTGCAACACTAACAGGCTGACATGGACAAAAACAGCAGTAGAGCTCAGTAAAGAATCATTTTCATCAGCTTTATTTTAGCTGATGCAGCTCTGTTAAAATATGCACAGATTGGGGTCCATCTAGTTAAAACTAATCCAGGCTAATCCAACACTCCCTAATTAATCCTCCCTTTATTAACGGTTTTTTAGTTTAGACTAGAAAATCAAACACCACACTGTTCTTCTGCAAACAGTTGCTTCCACTGTCGTTACATTTACTTGCATCCATGCCTTTCTGTGTACAGATGAAAATGACATTCAGCTGACTGAATCTGAGTCTGTTGTTTCCACCAAAATGTCTTTTATTTCTGTTTTTTCACTAGTTTGTGTGTTGAGTGAAGGCAGGTTGTGACAGCAGCTGAAGTGAAAAAAACCAGCAGTTAACTGGAGCAGGGAGTCATTTCTGTGGCTCGACTGTGCAGACATGGTCATTACAAGGGAAACCCTGCACTCCAGCGCCGTTATGGCTGTCTGCTGCGATCTGCAGCTGCTCATCATTTTGTCTTGTTGTGTACACAGTGACCTAAGAAGCCTCAGATTGGGAAGATGGAGTGGTTCGCTCTGCATAGATGGGTTTTTGCAAGGGCAACTGTTTCGTTAAACAACCGAGTGTGTGTTTGAATAGCTGCCTCCTCAAGGTGTGGGTGTAATTAAGTGTCTGCTGCCATCTCAAGTGTGTCTGATATTAATGGACTCCTGTCAGCCATCGCTGTTTGTGTGCATGTCCTCTTGGCAATAGTAGGCAAGGTCAGCCGTCTGTCATTTTTCTTCTTTAATTAGCTTTTGTGACAATAATTGGTCATTTAAAATTGAGGCCATAGCTCTCCCTCTCTGACGCACACACAGTCTCACACACACACACACACGAGCTGCAGGCTCTCTTAAGCGAAGAGGAAGGACAGATATAGTGTCTGGTAATAGAAGCTATTTTTATAAATTTTATTCATAGCGACTTCAAGTCTCATAACTGTATTCATGGCTGCCTCTGGCCCACAGTGTTTAGTATTTATAGATAAGAAGAGAAAGAAGAGCTTGAGGTAGCAAATTGAGTGGAACTGGAGGAGATGGTGCAGAAGCCAGTCTGATTTTCAGTCATTTCAGTCTCCTCCCTCTGTTCTCTTCCCCTCTCCCTCAATCTTTCCAGGCCAGTTTTGAAGCCCTGTTCCGCTCATTCGACCCGGAGGTGCAGTTCCAGTACTTTAAGTCCTTCCGGCGGGTCAGGATCAACTTCAGCGACGCTCTGGCTGCAGCTGAGGCGAGACTCCGACTCCACAAGACTGACTTCAACGGCAAAGAGATGAGACTGTACTTCGCTCAGGTAATGTCTTTGAAGTTTTAATCTAAAAAAGCCAGCTGAGTTCAGACACTTTAATCTCTCTTGTGCCTTTGGTGGTGGTTGGTGTAGGGCGCTAAAGGCTAGCAGGACGTCTTTGCAGTTTGTTATACAGAATTTCAGCCTTTTTCAGTCACCACCTGCTGCCATTTTGTGTGGTGTCCCAAAAAGTTCAATATTATTAGACAGAATATTATGAATAGATTTATATGAATAAAACATGTGTGAACCCCTGCCCTTCTGTCTGCAGTCTGTCCACATAGGAAGTCCTCGGCTGGAGCCCCCGAAGCCAGAGAAGCAGTTCCTGATCTCGCCGCCCGCCTCCCCTCCAGTCGGCTGGGAACAGTCTCAAGATGCCACGCCAGTTATCAACTATGACTTGCTGTGTGCCATCTCAAAGCTAGGACCAGGTACGTTACACGATGTAACAGCCTTGGATTTAAAAGCTGTGTTACATCAATTTTGTAAAGTGCAGAGCACATTAAGAGCCCAAATCAAAGCTAATGTGATTAGTAAGAAGAGTCAGCGTTCAACCAAGACTTTCTTGAAAAGGACATGATTAAAGGATTCTTCCTCTTCTTTATAGCTTCACCTCAGTCGCACAGACATCAAAAACTAAAACGTAATCCCTCGGCCAGTGGTTTGGTTGGTAAACGTGGCTAACACAGCCATTAATTAGGGGCTACACATCGTTTGCATTGTCCTTTGTTAGTGGAATAAAATATTGTCATGCAGTAATGTTTTAGCACAACAACTCTTGATCCCAGATGATGGTGTGCTAAAATCTAATTCATTCAAACCACATTTCATGTGTGGGAGCTGCATGTCTGAACGTGACATCCTCAGTGAGCTCTTGACATTGGACTGGGTGAATGCTGTTTCCTTGGATCTTTGTTTAAAGAAACTAAAAATACCTCTTTGCATAGTCAAAGTGTGATTCTCCAGTGGTGACTCCTCAGTATTGTATGATAAGGACTACAATTATGTCCGCCCACTGAATCGGCCGACATTGGCTCTCCAAGGTGACGTGTCATGGCTGCATCACAGGGTAAAGGAGCACAGCAGTTGTTGCCCACAATCAGCCCAGTAAATCCCATCCGCTGACAGCGACGTACCAATTCATGCAGCTGGGATACAGGTTTTAAATGCAACCTTCAGGGCCCTGTCGAGTTCAGTTCATTTGAATGCTCAGAATTAAGAGACGTATAACTTCAGAGTCAAACAAAAACACCTGCACTGTTTTTTCTTTAAAGTAACTTTATTTTTTGTTTTAATAGTGTAAAAAAGGGGCTTGTTGGTGGTGCATTCAGGTGCTGAATAACAGCTTTAAATGCAGCATTATGAGCTGATATATTTGATAAATACAAGTTTAGTTTTGACATTAGAGGAGACAACGACACATAAACACACCACTTTCTACGTGTGTTTCCCAGGGGAGAAGTATGAGCTCCACACCGCCACGCCCACCACCCCCAGTGTGGTCGTCCATGTCTGTGAGGACGAGCACGGCGACAGCTCGGCCCCTGACGACAGTGACCAAGACGACAAGCCCCGCCCCCCGCGGCCAAAGATCATCCAGACCCGGCGCCCAGACTACACGCCTGGAGTTGAGCAGTGAGCAACAACAAGCAAGGGGGCACAATGTGACGGCTGTAACATTTCATCCTGAAGTGATTGATCAAGAGCTCAACACGCTCTGAGCTTTAGAGAAGGTTTGGGGACTTTGAGAAGGCGCCCAAGGGTGCTGCGACGTCCTGTAGATGAGCATTTCATAAGACGGAGAGTGAAAACATAGTGTTGAATGCTGCATTCATGTCCCGTGGGAAAAGACAGGAAATATGAACATCCCAACCTGTTCAGTTTAGCCATCAAATCAGATGTACTGCCAGTGAATCAGAGGACTGGAGATGTAACTGAAGGAAATACGAGTTTTGAAGCGCAGGAAATAACATACTAATGTTTGATGATTGTTTGAAGTACAGTGGCTGGAGACTTTGCTGGATACTTTGTTTTGTGGTGATACTTTGAATGTTTGTGTGATTTGTTATGAAATGAAATTGGTCAGGTGCAAATAAAGTCATGCACACGACCACCAAAGTGTTTCTGATTGCTGATTATTCCCACATGACATGAATGCAGCATCATTCCGATCAAGTCATGTTTGCGTTTTCCTCATGTAGACTTCAGGACGCACTGAAGAGGGAAAACGACTTTTAAAATGGTTTCTTTTCACTTTTGCGACTGTTCATTTGTTTGTTTTTGCAAGGGTGCTACATACGTGTCAGTCAGCTGTAGAGTTCCCACACATTCACACACATTGCTGGCATGTGCTTCTTCAGGTGTCAGCTCCCCATCACTCCTCACTGCTGTTTGATGTCACAGCTTCTCCTTCGCAGGCTGTTCTGTGGTGGCCGTGTAGTCAAGTCAAAGCTCGCCTCACTCACATCCTCCAGGGCAAGCCCCCGGTGTGTACCGCTTACATTTAAACGCCTCCAAACGAGGAGTTTGCACCACAGTGTTGTTCCTGTAAAGATTTCTAACAGTGTTATCTGGGGATTCTTTCAGTTTTGGTACTCTGCCTGTCTGTCCGTCTGTGTTTTTGGTTGTCGTGTAGCAAAGAACTGTTGCTGTTTGATGTCAGTTGAAGCTAAATTATAGCTTTTGCAAGGTTTTTTTTTATTTTTGAATGTAGAACACACACACACACACGAATAACCCTTGTTAATCAGAGGGTGGCAGCCGCACCGACCATGGTATATTGTCATTAAAAACAGGGCTACATGTTTGGGGGCTGAAGGTATTCGGAAAGAAAGGAAAATAAAACTAAAGCACTGTTACGTCAACCGACGACTCAGGGCCCACTGTGCTCGCTGGCCCATTTGATTAAGAGTGTGTTTTAATGGGATTGGTGTGTCACCTAGAGTTATGTCTTGTTGTATTCATACAGGCATTTAGCTTGTAAAATACTTGTATATAGGAAAATGAGCATGGGAAGTTCATATGAGAGGTGTGGGTCTGTTTGTGTTTAGACAGCTGTGATACCTGTTAGCATTGGAGGTGTCAGCCTTGTAGTGGTGTTACGTTACAGTTATGACATGATGTTACACACCTGTTTGCTCTGTTTAAAGTTTCTAAAATCATGACAAAACAATTTCTTAAAATACTTTGGTGGAAACACACCTGATGGTTTCTTTGAGAAGTGTTAACAGATGTCTGTCTGGTGATTAAATGTATTTGCCACTGCATTTAGTTTTGTCCAGCTTCTCTGCTGTATTCTCTCAGCCTCGACGTAAATCTAAACAAAACCTTCACAACCTGACAGTCATCTCAAGAAGAAGTGTGAGGCAGCAGCTGTATCGTTACTAATTTTAACGTTAATATATAATCTGTTTTCCAAATATTAAATGTGTGTAAAATACATCCACAATGCAGAGATAACACAAATCATACTTGTGTTAAGCCCAACTGGAACAAATCTATTTATCTTGAGTTGACCACCATTCATGATGTGAATGAAGACACACTTTACATGTGTATTAACCTGGCTCTTCTGTTTCTGTGGCCAGTATTGTCTGTTGTCTTGGCTTTAACAAGCTGTATTTTAAATTATTTTAAATGGGGCTAGCAGCAGGAACTTGTAAAGGAGCAGATAATGTAAAAACATAACCCCACTTTATAGGGTTTCAAATTAAATCAAAGTGGCTGTTTTGGTTTGTACAGCATGGTAAACGGTTACACTCACTAACAGATGCAGTAGGTCATAGTGCTGGTTGAAAATAATAATGAAAAAAGGATTATTCCTGCTATTCCTAGATATTATGAGTTGTGGTTAAGCCTGAAAAAAATGTTATTTTTCTTCTAGAGGGTCTCATTCAAGCTAGCAAGGTGATGACAGAACGTTAGCTTGTGGTAACAGCACTGTGAAGCACATGACGCACTGCCAGTAAGTCAGGAAGCTTATCTGTCCCATGTAAGAGAGATTGCAGGTTGCATTAGGCCCTGTCAGTTCAGCTACGTTTTTTTACTGCTGTTGTTTTAAGTTCATTTATCCTGAGGAAAAAAGTAATTGACTTTACTGATTTGCCATTAAATAAAGATTTGACCATCTGACTTCATGTGTCACTTTGCTGTAAATTCAGTTTGCCTCATATATGTTGATTTCTTCCAGAGCTTTCAGCCATGTGTTGCAGCCTTCAGCAGCAGATGTAGTTTGCTCAGTTACCATGGAGACAGGTCAGAAGGAGAGATTGAGGAATATTGGGTCCTCATCCACTGATGAAGACCAACATGTGGCTGAATGAACGACCTTGATGACATTTATATTTTCCATGCATCTACAAAGTGCTGTATAGAAATCCACTAGTACATAATATCTCATGACTATTGGGCAATATTTTATTGTCTAAATTGAGATCAAGCTGCATCACAGCAATAAAAGAAAATCTAGTAGAGGCATCAGAGCTGATGTCCTGCTGTCTCCTGGAGAGGCAGCAGCGCACTCTGCTGTGTATTAGAAAGAAGTGCAAAAGCTTACAGCACCTACAGGGCCGTCCTGGTTCTCCCATCCTTTAAAAGCTATTGGATCCCATCACTTCCGGTTTGTCAGTCCAGCGTTACACCTGCACGCAGTAAGGCGCAGGTGCAGGATCACGAGTACATGCGCTAAACATTTGGGTAAGTTTGAGTGAAAATGCAAGAAAAGGAATAGTTAAAATGTAAAAGCGAGAGTTTTGTTTGTGCTTTTTGCAGAGCTGCAGCGGCCGGAGGAAGAAGAGGAGCAGCGCGGTGTTTGCTTGCGTGTTCTCTGTGGCAGGACTTAAATTGTGAGGGTTTACAAAGCAAGTGAAGCCTTTTTGACTTCCTGCGCAAACCAGCTTTGTTTTAAAAGTTAGACAAAAGTAAAAATGTGACTTACCTTAATATGTTACTCATTTTACCTACTATTTGTATAACTCATGTACACTTTAATACTGTTTGTATTATATACAGTTTAGTAATACACTTTAATACTGTACTGTAATACTGACTTAGTTTGTTGTAGCTCAAAGTGTTTTTAAGATTAAGAAACCTTTATTGTCCCACAATGGGAAAATTGCATTGTTGCAACAGCAAGGTAAGAGCAGCAATAGTACAATAACAATAGTACAATATATTGTAATAAGAAACTAAATAAAGATATTGCACATATCAGGAGTGGTTGTTGTAAAGTCTGACAGCAGCAGGAAGGAAAGGTCTTTGGAATCTTTGCTTCACACATCGAGGGTGGAGCAGTCTGTCACTGAAGCTGCTCTCCAGCACTGACAGGGCGTCCTGCAGAGGGTGGGACTCATTGTCCAGCATAGATGACAGTTTTAAAAGCGTTAAGACTTGAGTTGTTACACATACATGTCCTTTCTGAGAAAGAGGCTGTGAAAGTGTAGTACTCTCTACACTCTACACTTTATTTATACACTCTACACTCTATTTATACACTCTACACTTTATTTATACACTCTACACTCTATTTATACACTCTACACTTTATTTATACACTCTACTCTCTACACTTTATTTATACACTCTACACTTTATTTATACACTCTACACTCTACTCTCTACACTATATTTTTACACTCTACACTTTATTTATACACTCTACACTCTACTCTCTACACTATATTTATACACTCTACACTTTTATTATACACTCTACACTCTATTTTTACACTCTACACTCTATTTATACACTCTACACTTTAATTATACACTCTACTCTCTACACTTTATTTATACACTACACTCTACAGTCTACTTATACACTTGACACTCTACTCTCTCCACTCTATTTATACACTCTATACTCTACACTTTATTTATACACCCTACACCCTACACTTTCTTTATACACTCTACACTCCTTTAGTGATCTTATTTATTTTTTCCTTCCTCCTCCTCCTCCCTCCTTTCTTCCATTCTTCTCCTTTCTCCTCCTCCTCCTCTTCAACCACCTCCACCTCCTACTCAACCACACCAGGCCCCGATCAACGTGACAGGATTCGAACCACCCAGCAGTACGCTGCTGGAAGACTCCCATATTAGCCATGGTCTAACCCACCACGCCACCGAGCACCCACACTTGCATCTCGGCTCCGGGCGCTTTTGTCATCTTCACTTTGACTGCTGGAGCTCAAAAGTGACTGACGCTCACAAGAATCAAACCCACAACCTCCAAGCTTCAGAGCGCTCCTCTATCCTCCCGAGCTATCGGCTCAGATAGGTTCATTTGTTTCCTTTGACCTCTTTGCTCTTCGTTTCAGATGCCTGCCTTCAAAACTCACAGACCCAGTCAAGAATCAAACCCAGGACCTCCCATCTTCAGCGCGGTCCTCTATCCTCATGAGCTATTTATTGTGTTTTCTTTGAGCTCTTTACTCTTTCTTTAGGACGCCTGCCTTCAAAACTCACAGACAGAGTCCAGGTTCAAACCCACCACCTCAAATCTCTGAGAGTCCAATTAGACTGAAACAAAGGTGGGGCAGAGTGGTGTCACTTAGGTAGTGCAGCTAAAGCATCAGTGTAGAGGAGATAATATTATTTATTTTAATACAGAATGAAAAAGAAGGCTATTGGATGCCACAGATAGTCATATCAAATTTGTGTTTAATTAACATTTTGGAATCATGTAAACTTTAGTTTACAAGTAAATACCTGCAAAGCAAATGCTTCTGCTGTACTTTGTGCTGTACTAGTGCTAAGACAGTATGATAAGTTGCTCATGGTAAATAAACTCAAACAACATCACTATGTTGGGATAGACTAGATACTGAAGCCTGCAATGGACTAAAGCTTTGGGGACAAATGTTTAATTTACCACATTACAGATACCCTGACATCAAAAGGAAACAGGGAAACTTTGCCTTCCCATGATGATAATAAACATAAGAATAAAACCTTGGTCAGGTCCTTGGTCATACTTCTCAACATATTTTTAATTAGTTTACCAGCTTTTTGAGAAAAAGACAGAGTAACCTTTTTTTGTTATTTTTGTTATTATCAGTGGGTAAGCAGATTTTCCTTAACTGATGAAGAAAAAGGGGAATAAGAATACCTGGAAAACAAGATGGACCAAAGGCAAAGCTGAACCTGGGTGTTACATAAACAAAGTAACAGATAAAAAACATCCTACCTCAGAGCTGCAGCTCAGAGAAGACATTGTCTCATTGGGTCTGTGTTGGGTTGGTCTTCTTCCTCCATTGAAGCTGCAGATCTACAACTGTGTGACAAGTCAAAGTTTTAACATGCAAGAAAACTGAAAAGTAAAGGTCCCCATATTCATGAAGACTTGTAGATCCTCAGTTCCCCAGAAGTCCATCATCATCTGTATTAGCAAACACATCAGACTGGTGCACTAATTCAAACCAATGATGAATGATTGAATTCAACAGCTCTGAAATAAAAGTGGATGCTGCACTGATAAATGATCTTTTGTTTCCACTGTTGTCAAAAACACTCCTTTTTGTGTAACTGATGTTGTTGGATAATCAACTAACCAGCTTATGAACCAGCTAGCACTGGTGATCCTTAGTGAAAAGTGTATAGTAAATTTACATATTTATTATTTAATATGAGAATCTCGTCCTTTACTGACTAAACTGTCATCTAACACATTTCACTGCAGAGTCATGCATTTAGGCTGTACAGTCAGCGCAGCTCTGATTAAACTGTATAGTGTTGCACTAATTGCACTGTTGTAAATATTGTTTGCTGTGACAATAATGTGTAATTTTGATCTTGACGTGTTTTGGGTGAAGTTAATCGCTGTTAGTTTGTTTATTGTTCCCAAACCGTCAAAGTAGCGACTGTGCAGATTTTATTTTAGGGTCTACGATCGTGCTCCATCGTTTCAGTTATAGTCAGAGTGACATTGAAAGAAGAAGTCAAAGCTTGCATAGAGAGATGACAGTTTATTTTAGGAGAGGAGTGCTGACAAACATTCATATTAAAAGTGAGCTGGACTGTACAGACAGAGTGGGAGCTCGTCAGATGTGAGGCAGCCGGCTCAGGCTCTAAACTTTGGTACATTCTGGTTAAACAGTTGGGGCAGTGCATTCAAAGGGAAATATCATTATTTGATCTCATTTGAATTAAACTGAGTTTGCACATGACATTTACCTAAGCTGTCATACAGAAATCGTTTGAGTCAGGATTAGAGTATGTTCTCAAAAAGTGTAAACAAGGAAAACAGTAGGTCCAGGAGTTTATCAAAATTCATTTTCAGAAATTGAAAAAAACAAAACAAAACCATAATCCATTTGGAATATACCCACCCTGATGCTGCATAAAATGCACTGTTTAGTGTTTGTACCATTAACACACCTAGAAAAGGATTCTGCGGGAGCGTTGTTCTATGGAAGCCAATTTCCACCAGGTTTTAATCTAAGATACCACTAACTATGAGACATTAAGTCAAAGTTATGAGATGATAATTGTGACAGCAATTTAGGCTTAAGTCAAAATCTTAAGTTGACTTAAGTTAAAACTATGGAGATGCTACGCAAAAACTAAGATGGTTATAATTAGAGTGTGAGTTACTAAGTGCATCTCATAATGTTGATTTAGTAAGTCGATATTTAGACTTACCATGAGAATTTATGTTTTCAAAGTTCAAACTTTACATTTTTCTTGGCAGAAATGGGCGTCGATGCATCCTGTTTTTGCAGTGTGTATAATTCAGGGTTTTGTTGGCCTGCATAAGTCTAGTGAGAGTAGTTGTGTATCAGTGTGGCAGTACAAGGCGTGTTTACATTCATAGTGAAGGGGTTGTGTGTGCAAGTGTGAACAGGACGGTAACAAGTATTTCAATGTACAAAAAAGATTCACTGCAAGCTCTTTGAAAATGGATTTTATACAAAATGTTCATGCTTTTCTATTATGAAGACTTCATGGTGTTTAATATTTACGGTGCATCTGCTTTGAGCTCTCCGTGTGAACATCCTGATTAAAAGAACATTGAGTTGATACAATTCATTCAATATTTAAATGATGACAGTGCAAATCTAGAGGAACTACTAAAAATGTGCCAGCGTTCAACTCCTCATGTCAGAAAAAAAGACTTTTTTCCAGAGTTTAAACTCAGCGTGCGGCGTCAAACTCAGCCGTATGAATGCACAAGTGGTCGACGTCACAAGCGTGAAAAGAAAAAGCGATAACTTTCCATCGTTTGGAGCCGTCTTGGAGCTCCTAATCCTCGTGTGAGAGACATTTTTATGCCAGTTGACATATTGTTGAATGTCTCAGGGTGATTAAGTCTGTTTTTTATGAGTATTTAATAAATTGGACTTGGCAGTTTTAAATCTAATGACCTGGTTGTGTTTCGACACCAGCAGCTGGAGTTTTCAGTTCTGATCTGGGTGTGTGAAGCAGGGGTGGATCTAGCGGGAGGCTTCGAGGCAGCTACCGAGCCTCCTACGGAGGTTTGGAATTTATGACTAACTACCCGCAAAACAAATGCTTCTGCTGTACTTTGTGTTGACTGTGAATTAACAAATGCTATCATCCTGACTCAGTAAATTTACATATCAAGCATAGCAAATAATAAACCGACGACTAACAAAAACCAACATTAGTCTTTAGCTCAAAGCACCATCGAGCCAAATTAGACCCTCATGGGGCTGCAAGCAACCGATTTGAATCATGTCTTAAGCTGAGCTGGGGGGAGGAGTGCGTATCTGATATTTACTCATACAGGTAGCAAGTATTTTAAACCCTTTTGCCATTGCATGTCAGATTTTCTAGATCCACTGCTGGTACACTTCCAGAGTGTAGACAACTTTTAATCATTTTTAGAAAATAGACCTGGATCAAAGCTTGTTCCAAAATCAGATACAAAGTCAATGGATATGGTTATATACTGATTGTAAATTAAATTATTCATCAGCACATTATTAATTCAGGTGAGGTGTCCAATTTTTATCTTTTTTTAACCAATTGATCCAGATCTTGTACAAAATCACACCCCACACAATCTACATCATAAAGTTAGTTACATTCAGATCACAACATGTCACTGCCACATCATTAGAAAATCACTTTTTCCTGTAGGTGAAAATACTGTAGCAACAATACCAAAGCTTCTGTTTGGAGTCTCCAAAATCAGCGGTAGAAGTTCACTGGAAAATCCCACAAACTTTTATGAAAAGTCACCTCGTGGTCCTCGAAAGGCTTTGAGAAACAACTGCGCCATCTACGCAGGTGCAGTCGCTACGACAGGCCACAAGGAGATGCTGCACAACAATGAGAGCATCACTGAAGCTCATAGTTCTGGAGTTCTGTGATCATCTCAGGTCCATCCAGACTTAAATAAAAGAGTCCAGGTCCACTCAGCGTCTGCAGAGAAGGCAGTGCTTGCTTCTTCTTTGATGTGTATCATAAACTTTAACCTTATGGTATCAAAGAAAAAGGAAAAAAACCTCCTGGCAGTTATGATTCTGGTCCCAAAGGCAGTGCAGGACTTCATTCGTCACATCGCACATGTGAAAGCGTGTGTTACTAAGTACGTGTGCGATACGTGCAGGTGCAACAAAACGTGACTGTTTACCTGTGTGCAGCTTCACGGTTCAAAGGTGTGTTCAGCCTCTGTTATAAAATATAGCCCATTATAAATTAAACACCAACAACAAAGTGGAGATTTAAACCCGTGCCCAGCTTCCATCACAGCGTCCTCCAGCAGCAGTCCGAGCAAAGAGGGTCTCATTCCAGCCCAAAGGTACTGGTCTCCTCCACGGCGGTCAGCATCTTCTCGTACAGCATGGAGAAGGACGGGTACGGCGGCAGGTCCAACCGGTTAAAGCAGGTATGAGCTCTGGACAGAGACCGCACAAACCAAAGTGATTTAAAGTGAGCGTGAAGTAGCTGTCAGTTAGCTTATCTTAGCATAAAGACTTATTTTTACACTGTAGCTGAACTCGGGTACAGTTCTGGCTTCTCTGAACATTATTTCATTTTTTATAATTTGCATGATGAGATTTGATCACCTGGGCAATGAAGTGACTTTCCCCCACTTCTCCACACAGAACCTGCGGGGTCCATTGCTGCCTCGCAGAGAAGCAAAGCCCTCGTAAGGAATGCTGGACGTGCCTGTTACAAACTGGAGGGGAAGTAGGAGGGAGAGAAGGAAGAAGAAATTGTATTTTTTCTCACTCTTTGTCTCTAAAGTTGACTTTAATGTCACTCTCATGCACACACCTACCTGCAGGAGCCGCAGTCTCTGCTCGTTGTTGAACCTCTCCACTGCTGCCCAGAACCACCGGATCACAATGTGGTTGTCGTGGTAACCTAAACAAAACAAATCATACATCAAGTAACTATGGCAACAGGAGTGTGGCAACATTAAAAGGCCAGACTTTGACCTCGAGGGCTATCGAGCTCCTCAACCAGAGACGTTTTCTGTCTGAACTGAACTAAATCCTGCATCAACGATCATGTGAGACTGTCATGACTCAGGGAAGAGCAGAGACAGGGCAGAGACAGAAATCTGAAAAGACTACTGATTCCAAAGAACAAGGTGTATGAAGAGGACAGAGCATATGATATTATACATATCACAATACTCTGAAATACTCCATAATTTATATAATACTTAAAATAAAGCTGAAAATACAACTTGCTGTGTACTACCTGGGCATATTTACATTGCAAAATCCAAAATTTCCAAATATATCAATACTGTTGTCACAGTGGTTAATGTTTGTATATGTTTACAGGAGGTAGGAAACATGCTTCATGTATTAGTCGGTCATTAGCTGTGCAGGTGTTTGGTCATAAATCAGTGTATTTGACAAGTTCATAGTTTGCCCAGATGATGGCGCCATTAAAGCCTCTGCAGCTCGTCCTCCCATGCCACCCATACCTCCTCTGTACTCTGTGTTGTTCCTCCAGTCCGACAGGTCAATCTCAGCCGTGCCGGCGATCACCAGCTCCAGCTCCCTGGCGTCAAACACAGACACAAGCCTGGCATCCACCACCTAGAAAACAAGCACACAACAGATTAAGCTGCCACATTCTCTACAGTACATCCTGATGCAGAAATAATTTGACATGCGTGGAAACTTCTGCAGGCCACACCTCATAGAAGCCTCTGACCAGGCTTTCAGTCTGCTGCACCACCCCTCTCTCTATCCTCCACTTCACCATCCGCTCGATGTATTCCTTCTTGTTCTTCTCAGACACAGGGATGTTGGCTCCACCGGGCTTCAGCTCCCTTTCTGTTATCTAATGAACACACACACAAACACACACACTTAGATTTCTCTTTCCTTTATCACATTAATCCTTCCTCTCTTTGGAAACACGTGCTAACCTGTCCGAAGACTTCTTCATTGACAGTGAAGGTGAGGTCCAGCATGTCTTCAATGTCGTTGTCCTTCATCCACTGCAGTGACTGATGAAACTCCTCGTCCAGATACTCGAGGTCACTCAGGTCACAGGGACTGCAAGGTGGAAGATCAGAGTGTAGGTCTATATGTGCATGTGGGACACGGTGAAAATGAGTTTTAAAAAGGTGTCCGTGCACACGTGCAGACACACCGCACGTACATGCGCAGCAGTCCTTTATAGAAAGGTCTGGTGAAGAAGGCATCCAGGAGGTACTGGTGGATCAGAGCCAAACCCAGAATACGACCACTGAACCGGAACCTGAAACACACACACATATATTGATACACATTGTAGTAACCAGGATGCTATCGATGGTATCTGACCTCCATCTTTGTCTCTCACCATTCGTGGTGATTGTCTACGAAGGCGGACATGGGGCTGATCTGGACGGTGTAGGTGTCGTTGGCAGAGTACTCAAACAGACCATAATAAGGGTTGAACAGCTCCCTGGAAACCAAGAAGAAGAACTCCCGGGAAGGGCCGCTGTAGTCCAACCTGCAAACCACACACACACACACACACACGCATCATTACTAGATCCTCTACTTGAATTACTAGGTATTAATACTGCACCGCCAAAATACAAGTTAAATTCCCAGACTGTAAATGCTTCTTTTGTAAAATGTGAGTATAATTGAAAATATGCTTAAATTATTAAAAGTAAAAATACAGAGAAATGTCTTTTATACCACCACGTCACTCGATTATTACTTATTACTCCACAAGTACAGTACACATTACATACAGTATTACTGGTCTGATGCAAAACATGTATTACCCCGACTGCCATGGATATGTGCACACCTGTTCTTCTCCTCTGTCCTCCCCCATACTCACCCCTCCTCCCCCACAAAGCTGACGTAAAGCTTGCTGCGCTGCAGGTCTTTACGGGAGTAGCACATGATCTGATTGAAGGCATCTTCCAGCAGGTGGTCACGACGGATGATCAACCTGAGACAAACACGTGATTGGACGAACAGACATTACAGACTTGTAAACACAAAGCTGCTCTGTTCAGACACATTCCACATACTTTAGCTTCCCTGGTCCTTGGCCGTAGCCTTTAGTTTCCAGCTTCCTGTAGAAGTTGCGCAGTTTGGCCTCAAAGTCTCTCTTGTAGGGTGCCGGGGCTCTGGCGTTAGCTCTCTGAGTACCTGCAGGAGGAGGAACGTCACTGCAGGGCTTGTTCTGTGTAGATTTACCTGCTTATCTCACAGTTACTGTATTGACTGGCCCTAATGTCAGTTTTCAGTACAGTGTATTAATGTGTGTGAGTCGTCTCTCAGTCTCCTACCAGGCGAGTTTTGCGGGGAGGAGACAGGTGATCCCCGAGGTGACTGACAGTAGCTGGGGTGAAGTAAGGCGTGAGGAGGCACGTAGGACATAACTTCATCTTCAAACAGACTGCAGAGGACAGAGACGAGAGGGAGGGGGAGAGAGAGAGTGAGACAGAGAGAGAGAGACAGGTAGATATTGAATAAACTGAACTAATTTAATAGAGTGACTTAAGCTGAAAGCAAGAGAGAAAGGAAGGAAATACATTAAGGAAGGAAACAAGGAAGTGAAGAGGGAAAGTGATACACAGCTAATAGAATAAGGAAGGGTGCTAGACAGGGAAGTAAATTAGAAAAGGAAACATCAGGCAGGGAGGGAAACATGGAGAAAAGGGAGGAACGGAAGAAGGAAGCAGGTCTCACCTTAGCAGCATGACAAGGTCGGCGTCACCTGACAGCCTGGCCAATCCTGACCCTCCATCTGTGCGAATGAGCTGCACCTTCTCCCTGTTGTCATAGCAACATTGCATTTAGACACTGTGGCTGTGCTTCATATGGAAAATATACATACGAACCGTCTGTGCAGACTGTACCTGAGTGAATGGTTCCGGCTTAAGTCGGGCTGGCGCTCCTGCAAGATCTCAAAGATGTTTGGTTGCCGTAGAAACGCCACAATCTTGTCGTTGTATGCTGAAAGAAAGAGCAGACACATTCATGAGCTTCAGATTTGGGGGTTTTTGAAAGTGTGTTTTGTTCATGTACTGACCCACTGGTACAACGTCTTGGCACTGCCCCCTGTTGGCAGAGGTGAAGGTGCTGGAAGGCCGCGGCAGGACAGGTGGGCCGGTGTGACGAGGGTCTTCACCCACCTACAGAGGAGGTTTTAGTAGTTTAGCAGAGCAGTTAAAGCAGCTGTACAAGAACGTCAGCTGCACACTTAAAGCCTGCATGTGTGTGTGTGTCTTACCAGTCGTCTTGGGCTGACCTCGCCAGCACTGTGGCTGCGTTGACGGGTCAGGTGTTGGCGGTGGGTCAGGAGGCTCGGCGGCCGCGTGCTCTGGAGAGGCAGCCGAGGGTCGATGAAGGTGGTCGCACGGCAGTTATGGTCCACGAAAAAAGGCTGCATGGCACAGACGGAAAGGGAGCTGTCACTTCACTTACGCCAATAAATACAGATTCATTCATAAATACAATAAATGCATCAATGACAAGTCTACAGTCACTTAGACTGATTTAATGTCTTCTGTATCAGACTTTACAACACTGACTGATACAGGTGTGGCTCCCACCTTGCCGGTGTGGTCATGCTTCATCTCCCAGCCTCTGGGCAGCTCCAGCTGTTTGTTGGCGAACATGTTGAGGAAGGCCACCAGGTCTCTGTTGTGCTGGTAGCGCTCGAAGTGGTGAGCATCCCGACGCACCTTACTGATCATATGCTTCAGACACGTGTTGGTGGTGAACATACGGTAGGCACTCTGAGACACAGACGGTGAGGGACAGAGAGAAGCGAGAGAAACAGGAGAGGATTTAAAGTGAAGAGGAGGAAAGACGAGGGGAAACATCCACCGGAGACAGGAGAGAAGCTTTGTTAAGAGTTGTCCCACTGAGCCACCCTGTAACTGCTACCCATCACCATCATCAGATATGTGTTTTCTGTTCATGAATGAGGGACTGCATGAGTCACTTCATGAGTGTATGTAGCCAACAGAGGTTAAAGAGAAGACCTTGCAAGTTCCCAAAACAAATTACAGTGTGTGTTTCTATGAGAAGGGGGAAGAGGAAAAGAGAGCTGGTCTGGTTGAAGGAAGAAGAGAGAGAGAAGAAGAAGACAGGTGTCCGTACAGGGTTGGAATGCAGCACAGTGAAGAAGTCGGGGCTGGTGAGGAACTTGGCGCTGGGGGACTGGAGCAGGAGTGTGAGGCGAGACCTGGAGCTGGACTGAGCCACGCTGTTGTCCCTACGCAGCTCTGCAACATAAAAACAGACAGTCTGAAAAAATGCACAAGAAGGAGTTAACAGACTACGCAGACCAGAATGCACTGCAGTGAGAGGATAACCTGGGATGGACGGGTGCATATCTGTCTCATCTGGTGGCAGCTCATTGGCCGGCTGCTCCTCAGGTCTGCTGTCACTGGTTATCGTCCTGCGTATACTCTGATACCTGGAGGTGTGTGCAAATTAGGGGATGGAGTGGAGAACTCCAACATTTTTCAACTTTTACTGCTTGTATTCACACTGTGTCTGTGTGTTCTGACCTGCGGTTCAGCTGCTCCATCTGCTGTATAGAGTTGGACCTCTGGAGGGTCTGCGGGGCGGGGGGAGCGGTGGGACGCTGCCAAGTGGTGGTTCTGTTCACGTGGTCCACGTAAAAGATGCGACCGTGGCTGTCGATTCGAGCCTCCCAGTCTGGTTCACAAACACACAAACTCAAACAACGCAGAGCTTTGGTATCTACACAGACAAATGTATAACTGATTTTACGCATCATTGAATTCTTTAATGTTTCTTAATAAATAAATGCTTTGGAGCACAATGTAAACATTAACTCATTTGTGCATTCATTAACTTAAGAATTAGATTGGTTCCAACACCATCAGATTGTGTCATTTATTTTATGTTATCATAATTTAC
Organism: Datnioides undecimradiatus; assembly: GCA_008933995.1. Classification (NCBI taxonomy): domain Eukaryota; kingdom Metazoa; phylum Chordata; class Actinopteri; order Lobotiformes; family Datnioididae; genus Datnioides; species Datnioides undecimradiatus. The sequence continues at coordinate 5,469,858 of WARS01000038.1, forward strand.
TGTAGCAGACACACACACTTATCTAAACCTAATTGTAACCCTAACACTAAAATCAGGGCTTAACGTCTAACAGCCATTTAGCCCACACACACACACGCACACACTCACTAGGTGGTAGTGGCTCGTCCACTCTCTGGTAGCGACTGATGTCATGACGAACGGAGGGCAGGGAGCGAACAGACTGGTGGCCGTTGACCTGAGCTGTGGCACCTACAGACACGCACATATACAGACACTATATATGATGTCACCAAACTATTTAACATATTTTAAATAAGTCTTTCTGACTTCTACACACCAGTAAATATATTCCCAAACCCTCCTGACCTTCAGAGCAGCGGAGCTCACAGCTGGTTCACCTCCCCTCGATCACAGCGCTGTTACCTACCATCATCTAATACTGCCAAAAGGTTAAACAAGCACAACTGCTCTCCCTGTAATCCAGCAGCTTTTTGGCAGCTGCAGAAAACGTGTTCTGATCTGGATAATGCTCCAGTCTTTTATTAATACTCCCTGATCGCTCAATCCTCTTGACTCCTCTTGACTTTGCACAGGCATGTTCCTCTAATACAGAATTTTTGACAGCATATTATAAATAACCAACTCAATCAGTTTGGTTTAATATAACCAAAAAGGATCAGACATGGGAGACTAAAGAAATAAAAGAAAAACAAACAAAGAGCAAAGTACATAAGCTAGAGTGTGTTCTCTTCTAACAGGTGCATATTAACTTAGTTAAAGACAAGTGGGAGCAGTCACTTCAGTCGTGGAAACTGAATGATCGATAGCGCAACCATTAAATTCAACCTTAAATGAAGCAATTAACCTCCAGCTGCTCTGGTGGAGCTGAGCAGCAGGGGTGTGGAAAAGTAGAAGTGTGCGCATGTAAATAAAATGAATACATAAAGCAGAAAAACATTTTATTGGAATTTGAATGCCTAAAATAAATAAATAAATAAATACACATCCGCCCTGTATCTCACCTGTCTCTCTCTCCGCCCCAGCTGTCCCATTTGGACTCTCTCTAGACCCGCACACGTCCTGGTTTTGGGGCACACCTCCAGAGGCCTGCAGAGACTGCCTCCTCCTCCACACCTCCCCGCCCTCCACCTCCTCCTGCCTGTCCTCGCTGCAGGCTCTGGCTTCTGAAATTTAAACAATACTTATTTTATGTGTGTGCAACAACAAAGAGGCAGAATCATGTCCAGAAGTAACTCTCTCCCATTTTGCATTCACAGAACTGTGGTTTAATGACTGCAGAAAAATTAAACTGACGTCCTTTGTGCCTGAAAAACAGCAGTGATTTCTTTTAAAGACAAACATTCGCCACCTACCAACGTCAGAAGCTCCTCCCCTGTCAGCTGCGTCGGTTGGAGCAGCAGCTGCCGCCACTGGCCCATTCGCCTCACTGCTCGATGACTCTGCTCCCTCCTCCTCCGCCTTCGGAGCGACTTCTTTTCTCGTCTCTACCTCCTGAGAGAGAGTGGAAAATTGGGATTTTGCATCCACAACATGTAGCCTTTATTCACCTGAACTACAGCTGCTCACCTGAATGGGTGAAAGTGGACCAAATGAAGAGTTGCAGGGTCCTTCCTGCTTTGAACAGGTGCACTCCTCCACAGACTCGCCCAACACAGCTGCAGCTGCTTCAGCCACTGCTGCCTGAGAGGAGCTGGGAGCTGTGCAGGTTTCTGCTGTGATGTTTGCAGCCTCGGCCGATGCTCCAGCGACCTCTCCATTCCCAGCCGCTGTCTCGGGATCGGTTGAAGTTCCTCCCTGCGTTTGGTCTCCGGTAGCGCCCTCTGCAGCAGGTTCAGCCCCTGCAGACTCGGGCTGAGCACTCGCAGAGGAACCTGCCTCTGTTGTGGCTATGGCTCCAGGCTCAGCTCCAGTCTGTCCCTGTGGCTCCGCCTCTTTCCCATGCTGAGACTCAGATGTAGATGAAGCTAAGTCTGTGTTCTGCTGTGTCCTCGCCTCCTGTGACTGCTCCCTGTGCTGCCCTGCAGTCTCCTCGTCCTCATCAGAGTCTATGTGCAGCATGGCATTGAGTCGCGTGTCTGTTGGGAAGCTGGAGCGGAGTTTCGGCGAAGGCCCCGCCAGCGGCCGGTCTCCGGGGCTCCTGGGTGTCTCTATGGCATCCAGGTAGTCATTGAGTGACACCTGCCGGTGGGTGTGGCCGCCGAGAGCCACGGGAAGAAGATCCTCATCTTGCATCTGCCCGGGCTCCCGCCAAATGCTGTCATCGCCATAGTAACAAGCACCATTGACTATCAGGGAGCCCTCATCAGAGCCTGTAGGAGAGGGTCCGCATGTGCCGCGCAAGGATGAAGATTGGTGAGGGAGGTCCTCATCGTCAGAGGGGCTGCCGGGGTCACCATTCACTGCGCCACCCAAGATGGTTCCCACAGTGTCTGGGGAAGCTTCTGACAGCAAGAGGAATATGACCGGGAGGAGGAGAATGAACCAAGAACAGAGTATAGAAAAAAATCCTTAAATGTCCTATCGGCTAAATGAGAATGCAGAATAATGTGAAAACATGTGAGTCACAGAGAGTTTAACATTAAAAGTATGTCGGTAAATATACCCTGCCAAGGCCCGGTCTTTATCCTGACATCAGCATCAATACATACAACTCATCTGTTGTGTGCAGCACAGAGGAGAGGATGTCCATCGTGGTTTTGTATTTTTCTGCCACAGATTATGATCCATTCTTTTATACAGTGGGTGAACCTAACAAACCCAAATACCATCAAACCCTGCACCCAAAGGTCAGATCAGATGCTTTATTATTCTAAACACAATGTGATCTTTAGTTATTTTCCGTGATATGACCGATAAACGTTAGCCTTTGCTGCGTCCAAACCGTCTCAGCAGAACAGGAAGAATCAGTGGTTTTAAAGTTGCTCTCAACGTACATACACCCAGTTTAATGAGCTGCTTTATTCACAACAGTTTTACACATTAGATGTAAAACAATGACTCATATTGCCTATTTGTAATAAGGCAAATCAAATCTATTCAACTTAATATTGGATTTTAATTTAATAATAGTTGTTTTCACTCTGTAGCTCATAAGCTACAACTTTTAAACATGTGGCCACTAATCAAATTATGTCAAATAAACACACACACACACACACACACACACACACACACACACACACACACTCTTGTCCAGTGGAAGTGATATCCACCCTGAACAGGAGCTGCCCGCTCACATGATCCGTAGGGAGACGGCGGCACAGGCTGTAGCTGATGGACTGGTCGCTGCACACAGACACACAAACGGATGTGGTTACCCACACTCCTGCATGCATACAGTGTTTCTCTTATATAAAATCGGAAAATAACGTGCTGAACATATGAAAAAAAGTTTCACACTCTGCTGTTTGCTTCACCTCACACCTTCACACACACACACGCACATATAAACATCATGGATCACAGGGGAGTACGTGATGTCCCCAGTTGTAGGTCAATATCAAATCAATGCCTGAACAATGAGCTGATTGGTATGTATTGACTGCTATTGACTTAACTATGTTGAGTCACTGCGGTTAAGTGCTGAAGGTCAAACGTGCGTGTGGAGACAGTCTCCTTCTCTGTCTCAGAGTGTGTGAAACGTGTGCGCTAATACACACATTTACCAATGCACTCTCAGTACAGCTTCAGTTTTCATGGCCAGTCTATTCAAACACCTGCATGCATGAACACAGAGTTGAATACCTGTGTGTGTGTGTGTGTGTGTGTGTGTGT